>VXAX01005535.1:0-34649 GCA_013399835.1 Leptocoma aspasia
AACCTGAGGCATCACTGGAGCAGCTCATTCAGTGCTGCTGGAGCAGGAAATGACCTTGGGACAGTCTGCAGCTCCTTCTGCTGGGCACACAGAACCACCAAAAAATTTTCCCCCTAAAAAAATTCTCTGGACAATGATCACAGGATTTGCTCCCAGTATTGAGATTCCTCAGTGTTTGATCATCCTCTGGAAAAGAACTGGAGGTGTGGGGTGGCAAGAATCCATCGTGGGGAATTAGCTGGAGTTTCCCCAAAACTGGGTGTGGAAGAGCACACAAATCTCTGATAAACCTGACACCAAATCTCTCATAAACCTGACACCAAGTCTCTGATAAACCTGACACCCAACCTACCAATCAAATACCCTGGGTTGGAGCCAAGGTGTTGAGAGAAAAGAGGGAGAAAGAGATTCCAATTCTTCCCAAAATATTTCTTTTTGTTGCTCCCTACCTGAGCATCTCCTCCCACTGGAGTTAAAAAATTCCTGTTTGATTCTTGTCGCGTTATAAATGTGAGCTGCAGGTAAGCCAGACTCAATTCATTGACAGGGGGAAGATCTTTCTCCAAAGTCTGGAATTTCGGGGGATTTAAGACCTAAACCCAGCGGAATGGCTCAGCCCAAACCTCTGCCTCACACAATATCCCATTTCCTAAAGCTGCAAATCCCAAATGAGTGCAAGGAATGAATGGAAATGCTCCCATCAAATCCTCTCACAGTCTGTAACAATTCCTGCCTTTTGGATTTCCTGAATTGGACACAATTTCTGCACTTTTTAATGTTTTTTTTATGTCTTTGGATTTTTATTTTTTAGCTTCCCCATGAACTCAGGAAAACTTTCAGTGTCTAAAAGGCCCAGGATCAGGGAGTTCCACACCCTCACTGCCCAGAGTGACCCCGTATTCATAAGAAACCCCCTTCTTTTGTGGGTTTTGAACCTTAAATTTTTGAGGTTTGCAGTGGAATATTTCCCTTTGCCCCAGATGGAATTTGAAGGGAAAATTTATCCCGAATTAAGGGTGTTTTTTCACTTAGCTGTTTGTTTTGTTTTTTTCTTTTACTTCATTGTACCAAGGTCATTTGAATTTTAATCCTGGTTTGGGACATACCTTGAAGTCCAGAGCAGATCCTTCCCTTTTCCACCTCCCCTGTCCTGAATGGAAGTGTGAATACCAGCACAGAGGACAATGTGTCCCAGGTGGATTCATCCTTCCTTTTGGACAGCAAACCCTTGGGAGCTGCCTCCAAATCCAGTTTTATCCCTGCTCCTGCATCCTACATTTATCTGGGCCCTGTTTTCCCCTTGTCCTTGTGTAAATGGATTTAAAAGCCACGTGGATGTGGCACTTGGGGACAAAGAGGTGTCCTTGGCATTCCTGAGGAAAGCTTGGACTCGATAATATCCGCAAGTCCCAACTCAGCTTTTTCTGCACGGTGGATTCTGTGTTTCTGTGGTTCTCTTACTCCTTATTTACATTAAAGAAGAGCTCTGAGAACTTACCTCTCATACTGGTTGAGGCAAACTCCTGTGGCCACTTTGTGGCCCAGAAAACGCTTTCTGGCCCCCAAAATAAGGTGGACACTGTCACCCACCTCCTACAAACGGTCCCTAAGTCACACCCACACCCACCCAGGACGTGATTTTGCACCAAGGGCTGGACCCAGTCGTGGCTGGACTTTGTGTGTTTAGATAAAGCTTTGATTGACATCCAACATTCCCAGGGGCTTAAAAACGGACAAAATTTGCATTAACTTAGTCTTTTTTCCCAGTTCTGGGGTGAGTGTGAACTTGTGGGGCTTTCCTGGGCAGGAGATTCCCCCAAAACTCTTCCTGCTTGTAATTAGCACAGCTCAGTGTTGTCACCTGGGTGGGGACAGGCTGGGGGGTCAAGATTTGGGGTCAGCTGGGCCACCAGAGGGTGGCTGGTCCAGGCTGGGTGGGCAGGCCCTGGAACAACTTCCCAGAGCAGCTGTGGCTGCTCCTGGATCCCTGGAAGTGTCCAAGGCCAGGCTGGACAGGGTTTGGAGCAGCCTGGGACAGTGGAAGGTGTCCCTGCCCATGGCAGGGGTGGCACTGGATGGGATTTAAGGTCCCTTCCAACCCAAACCATTCCAGGATTCCATGAAAAGCTCGTCTCAAGCTCTGTATAACCAACAGGGACAAGTATTTTTGCTCTTAAGTGGACATTTAAAACAGTTCAGAAAAATAGAGGGTTTTTTATATGATTATTTTTCCTCGTAAATTCATAAATTGTAAAAAAATCCATCTTTAGGCTGGTTGAATATGGAAGTTTTCAGCTCATGGACTCTCTTAACTGTTTTGTAGTGCCCTGGCTGTCAGCTGAGATGGTTTTACAAACCAGGAGCAGGTCCTGTTCGGATCAGAGCCGAGCTGAGCCATGAGCGGAATTTGGGCAGGAGTTCAGTGCGACTCCAAACACAAAAACCAGGAGATGTGCAAGATATTCCCTGAAAAAGGAAGGAAAAAGGGCCAGAAACAATGAAATGATTCCTCCAAAATGTGCTTCCCATGGCTGGGAAATGTCAAAGAGCTACGAGGCCTCATGAGCACGGAAAAGGAAAGGGACAAGATACCAAATTCCTGGAAAAGCAACAAAAAACCAAAATTCCCTGACCTGGAATCCATAGGGCTGCTCACAGAGTGCTTGAAGGAGAGATCTGGTGACAGGCAGTGGAGGGGGTGACACAATTCCTTCTAGGTGCCACTTCCATGACGCTCCAGCCTTTGGATGGATCCCAGAAAACCACCGGGTAGGAGGGACAGGAGAATGCAAAAAGCAAAGGGCTAAACAATGGGAGGAAATGCCTTGGAGATAATCCCGGGATATCTCCTTACCTGAGGAAATTAATTGTCCTGGCCCACACACGTTCACTGAGCCCACTTTTGTCCTGGCCCTCGTCCACACCTCGGGAAAAGTATCCAAATGTTGTTGGCACGAACGGTTTTCCAAAGAAAGCTCAAGGCTGCCTCCTGTCTCTCCTCGGATTATGATTTCCTAGGAATTCCGTGTGAATCCAAGTGGGAAGTCCTTTCCAAAGGAGGTGGCACAGGAAGCTGCTGTCACTGATCTACTCAGTCACTCAAACTGAGGAGCCAAACATCTTCCCTTGCTCAGATGTCCGGATCTTGAGGTCCATCCGGGTCCTCTAAGGTGGAATTTTGGTGGAACACAAGGAAAATATTGGAATTCTCAGCAGAGCCAAACATGACTCCTCAGTGGAAGCAATCCTGTGATTTGACTCCATTGAGGTCAGAGCTTTTCTTTTCATTTGCTGCACTCTGGAATGAAATTCCAGGAAAATTTTCCATCATTGCCCAGTAATTTTGAGGATGGGTTCCAGCTCCGGTACATTGAACAAAGACAGTCAGAAAATACAACCTCCAAAGTCCACTCCTGATTTTTTTTGCCATTATTTGGTAGGAGTTGATGGCACAACAACATGGGTTCTTTTCCTGCTGCCACCTAGGAATTCTGAGCCATAGCCTGACATCCAAGAAATCCTTGGAAAGGTCAAAACTTGTCACAAGAGTCTAACAAAATATGACTTAAACCCAGCTTGGAGAAGCCGTGGGAATGTGGCCGAGATCTGTCCCCTTGAGTGGGCAAAGATGTGCACACCCAATGCAGGCACCCTAAAAATTTAGGGATAGAAAAGGTTTTTCATTCCCACTGACTGAAGAATGTCTCTAGTTTTGCTTCTCTCCCTGTATTTGCCATTTCCCCAGGAATCAATGGTTTATTTTGGAAACCAGTTAGAACTGGGACCAATTCCATTCACTTCTGCAGATAACAACTGAAATCATGGATTCACCATGTCCGTGGAATTATTCTATCACACCTAAGCACATTCAGCCTAGATCCAGCTCATCCCACCTAAGCCTGACCACTGCCAGGCTCTGTCCCTCTAGGCTGGAATTGCCACAGCTCCAGGAATTTCTGCATCCTCAAGGATAAAAATCCCATCTGGTGCCTACTTGAAATGAAGGAAAATTTGGCACAAACCGGTGTTGACCTCACATTGGAATTTGGCTTTCCAAGACCCCCTGGGCTGGCCAGGAATGGTTGGTGGTGACTCTGGTGGAGGGGTGGGAAAAGAACAAGAGGGAAAAAGTTCTGTGCCTCTCTCGAGTTCTGGCAACTCAGGTGATTATGGAATCATGGAATGATGGGAGGGTTTGGGTGGGAAGCGACCTTTGAGGATCACAGAGTTCCATCCCATGGGCAGGGACACCTCCCACTGTCCCAGGCTGCTCCAGCCTGGCCTTGGGCATTCCAGGGATCCAGGGGCAGCCACAGCTGCTCTGGGAATTCCATCCCAGCCCTTCCCCACCTTCCCAGCCAGGAATTCCTTCCCAATATCCCATCCATCCCTGCTCTCCTTCAGTGTGAAGCCATTCCCCGGGAGAATCCAGCACAGGATCTGAACTGGGAATTTGGGACACACGGACAGTTCGTCACCAGCTCTTCCCAGGATTTAAAGGAATTCCTTCCAAACAGAAGCATTTCCATAAATTGCCAATATCACTCCCAAGTCCAGATGCCCTGGAAGGCTTTGGATAGGTAAAGCACATTGTGATAATTCTCAAAATATTCTCTTAACTACCAAAATTTCACAGTTCAGCTTCTCCCTGGCATACAGGGGATGTCTTTTTCCTTAATAAATCCCTTTTCAGTGTCCAAAACATCCCTTGGTGAGGATTTGGGATCTTAGATATTCATTCCCTGCCCTCTGTAGGACTTAACTGCAGGTGTTACCCCCCTCTCTCCAGGTATGAAACCAACAACTTCAATTCCTCAGGGATTTGAATGGCATGAGAAGACTTTGAAGACTGATCTTCCTAATTACAGGAAAGGAAGGTGGATGTTGTTCCAACCAGTAGATTCCATGATGAACATTGGGACATCACCCCCCCTTATTCCTGCAGTGAATTCCTGCCTTGGGTTGGAAATGCAGGATGTGCCTGGGGGTGTGCATTCCACTCCCACCTGTCAGAGGTTCTTTATCTCTTCCACAGCCAATCCTCTCTCCAGGAAATATCTTCTGTTCATGGGCCACTGATTATTAATTATCTTCTGTTAACGGCCATTGAGTGTCACTGCACTCATTTTTTTTTTTTATTATTTTTTTTTATTTTTTTTTAGTTTTAGTTTTAGTTTTTCCCTAATAAAGAACTGTTATTCCTACTCCCATATCTTTGCCTGAGAGTCCCTTAATTTCAAAATTATAATAATTCAGATGGAGGGGGTTACATTTTCCATTTCAAGGGAGGCTCCTGCCTTCCTTAGCAGACACCTGACTTGGCAAACCAAAACAATTCCCCAGGATGGGATCTGCTCCCATGGCTTTTCTGCAGCTTTTCTTCCCCTCCTTCCCCATGGAGGTCCCGGGGATTTGACAGCAGCTGTATCCCAGGAAACACGGACACTCTTTGGCTTTTCCTGCCTCCCTGGGAGCAGCCTCCAGGGAAATGACAAACAGGCACAACCAGCAGCCTCCTCTTGGACTGGGATCCTGCAGGGAGGCACGGGCAGAGCCGGGAATGCCAGAAAATGCTCCAACCACCCGGAGAGAAGAGGGATGGGAAGGTGAGAGGGAAAGGGAACGTTCAAAACCACACAGGACCAGGTCTCTGCTCACGTCGGCACCCCTACCCTGAAACACCCGGATCAGGATCCTGATAAGGCACCAAACACAAAACCCTGGAATATTTTGGATGGAAGGAGCCTTTAAAGGCCATCTGGTCCAACCCACCCACAAAGAGCAGAGCGAAGTGTGTGCTGCTTCTCCCCTTCTCCTGAAGGTGAAGTCCCTCAGCCCAAGGCTGTAGGAATGGGAACTGGGGTTCAGGCAGGCCCGAGGTGATGTTGGAGCAGATGGGATTCCTCCCTCTGCCCCCAGCCAGGGGTCAGGAACAGAGGGGGAGAACCAGGCCGTGGTGCTGGGGGCGCCTGGGGTGGTGCCAGGCAGAGCCCAGAGGTGCTGCCTCCCTCTGTGGGAAGAGCTGACCTTCAAAACCGCTCTGCTCTTCCTCCTCGGAGAGACTGGAGTCTCCCAGAAGGATCCTGGCACCTCTCAGGGATGGTGCCAGCACTGGGACAGGGAAGTTCCATGAAAATCCAGGTTGGACGAGGTTTGGAGCAGTCTGGGATAGAGGAAGGTGTCCTTGCCCATGGCAGGGGTTGGAACTGAGTGACCTTTAAGGTCTCTTCCAACCCAAACCATTCCAGGATTCCATAAGGTGCAGCTCTGGCACCTCTTTCAGGCCTGTGGGAAGTGCAAAGCACCTCCAGCACTGGCTGCTGGAAAAGGGATTTGGAGGAATCCTCACAAGCCGGAAGGGCTGGAGTAAACCAGGTGCTAGAAGACATCAGCTTTTCCCACCTGTCCTCCCCCTTTCCTGCCAGCCCACAGCCATGGCACCTCAAGGAACGGTGTCCAGATGTCTCCTCCTTGCCCAGGAATAACAAACATCTCCAGGGCGGTCTCTTCCCAAAGCCTCTGTGGGAAATTCCTCGTGTGAGTCTGCTTCCCTGCCTGACTCATTTCCTGTTTTGCCCAGATGGAAAAGAGGCACCTGGTGCCCGGCAAGTGCCAAAAGTTGCATCTTTGGGGTTTGGAGAGGGTGTGGGGATGGTTGCTGGGCTCCCTGGATCACCAGACCTCTCCATTTGCCAGGAAAAACACCACCTGATCTGCTGGAAAGCTGGACAGGAGCTGGGATGTTTGTAGCTCTTTCCAACCTCCTGGTTGTGTCCTAACCTCTGGCTTCTGGAAGTTGGACACCCAGAATCCATCTTACAGATCCACCACGGGGTGGGATGGCATCCTGGACCCCGCTCCCCAGCCCAGAGTGGGGAGGTGATCGGGAAAACCGTGGGCCAGAGGTGGATAATCCTACCCAGACCTGGAATAACCATCCCCAACCCTGAGGAAATCACGGTGAGCTTGTCAGAGGAGAAGAGGGGAGCCTGGTGGTGATCCCCAAACTAAGGATCTCCTTGAGGGACGTGTGGTGGCAGGGAACAGGATGAGGGGGGCATCAGTGACCTCCTGGCCCAGCAGAGAGGGGGGAAACTCCTCCTTCCCTTCTGTGGGGACATCCACGTGTCACCTCATCCCAGACACACCGGAGCAGGAACAACCTCCAGGGAAAAAAGCGTCACCAAAGAGCTTCTTCTCCTTTCCCACCTGTTCTAAAAACACCCCCGATGGATCCAGCCTGGACACCCCGAGGAGGCTCCAAGGAAAAAGCAGAAATCTCCAGGATGGCTGTTGTTGAAGGCTGTGCCACCATGTGACTCCCAGCAAACATTCCCCAAGACTAACGAGAGGCTATTAGTGCCAGCTAATTAGCAACCACCTTGTGACCGGCTTCTGGAGCCCCTGGCTGCAGGGAAATTAAGTCAGAACAAAGGGAATGAAATCTCCTGAATGGAAAATTATTGGGGGTGGGAGCCCAGGACAGTTCCAGGAATAAACTTAATAGGCTTAGTAGTATTTAGGTGTAACTAAAGCAGAGCAGGGCTTCACATGCTGCTCGTTAATTTATTCCATCCTCTGGACTGAGGGGACAGAAAGCAGAGAAATCCACGAAGTGGAAGGAAAGCAAACAGGAAAACGTCTTCAAAGGGAAAAGAAAATATTTCAGGCAACCTTAGAGACTTACCCCCAAACAGGGAATGGTGAAGGAAGACTGGGAGAGAGGTGGTTTCGCAATGTGGGCACGGCTTGAGGTGACAAAAGGCACAGAGGTGGCTTTTGTCACCTTCTGCTCCTGCCCAGCCGCCTCGCAGAGACCTTTTCCGTGCATTTGATGGAAATGAAGAGACTGACCACTGCAATCCCTCCCAAAGTGAGGGTGTCGGAATTTCAGGTGGATTTATTTCCTCTTTCTTTGTGCTTTTAAGCTACAATTTCAAGATACTCCTGTTCCAGATTTAGCTGATTTCTTCCTGATAACTGCCCTTCCTTTATATCCATAATTAATAATCAGTCTCCTGGAAGCCACTGGATTTTGGGAAGCATTGGCACAGGACAATTCTTGGCCCAATTTTTTAAGCAATTCAAGTTTCCCGCCTCCCCCTGGCCTCCAGGGGCTCCTGATGTTCAAATATTCCTGGGCAGATCCTTGTGAGCTTCCAGTCTGAAGTTAGACCCAGAAATCTTTCCCCCCTTTTAGCCCACAGGAAACCTAAATAAAGTAATTTTTTTTTTCCCATTTCTACCAAAATCTTGGTCAGGCTCCCAAAAAATAAAGGATCCTGCAGATATTCCACAGGCAGCACCGGTGAACTCCCTGCAGTTCCAATCAGCAGCTTTTTATTCCAGATTCCCTCATTTTAATGATCACATATCAAAGGAAAATCATCTCGGAAAATGTTTTTATCCCAAACTTTCTCCGGCTGCAAAATCAAATCCTGAAGGATTCACCTTGAAGGGGAATGGGTCATTTCTGGAGTGAAATTTCCCTTGCACAACTGTAAAATTTCAGCCCAGTTTTCCATTCATCACGTGGACGACAAACCACCAGAGAAAGATGGAATTTGAAACTTAGACAGGACGTTGATTATAGCAGAAATTCTTTTGATAGGAAAAATAAAAGATGTGGGGGTATAAATCAATAAAAAAATGACAATAAATTTATTTTCTTTGGTCAGGGAGAGAACCTCTGATTAAGTTCAGTGGCCTGATGAGTTCACAGCTTAAAGCTCAGCTTTAGTCCCTGCCCATGTGCAGCACCTCCAGGTGAAGGATGAACTCTGGCTTAGCTAAGCCTTGCTGGAACAGAGCTGAGCTTTGACCTTAGGAGTCCCTAAAGAGTTTCAGTCTCATTTTTCAGCTCAGTTGACGCTCGTGGAGTTTGGGATTAGACATCACCCCATGGAGCACAATAACCTCGCCCTTTAATTCTCTAGGAGCTCCATTTAGTCCTTAATTAATTAATTAGGAAGATCCCTTCGCAGGACCTTCAGTGGGTGCACAACGAAGAAGGGACCCTCTGAGACCGTCCTGAAATTCCCATCCTTGCCCATCCTGCAGGAGAAATAATCCTTGGTTGTGTCCTGGCTCTCCTGGTTCACTGCCCCGGGAAGAGCAGAGCATTGGCTGGAGGTGAAGATTCACCCAAACTTGGGAAATTTCACGGTTTTCCTGTCATTTAATGATTTTCCATAAGGAATTCGGCAGGAAAAGGGGAGTTAGATCATCTCAGAAGTTCCCAATCCCAACTCGCCAACCCAATTCATAGCACAGCTACGTAATTTTATTTATTTTTCTTGGGATATCAGCACATTTGGGGTTTTTCCAGTCCAAAATCCATAGGATTTCGTTGCAATTCCCAATTAAACCAGTTTAATCAAATTTCTTGGAATTTACACTCACAAAACCCATCAGGTTCTCACTGTAAGAGATTTTGGCCAAAATTAATTGGATGGAAAGGGTCAATTAAATCATTAAAAGTGGCTTCACAGCTCCTCTAAACCTTCAGGATGTGGAAGATTTCTCTGCTTTTAGAAATGCAGGAAAATTCAGGTTGTTAATTAGATTTTTCTCCCTGGAATCTTGGATAAAAGCATTTTTAGGGGATAATGGATATTTAGGATGTCTTTACTATATAAATAAATAAATAAATAAATAAATATATTTATATTTTTNAAATAAGTCATGGAAAGCTCTCCCAGGTTATCCTGAAGACTTCTAGAGCAGAGGGATTCAGCTGGGGTACCTATGAGGAAAGTTGGATGGGTGAGGACAGCATTCCAATGAAAAATCAGAGTGGAATGGGAAGTTTGAAGACAATTTTCCCATGTGCTTTAATCCACATTTCAACAGCCCCTGCTCATGTCTGATTATTTCCTGATTTTCCTGATTGTTTCCTGATTTAATTTATGGAATTTCTTTCTGTCCTGAGCCAAACAGGGACGGTCTGAGGAGCCGAAATTTCCTGACAGGTTGTCCCAGCGCATTGCAATAAATATTCCACGTCCCACTTTTCCTTCTCCCCCTCCGGAGGTGGCAAAGCAGCCCCTGCTCAGGAACGTCATTAGAGAGGGGCTTTAAAATAAAGCAGGGCACACAAAAATGCGATGACTTGTCAAAAGTGCAGCCTGCAAGGTGTTTAAGGCATGAATTTCCTCCCGATGAAGCCTCGCCGAGGGAATATTGGATTCAGCCCGGAATGGGAGCGATGATGTGGCACAAATTTATGGCTGTCCCCCCGTAATTCCCAGGAAAGGGGGCAGGAAAAGAGCCCCACATGGAAGGGCTCGTAAAATAACCCCCAGCCAAGCCTTGCCTTGGCTCTGAGCCACGGCTGCAGGGGGTTCGGAACTTTGGGATGCAGCGCGGCTCAGCGGGAGCACGGATTTGGTCTGGATTTACCCTTTGGACAGGAAATCCCTCAGGATTCTTTGGACTGAGGAATTGCGGGGGAATAAGCAGCAGGAGCCTGGAGAAGAGAAAATTCCAGGGAGAGCTCAGAGCCCCTTCCAGGAGAGCTGGAGAGGGACTGGGGACAAGGGATGGAGGGACAGGACACAGGGAATGGCTTCCCACTGGTTAGATGGGATTTTGGGAAGGAATTCCTGGCTGGGAGGGTGTGGAGGCGCTGGGGTGGAATTCCCAGAGCAGCTGTGGCTGCCCCTGGATCCCTGGAAGTGCCCAAGGCCAGGCTGGAGCAGCCTGGGGCAGTGGGAGGTGTCCCTGGCCGTGGGATGGAACTCGGTGATCCTCAAAGCTCGCTTCCCACCCTCCCATCATTCCATGATTCCATAATCACCTGGGAGGGGCACAGACCCTTTTCTCCCTTATTCTTTTCCCATTCTTCTACCAAAGCCACCCCTCCCCATCCCTGGCCACCCCGGGGAGTCTTGGAAAGCCCAATTCCAATGTGAGGAAATCACCGGTTTGTGCCAAATTTTCCTTCATTTCAAGCAGGCACCAGGTGGGATTTACAGAGCAGGAGAAAAGTTGCATTTATGGAATGGCAACGGGAGAAAGTTTTGCTTTGGCAGAGCCCTAAAAAAACTCTAATTGCTTTTGGAGGCAGCACCATGATGGGATCATCACATCCCAGAATCCTTCAGGCTGGAAAAACCTTTAAATCCATGGAGTCCAACTGCTCAAATCCACCACTAAACCACACCCCTGAGTGCCACATCCACAGGTCTTTTAAATCCCTCCGACCCGCACTTCCAGGAGGATGCAGGTTCACAGGGCTGCAGCTGAATTCCCAAAATAAAATCAAATATTCTCCATGGGTCCCTTCTGGAACTGGGAGCAAGTCAGGGCACGGGATGATTTGGAAAAACAGGTTGGATTTCACAATGTTCAGGAAGCTCCTTCCTCCCCACAGCCTCTCCAATTCCAAAATCGTGTGAGGTCAGAGCTGGGCCAAGCGCTGATAAGGATGTGAGAGGACTTGTCCGAGCAGGTGGAGCTCCAGGACTGGGGTTTTTTTGGGATGAGTTTTCCAGCTGGCCGCGTTTCAGCGCAGGAAGTGCAATGTAGGCCTTGGATCCCGTTCAGCAGCTCTTGGCGTCACCAGAGCTGCCAAAGGGACAACTTTGACCCTGGAATTCTCCAAGTGACTCCAAAACCTTTTTCTTTCACTACGAAATAACTTTTTTTTCTCCATTTTTTTTCCCGTTCTTTAAGGAGGAAAAATTGTCCTGTGGTGCCTGGAATTGTGGGATCATCCTGGGAGATAAAGGTCATGGAGAAAGGAGCTTTGTATCCCTATTTTGTCCAGAGGAATTCCGAGGTCCAGAGAGGTCACGCAGCAGGTCACTGGGATTAGAATCCACGTCTCTTGATTCCCAGCCCAAAATTTAATTTGGAGCCAAATTTGACTTGACAGGATCCTTCTAAGCCTGGAATTTTACAGGATATGAAAGCAAAAGGATCAGTTCTGACTTGCGCACCTTCCTGACTTTAACAAATAAATTAAAAATTTAAGGAAAAGGAAAAAAAAAGGCATGAATTCAGTATTCAGTTCCCAGGTTGATCTCAATCCAAAGAGATAACAAAAAGGCGGAAAAAAAATCCAAACCTACAGAACATTTTCATCCAGAATTCAGGCTTTTATCTCCCAAACTCCCCAATCCTTTGGGATCTTTCCCAGGTAATTTGAAGCAGCTGACATTTCCCCTCCATGAAAGAATAAACATTTAATTTGCACTGCCGAGCTGGGAGGAAGAATTCTAATCCTGTTTGCTCTGGCTCAGCCAAAATCCAGGGAATGGGAGCTCTTCCCTAATTACTGCTCCACACGGAGCGACTAATTCAATTAGGGATCCCAACGGGGAGGATCGGGCCAAAACAATCCAAACCCGAGATTTAGGAAATGGGATTTGAGTCCCATCCACTCCCCTGGGTCAGCGATTCCCAGGTGGGAATGGGCCGAGGGCATCGGAAAGTCGGATCCGAGAGGGTCTGGGATTGGTGGCTTCCATAGGGATGAGCTGGTGGCACTTCCCAGGTGGATTCTTGGTTGTCCAAATCATTCCTGCTCTTTTGGAGCTGCTCGGTGGCAACCTCTGTGGAAAAGCCAGGGGCTGAAGGGGTTTGTGAGGAAAGGAAAATCTTTCCTAGCCAAAGGTGGCTCCTGTGGAAGAGCCCAGCAGGAAAGATTCAGGCTAAATCTCCATTTTTTGGAGATTTATAATATGCAGAATAAAAATTCTCCATTTTTTGGCCTTTTCATTACATTTTACGTCCCTTTTGTGTCACTCTGACCTACATCTTTTATCATTATCTTTCCCTCCAACACACTTTTGGGATCAGTTAGGAATGGGGTGTAGCAAAACTGCTTGGAGGTACGGAAAAATGACAAGATCATGGACAGAAGGAAAGAAAAATCATTCTGGAAGCAAAAATATGGAAGGAAAAATAAAGAAATGTCTTAAATACATGAGAGATTTTTGCAAAGACCACGTGCACATGGAATATTTCTTCCAAGGAAATGCCAAAATAACTGGGACAGGATTTCTTTGTGCTGCTGAAGATACAGAAATGGAGTCAAGGAGGGAGCAAATTATCCAGACACAGAAATTTGGGGTGAATCCAGGGAATGTTACTTTACAAACCCCTGGATGGCCTGCAAAGGGAGCCCAGGGTAGACAAGCTCATCTGCAGGGGTTTAAAGAGAAATTTCCAGAGATCTGATGGGAATATTATCTCTGGGAGAACTTTCCAGCAGCACCTGTAACACGATGGATGGGATTATCACTTTGGAAAAAGCTTGGATATTTTGTTATTAGGGATTTAAATTCCACAAATATTCCCTGAGTGGAAATTTCTGTATTTGATGCTGCACTTGGATTATCATGGAATTATGGATTATCGTCTTCAAAACCTCTCAGGTGGTTGTGACGCCTTGTGCAGGCTGGCCCAGAACAGAGGCTGGACAGAGTTCCAGAATAAAGCAGGGATTTATGAAAAGGATTTCTTCCATGGATCCACCTCGGGCAGCACAAGAGCCCAGCCAGGGCTGCACCCAAGATGAACCAAAATGGTCCCAAAATGGACACCGGGCACGGGCTCTGGCACTTTTATCAGTTCTGCTCCATTTGCACATTGCAGTTCATTGTCCAATTCCAGCTTTAGCCCATCAAGTCCCATCCTTCTTGTTTTTCTCTCTTCAGCCCACGTTGTTTGTGCTCTTGGGCTGAGATTTGGATCATTTGTCCTTGGTCCCCAGCTGGAGAAGGAATTGTTTTGTCTCCCTGCTCTGTGCAGAGAGCTCAGCATCCCATAATATGCAGCCCAGACCCACACACTAAAGCAGCACAGAATCTGAAAATATAAAAGCCAAAACCTGAGGCATCAGTTTCCTGAAGAATATTTCTGTGGGTAGAGGCAATTCCTCTAAACTTGGCAGGAATATTCTCTATCCAATACCCGGGATATTTTTCCTACAATGCACAATTCCCAGCCGGAGCAAGGATGGAAAATCAAACAGGATCTGTGTTCCAAAGAGGTGCCTGATCTCCACCGCGTTGTCACCGCCTGGAATGTCACATCTGCCCCACATCCCCGTGATGTCACCGTCCCCATGGCAGCAAAGTGACGCCACCGTGGCGGGAGGGTGGCTGGAACCAGGAATGGGATTGGCAGGTTCCTTTGGAAAAGCAATCAGAGGGAAAAGAGGAGTGCAAACAAGGGATCAGCAGGGAAAGGATGTCCCCGTGCTGTGTCACTGCCATGGGAACCACGAGTCCCAGCTGAAGGGACATCCTGGAATTTCTGGGAAAAATACGTCTGGCTAAGACACAGAACTAGAAAGGGAGAGTTGGAGAAGGAATCTGAAATCATCCCACTTCTCCAGGCAGGATCCTGAAAGCCACAGGATCCTGAAAGCCACAGGATGGACTGGGTTGGAAAGGACCTTAAAATCCATCCAGTGCCACCCTGCCATGGCAGGGACACCTCCCACTGTCCCAGGCTGCTCCAAACCCCATCCAACCTGGCCTGGGGCACTGCCAGGGATCCAGGGGTGTTGGATTTTTCAGCTTTTTTAGAGATGGGGTAACTGAGAGGTGTTTTAAAAGATTTTATTTTATTATTAGTTTTGATAAATAATAAAATGTAAAAAATGTAAAATTTAATTTTAATTTAAAAATTTAATATATATTATATCATATTATATATTATATTAAAATTATTTTTAATTATTTTATTAAAAACTAACTTATTTTTAATTACAAGACTTTAAAAATATTTCTAACTTATTAACTTTTACTATACAATATTATTACTTTTAACATTAATCACTTATGTTTTTTCTCTGCATAATCTTATTACAATACATCTTTCACAATTCTAATTCTTTAAGGCATCTAATCTTTTTATAAAACTATATTTTAAAACTTGTTAAAACTTATTTCTAATTTAATTTTTTTCTTAACAATATCATCTCTATTCCATAACTTTCTTAAACCAACACACTTTATCTTAATATTTACATACAAATATACAAAACTATATAAACCTTCCATTAAATTTTAAACATTTTTTTACAAATCTGTTTCTCACACAGGGGCATCCAAGATAATCTTGATTATCCTATGGATTGCTCAAAGGATTTCCAAGCATCTGTTTCTCTCCATACCGGATTCCCTTATCACAAAAATCTCAGTTTGGCTGAAATATCACCACTAATCTTGGAGTTAAAACTGAGGTTCAGCCTAAACTAAGGGAGCTTAGTTTAGGCTGAACTAAATAAAACTTGGATTTTATTTCCAAGTGAAGCCAGCCAGTGAGGTGTTGGTTTTAATTAGGTGTTAAAATATTAATTAAAGCGAAAACTTTGAATGCTCGAGATCTAAAACCCCACAAAAATTAATTCAGATTTTCCCTTTTCCTTCATCTAAACATACACCCAAGATACTTCCTGGAGGTTCTGTATAAACTTGCAAAAATATTATTTTATATTTTATATAAATTATGTATTTTTAATTATATTTATTTCTATTTTACAATTATTTATATGTAAAAACAGTATCAAAAAGCAAATTCTTCCCCGATCCTTCTCAAAAAGGGGTACAAAAAATACAACATAAAAACACAGCTTTCAGTATAAAAATTTGGAATTTCCAGACCACAAAATCCAGGGGATGCTGCTGCAGGAATTGGCCAGGAAGTGACGGACAGAAGCTATTTTCCATAAGTTATGTAAGGAAAAATGTGGGCACATTTCCAGAAAAATCAGGGATACCCATCAATTGCCATCCTACCTTTAATCTCTTCCCAAATCCAGACAAAAATCCTATCCCAGTCCTGATTTTAATTGTTATCCAAGCTAATCCACCTTCCCGAGGGAAATGCAGCTTCCCAGGTGCTCAGGGTACAAATCACCTCTGCTTTTTGCTGTGTTTGTTCCCAGCCCCTTCCAAAGTTTGGGAATGGAGCACTGGAATGTGTAAATGTGGGATTGAGCCCCCTTAATTCCCTCTGTGCTAATTAATTTGCAAATTTACACCGATAAATGTGGGTCCCGCTGGTGAAAAGTCAGGAAAAGGCCAGATTAGCCCAAAAGTCCAAATATAGACCAAATTTGGGGTGGCCTGGAAAATTACTTGGGAGTTACTGGCTGTACTAATTAGGGGTTTAATTCCACTGTGTGGATAGAGGGAACGAGTGGGAAAATTGTCCCGCGTGGACACGGAGAGGACAGGGAAAGGAGCCGTGACCACATGGATCAGCAGCTGGAATCCAGGACACCTCAAGCGTGTCCAGGGACATCTCTGATGCTGTCGGGTTTCTGGTGGAACTGACAAGGGTGGGAACGCTCCTCCTTTGGAGGGGGTTCCCCTGGGAGTTCTGTGCCAGGGGTGAAGAACGAGCAGGACTCTGGATTTCTCGCTCTTCAGGCTGGTGTTCATTTTTCTCTTATCAGAAGTTCAGTGTCTGCACACCAGACTGAGCGTACGAGAAGCAAGGCACAAAATGGAGCCCAAACGCCCAAAACCAAGGACTTTTAAAGCTGATTAATCCAATTACCTTCTAACACACACTTTGTTTCTACTTTTCTACCAATAACTCCTGTGGGGTGCTTTTTTTTGTTTGGTGGTTGTTGTTGGACTTTACACACTGCTGGGAATTTACTCTCTGGGTTTTTTGGAGGAGGTTCTCTCTTGTGAGTTCTTTGCTAGAGGTGAAAAATGAGCAGGACTTAGTGTCTCTTGGTCTTTAGGTTGTTGTTTATCTTTTTCGTATCTTAAGTTCAGTACGCCGTTTGTGTGCTAGATTGAGCGTATGAGAAACAAGGCATAAAATGGACAAAATGGCTTCAATATTCAAAACCAAGGTCTTTTTAAAGCTAATTAGCTTAATTACTGTTTAACACGTATATTGTTTTTACTTTACTACTAACTTCTACTAAACTACACATGTAACACTTATGCAACTGCTTTCTCTAACCAATGACTTTTTGCTACTAGTACTACAGAAAATGGAGTGGAAGAAGAACAAGAAAGAGATGAGACAATGCTTAAAATTTTCTATTTTGTCTTTATTCACTCTCATACTAAAATTTTAAAACTCTAAATCCTTCACCCTGTGAAAGACTCCTACTACTGCTGCTACTGCTTAGTTCACACCTGTGTTCTCTAACTCATCGCAAAGCTTTAGTAATTTTTTTCCTGGAACAGAGGTTAAAAGCAGCGTCCTGCTGAGAATCAGGGCTTCCTAAAACACACAGAAAACATTCCCTGTGCTTTGGATTCCGGCAGCTCCTATAAATCTATTCACATAACACCTGTGCCACTGCTTTCTCTAACCAGTGACTTTGTGCCACCAACACTGCAGGAAATGGAGCAGGAGAAGAACAAGAAGGAGAGGAGACAACGCCCAAAATCCTCCATCTTGTCCCCTAGTCACTCTCAAATTAAAATTTTAAAACCCCAAATTTCTCACCCTGTGACAAGCTGCACTACTACACACCACTATCTAGTGCACACCTGTGTGCTCCAACTCATCCCAAAGCCTTGGGAACTTCCTCCGGGGATGAAGGTCAAAAGCAGTGCTCTGCTGAGGATCAGGGCTTCCCAAAACAGGCAGAGAAACATTCCCTGTGCCCTGGACTCCAACATGATCCCTGTGGAGACACAGACCTGCGAGCTCTTCCATTGGGAAAAAGATCCAGGTGCCAAAGCACATCCATGGAGCGTCCACAGGACCTCCAGCTCCAGAGGGATGCGTCCCCTGGAAACTCTCCTGGCTTTTTGAGGGAAATGGATTTGTAGGAAGTTCTTTACAGAAGGCTCACACAGAATGGATCTGTGTGTAAACTCCGAGATAAGAAATGCTGACTAGGAAATGCCATGGAAGAGGACGGATATTGTTGAGAGAGAAATGGAGCCAGAAACGAGTTTTGAAGGATGGTTTTGTAAATAAGACTGGATATTTTGGAGAAATAGAACTGTGAAAGATGTAAGAGTGCTTACAAGGGGTAGTTTTAGATGGTTGGCTTTAAGGTATTTACAGCATGGTGTGGTAAAAAGTTAAGAAGTTAAGAAACACTCACAGTCTTTTGTAATTAGGAAATATTCAGGTTTTGATTGTGATGGTGTAAATTGTAACAACTCTATTGTCTCACCCTTCACATGAGACTGAAAAATGGAATAAAAGGTTTTTGAAATGCCTCTCATTTGCCCCATCTCTGGGTCAAAAAAAGGCTAAAATCCGACAAATCGGTGCTGCGCGATAACTCAAAAATGAGCTGGAATCGTCAGCTCTTCACTGCAGGTTTTGGCACCTCCAGTGACCTATGGCAGCTGATTCCTGCCCAGTTTGGACTTCCAGCACATCCCAGGTGGCTCCTGTGGCCCGTTCCTTGCTCGAGTCACCCAAGGAGGCATCGAAAGAGGCGAGGAGCGGAATTCCAGCTCTTGGCCTGGGCTGTGGATCCATCCTGCTCCAAGCTCTCCTGGGTCACATCCCAGGATTCCGGGCCTGCCCATTCCCCTCAGAGCTTTCCCATCCCATGCAGGGCGCTTTGAACTCATTCCAGCCTCTCCAGAAGGAGACAGCGTTTCCTGTTCCCAAACCCAGCCAGCTCCTTAATCCTTTTATCCAGCTCCAGTGGTGCCAGCTTGTCCTTGTGTTCCTCTTTGACCTCACCCGGATCCCTCCTCCCGCAGGCTCCGTTCCCACTCCCTGCACAAGGAATCCGCTTTAAATGGAATTTGGGGGGTCTTTAGGGAGAGAAACACAACTCCAGCTCAACCTTTTCCATTCCCCACCCAGCTGTGACCCGGAACAAGCCACTGGAGATCTCCCTACCTGAGTTTTCCCACCAAAAAACTGGGATGAAAACACTTCCCTAGGTCAGACCGGACGTGGTTTAATTCCTTCATATTTCCAAAGTGCCTTGAGTTCCTGAAATTGGCTTAAATTTTCTCAGGGAAGAAAATCTGGGATGCACAATTCGAGATTAAATTGGTCCTCCCTGTGCTCGGTTGATTCCTTCACCACCAGGAGTTTTCAGGGAATCTCTGGTAAATTGATTGTGCTTTTACATTAAATATGGAAAAGGAATTTTGCCACAGAAAGGATGGACCTTAAAAAATTCCAAGTAATTCTGTATTAAGCGTTTCCTGCAGATCACTGAAGTGCTCCCTGAGTTTGGGTTTAAAGATCCAAGGCCCAGACAGGAATTGTTGGTTTGCACCAGGAGAAAATCCGATTTTCACTGATTTACCCACAGATTTTAATTTTTTTTTAATTAAATAATCATTTTTAAAAAAAATAATCCCTGCTAAAAACTGTAAATATCATCATTTTATTCTAGACAAATTAAGATTCCTGAGATTTCCCCCTGTGTTCATGTTGTCCAGCTACAGGCAGACCCTGCAGTTTACCAGGAGGACAAACACCAAAATCCAAAGGCACAGAATTAAAGTTTTCCATATTCAGCTTTAATTAAACCCCTGATTTTTTTGACCCAGGAGTCTTGGCCTCTGAACTAATTTCTCCATCTTCCAATGCCTTCCCAAAATGATGACCCAGCCCAGAGGGGTGTTTTTTGAGGATTTTGTGAATATTGAGGGAAATACCCTGCTCCAAACTCTTGGATTATCTTATTAACAACTGCAGTGGCTGCAATGGCTCCTCTTCGACTTCCCACCTCCTTTCCAGGCTGGAAGTTTATTGATTCCAGGAGTAAATTTGGCATTTTCACCAGGTGCCCCTGGATAAGGGGACAGTGAGCGTTTAAACCTGATTAAGATGACACCTGCAGCATGGCAAGTAAAAGAACCATAAAGAAAGAATTCCCCACAATTTACAAAACAATAAGACAGAAGCTGGATGAAATCCTAATTTTTCATCTGTCCTTCCCTTTTTTCCCTCAGCAGCTGCACGACTTTCTTTTAAAGGCTGCACAGACACATCCCTCTTTTTTTTTTTTTTTTTTTCTTTTTCCCCTTTAAATCTCCTTTAAAAATTTCCTTTAAAATTCTGCTTCAAAACTTTTTTTGGCCTCTTCTCTTCACCCCCTCCCGCCCCCGCCACCTTCCCTGGCCCATTTTCCAATCATTTTCCAGTGCTCTCCCAGCAAATTTGTCACCCAGTTCCAAAGGCAACATCACCCTTGGACAGCTCCTTCTGCTTCCACCCGTGACCTTTGGAAACCAAACAGACCAGGAGATAAGGGAGATAAGGAATGGTTCGGAGCACAGCTTTTGTTTGCTCCAGGTGGGAATGATAAAGCTGCTCCTGAATTCTGCTGGCAGCTGTGGATGCAGTTGGAAAAGCTGTGGGAAGGGGTTTAACCCTTTGGCTGCATCCAAGCAGGAATTATTTGGATTCTTTCTTGAACACGCACAAGAAAAGGCTTCAAATCCAGGGTTTTTCCAGGGTGATAATTTAGGATTGAGGTACCCAAATCCAGCTGGGATGCAGGGGGGAATAGGGATTTCTGCCTTTGTTATCAGCTTGATAATTTATTTTGGATGGCTCACATTGTTTCTCTGTTCCACGGTTTCCTTATCACCACTGTGGAGATAAGATTCAGGGCTCCCAAGTGAATCAGGGAATCCTGGAATGGCTTGAGTTGGAAGGGACCTTAAGGATCATCCTGTTCCAGCCCCTCCATGGGCAGGGACATCCCATAAAGCCCTTGGGGACTGACTGATGGAGATGGATATGAAAAAAAAGAGCATCAAGTCTGTAAATCCAGAATTCCCAGGGCCACCACTGATCCATGTTCCCCTGTGCCACATCCACATTTTTAAATCCCTCCAGGAATGGGCATTCCACCACTTCCCTGGGCAGCTGTGCCAGGGTTTGAGGAACCTTCCCACGAAGAAATTTTTCCTCCTTTTTAAGCTAAACCTCCCCCCTAAAATTTGCTCTCCAACCTCCCAAATTCCCTGTTGCAAGCCTTGCACTTAAAGCAGTTTTTTTCCACTGAAAGGAAATCAAATTCAAAACTTGGATTCGTCAGAAATGTCCCAAAACCTGGAAATTCAGTGATTCCCTCACTCTGCTATGTGTAGGTGCCATCCTTTTCCTGCTGGATTAAACCCCTCCACACAAAGACACTGATCCCTCCTCCTCTCATTCTGTGGGCTTTTGGTGTCTCCACAATCCAGGGGTTGGAGACTCCCATCCCAAAAAACGTGGATGCTGGCACAAAACCCCAGTGGGACTCAAACTTTGGGAGGGGACCATAAAGGCATTGAGAGGCATTAAAAGCATTAATTCCAGACAGCAGGACAGAGAAGGGACACCACCAACCTGGAAAAGTCCCAAAATTCTGAGAAAATGAGTTTGTAACAGCAGCCCAAGGGATGGTTCCTGGGTCTCTGCAGGATTTGCTCATTTCTGTTTGGGATAACCCCGTTCCAGCTGATTTCTGGCTGGTCCTGCCTACAGGATAATCCAAGATCCTGCAGTATCCATGATTTCCTGGCATGTGGGGTGAGGTTATTGTTACAGTGGCAGGGAGGGGACAGGAAGGTCCCCGTGCTCCACTTCCACCTCTGCCTACATGGAAGCCCCCAGGTTGTTGATTCCATGGATGGAACGGGTGGAGAGGTATCGTCGTGGTCCATACATTGAAGAAAGGATTCTTGACAATAATTTCAGAAGGCTAATATGATTTATTAAAATGACTCCATAATTCTAATATATTTCTATATCTGCTCAGCGGAGAGCACTCTCCATGCTCCTGCTGCTGCTTCGTCCAGGGAATGTGTGTGAATGCTTACAATATCAGAAAGATAAAGTAATTTCAGCTCCTTCTTCTCATAGGTAGGAGGCGGCCGACCAATTCCATGTCCTTGAAGAACAGACACAGATATTTTGTTTACAGAAAGCTTACACAGAGTAAAAGACAGCAAAAGGATGTTCTCCCATGGGAAAATGATCAGAAGGCTTACACACAGAGAAACTTATAATATGTTCATAGCAACAGAGAGGGGGATCGTGACATTCCAGGGACCTGTTTCTGCAGGAGCAGAAGGGATGAGAAGCTTGGATTCCAACCTCCGTTTTCCAACTCTCCTATTCCACGCCGGGAGCTGCCTGATCCCATCCCCTCTTCCCAGCATGTGGAATTCCATTGTTGCCCGAGCTTGTGGACCAGCCAGACACTTCCAACCTCTGGGCACATCCCTCAGGGGATCCACCAGGTGCCAAACAACCCCTTCACCCCAAAGCCTCCAATCCCAGAACAGGAGCAGAGCAGGTTCCAATCCTTCCCTTAACAATCCACGTGGAATATTCCATCAGTTCCCCTCAGCTTCTTTTCCCTCAAGAGCATCCAACTCCTTGAGCCTCACCAACCTTTGGGAGTGATGCCAGAGGGGCTGAACCCTGGGATATTACCCTAGAGAGCAGGTTCAGTACTTCCCCTTCCCTCACCTTGTTTTTTCCCATTCCTTTGAGGATGGAGGAGTGGCTGGAGGTAGGAGGTGGCCCTTGAGTTGTTTTTCCAGCCCTTATTCCCGTGTCAGGGCGAGGTGTGAGGCGAGGCTGCTGAAAAAAAGAGGATTTTGTACATTTATTTCACAGGCGACACAATCCAGCCCCTTTCAAAACGAGGCAGCTTTGGGAATTCTCCTGGGAATCAGCCCTGCAAATCCTGGTGGCCGTGGGCTCTCCAAAGTGTAATTAAGGCAGGAGTTGATTGACTGCGGAAAAATAGAGGAGGCAATGAGGGAAAACAGCAGCTCCTTACTATTCCTGCTCTGGTTTGTGTTCCAGCTTGGAAACTTCCTCAAGGAGGGACGATCCTGTGGCTCAACCACTCCAAAGCCAACAGCAAAACCCCTCCTTGGCTTCAGCACAGCCAAGAGCTAAGCCCCAAAATAAATCCAGTTCCAGGGAAAGCTCTGATGACACTGGTTTGGATGATTCTCCCCCAGATCACTCAGTTTGGAGCAGCCCCAAAAGGGTCTGAACCAGAATAATCCAAATGTGATAATTGCAGATAATAATCACCTAGCTCACCTCCACAATTCAAGCTCCCTGAAATGAGCTTTCATTCCATGTCCTCATCCCATCCTTCATGAGCCACCCAGTACACCTGGAAAAGCAGCTCCCAAAAAATGCCCCAGAGCACATTTTGCCCTCATGGAGAAGTTGTTTCCTCCAGGAGAACTTCAAGTCCCTTCCAGGGCCTGAAGGGGCTCCAGGAGAGCTGGAGAGGGACTGGGAACAAGGGATGGAGGGACAGGCAGGGATCCAGGGGCAGCCACAGCTTCTCTGGGAATTCCATCCCAGCCCTTCACCACCCTCACAGGCAGGAATTTCTTCCCAATATCCCATCTAAACTTCCCCTCTGTCAGCTCAAAGCCATTCCCTGGGTCCTGTCCTTCCACCCTTTGAAAT
This sequence comes from Leptocoma aspasia, assembly GCA_013399835.1. Taxonomy (NCBI): domain Eukaryota; kingdom Metazoa; phylum Chordata; class Aves; order Passeriformes; family Nectariniidae; genus Leptocoma; species Leptocoma aspasia. Next base: position 23,359 of record VXAX01005535.1, read on the forward strand.
TTTCTTTCTCCATCTTTTCTGTTGACTGCTTGAGGCCCTGCAAGGTCACCCTGAGCTCACCCCAAAGCTTCTCCTCTCCAGGCTGAACATTCCCAGCTCTCCCAGCCTTTCCTCCCAGCAGAGCTGCTCCATCCCTGGGATCATCCTGGTGCCTCCTCTGGGCTCTCTCCAGCAGCTCCAGGTCCCTCCTGTGCTGGCCCAGGGCTGGGGCAGCTCTGCAGGTGGGGCCTCACCTGAGCACAGGTCATGGCAGGTGTGACACCACCAGGATTTTGAAAATTGGAAAAATAAATAAATTTTTAAAAATTCGTTGAAAATATGGGAAAATGAGAATGGCAAAATGCTCTGAGGAGCTCAATCCCAGAGTCTCCAAAGCCAGAAAACCGAATTCCAGCTTTGGGCATCCCCGTTTTCTTGATCCAGAAGACAACACTTCCACCTGGACATTTCCGTGATATTTCTGATTGTGAACCAAAATGCCACCAGTAGGAGACATTTCAGAAAGTGCCACGATTTGGTGCAACCCCACAAAAATTCATTTACACCAAGTTCCTCAAGCAGAAGGTCAAAAATTGTATTAAGTGATAAAGAAATATTTAAAAATTGCAGAATCTCAGAGGGGTTTGGGGTAGGAAAGATCATCTCACTCCAACCCCATTCCATTGGCAGGATATGGACACAGCCACATAAATATTAACATTTATAAGTAACAAATAACTGATCTGATTTGGGAACTAATAAAATAAATAATAAAACTAATAAAATAAATAGAATAATTAGATAACAAGATAAAATCATCAGATAAATCTGCTCCCCATAACATCCAGGCAGGTCTTCTCCAATTTCTCAGCTCTTCCTGACCAACTTTCCCTCCGACCTCAGTTATTTTTCCCAGCTGGACACCAAACCTCCCCCAGTTATTTGCTCTTAAAACCACCGGGTTTTCCTCTGAGGGGGGCAAAGCACGACAAAGTTGAGGGAATTAGGTCATGTTTTACCCCATAAAATTTAGGATGCCGGGGGGACTGGGAGCTCATTCACCTCCTCAGCCTGGTGGAGTGGAGCTCATAAACCCAGAGATGGGATCAGGGAGGGGAGGAGTCTCCCTGGGCTTTTTTTTTTTTTTTCCCTTCAGTTTGGAGGGGTAACCTAAAAAAAAAATGGTCACCAAGCACCTGGAGCAGCACCTAATTAAGCAAAGTGGGATTTAATTAGGCAGGATTAAATGCTCTGGGCTCTGCGGGGCTGGTTTGCTCGGAGCTGGGATAAAATCCTGCATTTCTCACCCTCCTGGGAGAAAAATTTAGGGGAGGTATGAAACAACAATGACTTTGATGCTTGATTTTCCCCGTGTGGATAACTGGGGTTAAAATTCATTGGGAAGGGGTGGGTGCTAAAAGTTTTGCCGGGCTGGGCTGGAATTTCACCCCAATTCCTCGTGGTTTGTACTGAGGTGGGGGTGGTCGAAGAAGCTACCAAAAAAACCCCATTAAATTCAAAATATGGAGTGGGGGAAAGGGATTTAAATAGGAAATTTAATCCTGGTTTTTTCTCCTGGGAAGTTCAAGCAGCACTTGATCATTACAGAAGTACGAAGTTGGAAAAGGAAGAATTTATGTAAAGTTTAAAACTTCAGATACCAAGACTTGGATGTCATTACAGAGATAAAACTGAGATTAAACCAAGAGAATTACAGAATCCAGGGATGGTTTGGGCCGGAAGGGACCTTAAGGAATATTCCTTAAGAATCCAACTCCCTGCTTGGGCAGGGACACCTTCCCCTTCAATTATGGGGAAAGATAATTAGCACAATTAATATGGACATTAATTATATCCATATATAATATTCACAATATATATCCACGTATAATATCCATATATACATATATATATATCCACAACAAATTACGTGGCTATAATTAACAATTCTGATCGATTTATTAACAATTCTGATTGATTTATTTATTTCAAAAGCAGCCCAACAAGGGCAGAGGATCAGGATTTAACAGAGCTGGAGGGGTCCTGACAACACTAAAGACACAAACATTTGCAAGGATAATTTCCTTGATAATCCAGATCCTAAAACTGCTGGCAAAGAGACACCACTTCCTCCTCTCCAGGTTGTCATTCCCAGAGCTTTTTATCTTTATGGTTCTGTGGACATTTTAGTATTTATTGTTCATTGGAGTAAGGAGTAAATGCTAAATATAATTATTATAATGGTGATTAAAAATAAAGATAAAAATGCAAAAAATAAAAATAAAAGTGTAGCTTAGGGCCCAAAGGGGCTCCAGGAGAACTGGAGAGGGACTTGGGACAAGGGACAGAGGGACAGGACACAGGGAATGGCTTCCCACTGGAAAAATGGAGATTTATATGGGATATGGGGAAGAAATTCCTGGCTGGGAGGGTGGGGAGGGACTGGGATGAAATTCCCAGAGCAGCTGTGGCTGCCCCTGGATCCCTGGAAGTGCCCAAGGCCAGGCTGGACAGGGCTTGGAGCAGCCTGGGACAGGGAGGTGTCCTTGCCCATGGACCTGAATGAGCTTTAATGTCCTTTCCAATCTTAACCATTCCATGATTTTATTATCCAAGATCCCTTTCAGGCATCTCAAATATTCCCAAAGGAATGTGCACCTGCAGCCGGGTGGGATTTCCTTATCTTTAGCACCAAAAACTGTCCCAAACCCAGGGAATGTGACATTAAAATAATGTCACATCTGCAGGATGTTGGAACTCCCAAAAATCCCAAGGCTCCTGTCAGACCCTTGGTTTTTGCAATTCCCTACTGGGTCACAGTGATGCCTCAGGTTTTAGATTTTATATTTTTCAGATTCTGTGCTGCTTCAGTGTGTGGGTCTGGGCTTCATATTATGGGATGGTGAGCTCTCTGCACAGAGCAGGGAGACAAAACAATTCCTTCTCTAGCTGGGGACCAAGGACAAATGATCCAAATCTCAGGCCCAAGAGCACAAGCAACGTGGGCTGAAGAGAGAAAAACAAGAAGGATGGGACTTGATGGGCTAAAGCTGGAATTGGACAATGAACTGCAATGTGCAAATGGAGCAGAACTGATAAAAGTGCCAGAGCCCGTGCCCGGTGTCCATTTTGGGACCATTTTGGTTCATCTTGGGTGCAGCCCTGGCTGGGCTCTTGTGCTGCCCAAGGTGGATCCATGGAGGAAATCCTTTTAATAAATCCCTGCTTTATTCTGGAACTCTGCCCAGCCTCTGCTCTAGGCCAGCCTTCAGGAGGCATCTGTTTCTGGTGACCACGAAGGGATCTGGAAAACCCCTGGACCAGAGCCAGAGGAACGTCCAGTTCTGGGATGTAACTTGGATCCATCCAGCTAAATCCTTCTGTTCATAGAAAGAGCCTCAAAGCTTTGGATGGATGAATCCAGCCCTTGGCTGCTGGAGAAGTCTGGGAATATTTTTTAGAAAAGTTTTGGCTTCACTGTTTTGGGAAAGGCGGATGTGTTTTCTTGGGAATGTGAAGATCCTGATGGAGCTTTGCCTCACAGGATTTTCCAGCTGAGTTTCTGAGCACAGTGGAAGGGCAAGAATTCCCCCTTTTCCTGCCTGTCAGGGATTCCAGGCATTTTCCACATCAGCCATCCCTGTCCAGGCCTTTCCTCTGCCAAATCCAGGTGAATTCCTTGAAATTCAGCCTCTTGAGCTCGAGATTTTCTTTGCCCTGCAGCCTTTTTGTTCACTTCGGAGGTTGTTTCTCAGTTTCTTCTGGTTTAGCTTTCCTTGGTTTAAACTCAGCATGGACTGAACATCAAAGGAATTCCCTTCTATTTCCCAAATAATTTTTTAACCTCAGTGCAGCGCAAAAAGCCGACAGAATCCATGTGGAGGTAGGGGTGGTCCTGTCCTGGAAGGTGAAAAATCATGGAAAACACATCCAGGAGAGTTCAAATAATTTGGTTTTAAGGGAATTCTGTTCCACTTGAATTCCCGGTGCTGAGCTCTGTCCATGCTGGGAAATGCTTAGAGGAAATCCATCAGAACCTCTTGGAATTGTGAGTGAATCCTGAAATTCTCTTGATGGGATGAGCTGTAGGTTTGAAGCCATCTGACTTCCCACTCATGTGGGAAAATCCAGAGGGAATTCAGATTCCCAGAAATTGATATTATCCAAGGATAAACCAAGGGAATTCATTCCTACAAGATTTTTGTCCCTTAAGTCCAAGAAGAGGGAGAAAATCCAAGCTCTTTACCTTTGAATTCCCAAAATGCTCAGATTATCCCTCTCCCCTTTCCTTCCCTGCAGAATTCCCATGGTTTGAGGGGCAGCAGCCAGCCTGGGAATCTCCCAAAAACTGCTCCCTCCCCGCTGGAATTCCTCAGCTGGAATTTCATCATCCCAAGGTTCCTCCCCTCCAACCCCCCTCCCTCAGCTCCCCATGAGCCACGAGAGCTTTTGTTTTCTTGTGGTCAACCGCTCTTCCCTGAAAAAATTCCCTGGAGGAGGGGTTGGATTTCCTCCTCCAGGCTTTGAACTCCTGGATTAGCACTTTCCTCCGCAGCTCCAGCACTTCCTGACAGAAGGAATTCATTGCACAGCCTTTGGGGAAGCCTTGGGATAACAAAAATGAGGGAAATCTGACAGCAAGAGGCTGATTCCAGTTTCCCTCGTCCCAACAGCTCCCAGGTTTTGCCTAATTCCAGGCTAAATCCCAACTCAGGATGAGCTTTGTGAGGCTCCTGCCTGACGGAAAAGGCAAAACGGCTTTAATTAAAACTTTTGATTAAAATTTAAATACCTCTCCCTTTAACATTCCTATTCCTCAATTTTTCTTGGAATTTTAGACCTAAAAGCCCCAAAATCACTCTCCCATCCGGAATTTTCCACGGATTCTTGGGCTGCTAAAGAATGGTCAAGTTCTGACAGGAAAGTTGATGAAACCAAAAGTTCTCCCCAGCCAAAAGGAAGTGTCACCCCCAGCTCTATTCCAATATTAGGATTATTTTCTCTGCATGTGGATTTTATGGAAATCTGATTGAAAAATATTCACTGGATCCAGCCACTTCTTCGTTCCTTATCCCACAGAAAATCAGGAGCGACTGGAATCATCTTCATGTCTTTGATGGTGTGGGGGGATAAACAAGAGCAGAATAATCTATCATGATAGGGAATGGCTTGAAAATCCCAGAGGGTAGGAATAGATGGGATTTTGGGAAGGAATTCCTGGCTGGGAGGGTGAGGAGGGGCTGGGATGGAATTCCCAGAGAAGCTGTGGCTGCTCCTGGATCCCTGGCAGTGCCCAAGGCCAGGTTGGACCACCCTGGGACAGTGGGAGATGTCCCTGCCTTGGCCAGGTTGGAATTCCATGGTCTCTGAATCCCCTCCAGCCCAATCCATCCTGGATTCTGGCTCAGAAATCACCTGCCCTCCAAATCAATTAGGATTTATTTGCTTATTCCCAGATTTTTAGGTTTTGTGTGGAAGCCAAACTTTCCCATACCCCCACTGAATTTTTTATTTATTCACCAACCCCACATCTGCCCTCCAGCAGCTCCAAGAGAACTGAAGGAACGACCAAAAAAAAGGGAAAAATGAGTGTTTTGTCTGGAAATTTATGGGGCACAAAGCCCCGGCAGCTCACGGAATGAGAGCGGGTTTAACTCCACCCTGGGACTCGTGAGGAGAAATCAGAGACAAATCAGCACTGGGAAATAAAACCGGGACTTTTCTACCTGTGCATTCCACAACCTCCAGCCGTTCCCACCTCATCCAAAGCCTCCAGGTGTATTTTATAAGGCTAGGAATGGATTTGGAGCCTCAGGTCAGGAGTTGAATTTCCACGGCTGATGGGATTTGCTGTCTGGACAGCCCTGAGGGGAATCCTCATTAAAATAACTCGGAGGCAGGAATGCCACATGTGGAGCTTTACAGCTCCTGGAAGGAATTCCAGCCATCCAGCCGGGAAGAAGGATTGCTCCATGCTGGAATGACAAATTTGCTGTGTTGTAGAGTGTCTGGGTTTGCCAAGCCAGGTGTCTGCTGAGGAAGGCAGGAGCCTCCCTGGAAATGGAAAATGGAAACCTCCTCCCTCTGAATTATTATAATTTTGAAATTAAGCGGTTCTCAGGCAAAGATATAGGAGTAGGAATAACAGTTATTTATTAGGAAAATTTTTAAAAAATACAAATGCAATAGTACAAAAACCAAACCACAGCCAGAGTGAGAGCAGGAGCTGGCAGCCTGTGGGTCAGGGTGTTGGTGGCAGTGCCATTCCATGGTGGCTGCTCCTCCTGCAGTGACAGATGTGGCTCTGCTGGAGCAGGGATCCTGGACAAGGGTGGAGTTTTCCTCTGGAGCTCCAGGGCTGGTGGAGCTGGGCCTGCTCTTCCTCTGGGAATGCAGAGGAGAAGAAAGCTGCTCCTCTGGGAATGCAGTGGGAAAAGGCTCCTGTGGTGTTCCCAGCCTCAGATTGTATCCAGGTAGGAATGCTTGGCTCCTCCCCCTGGGCAGAGCCTCTCCCAGTGGGATGATGGAATTTTATCAGCCATGCAGTGACACTCAGTGGCCATGGACAGCAGATAATTAATAATGAATGGCCCATGAACAGCAGATATCTCCTGGAGGGAGGATTGGCTGTGGAAGAGATAAAGAACCTCTGACAGGTGGGAATGGAATCCACACCCCCAGGCACAGCCTGCATTTCCAACCCAAGACACAGAGCCTTCGGAAGTCCAACCTGAGCCGGTGATAATTAACGCCGTGAATAATTAATGCAGTGAAGCCACGTGACGCCTCGGAAACACTTGGAATGTGAGGAATGTGATTCCGCTCAAGCTGTCAATCCATGCTCCACGGCTGGAAATCTCCCGGAAATTGAAGGATTTTGGAGCTTCCACCCAAGGATTCCTTCTCCAGGAAGAGAATTCAGTCTGGAACGGAGCCCTGAGGAGCGTTTGTGTCGTTTTGCAGGCAGGAGCATCCCAGAGAATCATCCAGAGCTCCTCCAATATCCAAGGAAATTCTACTCCAACCAGCCTTGGGATCTGAGGAATTGAGGGTGCTATTCCCAGAGCTGATGGATGACATCAAACAAGTGTCATCCCAAAATTTCCGTTTCTGTTTTCTACACTGAGGTAAATGAAGGATCAAACTTCGGGGATTTGGCTGCAGATATCCACAATTTTTAGAGGAATTTTTTGTGCTGAAACTTTTAGCAAAAAATCAACCTGCCTGAATCCTCCAGATGCAGCAGCTGATTTTTATTCCTAAATTAAATATAATTGAGAGCTTCCTAAGGAAATTCAGGAGACAATTTAATGACCAATTACAATTTCTTACCACAGAGCTCCGTGAATTCAGTTAACATTTGAATCTCCAGTTTTCCAGCCTGCTAGGAAGGAATTCCTGACTTTTTTTGTGAGGCTGGAGAGGGGCTAGAATGGATTTCCATGAGAAGTTTTAGCTGCCTCATCCCTGGAATGTCCAAGGCCAGCTCGGATAGGGCTTGGAGCAACCGGGATAGTGGGGGGTGTTCCTGCCAGACATTGTAAAAAAAATGAAATGAAATGAAATCATTTCCAGACATGGATGATCCAACCTTGAAGAATGACAGGAGGGAATCTGATCCACATTTCTGTTCTGGACTTAGGAGGAAACAGGAGTCACACCGTGAGGAACAATTTTCCAACGCACCCGGAATGAAAAAGGGGATTCAAAACCATCCCGTAGGATTTTGGGTGGCAGCCTGGAGTCCCAGATAATTCCCTGGAGAGCTGACAGGGCTGGGGCTTTGGCTGTTTCCTAAGGAAGTCATTCCCAAATATTCACAACGGATTTCAGCATTCATAAATAGATCCCTGGCTCTCCTGCCCGTTTTTTCCCACCTGGAATTAATCCTGGAAATCCACTCTGGTTGCTGCTTCTCCACGGGGATGAACAGTGCAATCACAGCAGAGGAAAACATGGAAAATATCCCATTAATGCAAATTTTCCCTGTTCTTACAAGGGGTTTGGGACGTGGGAATTTATACCCCGAGATTTGGGACATGGGAAGTATCAAACTTGTCCCAGAATGGGCAGATTTAGGTTTTTCTATTAAATGTGGATTTCTGGAGCTCTCTCCTCAATCCCAAAGGAGAAGTGGAGCTTCTGGAGGAAATCTGCACAAATTAATCTGATGGTAATCCGGGAATATCCAAGGAAAAGCCAGCGGAGGTCCAACAATAGGAACATCCCATATGGAAATGCCGGGATTTTAAAGAAAGGGGGAAAAAATATTCCCAGTTATTTTCAGGTTGGGTTTTCTGGAAGATGGAGATAAAGCCAAGTTTTGGGGTCCAATATGGAAAAAATGGGGTGAAATTATAAAATTTGGGTGAGCGAATCAGGATGACCCACAGGCACTTTCCCACCCGAATATCTGGAATTAAAGGAATTAAATTCCTGGATGTCTCTGATCAGGTTCTACCCAATCAATGTCTGCTCCAACTTCTCCGGGTTATTTTCAACAGGATTTGTTCCAGGAATTTTTTTTTCTTTTCCCTGCCACTCAGCACTGGAATAAATATTGGGAGTTGTCATTGAAAGCCTTCTCCAGTGTCTGTTTGGAATGAAAATTCCTGTCCTCGGGATGCTGAGGGATTTGTGTGTGTTTAACCCCATCGGAAAATGAAATAAATCCTTCATTTTTCTGCTGGTTTAATTGGAATTGTTTTGGTTATTTAATAAAGGAACAAGCCTTGGGGTCACTTAATGTAAAAATATATTTATTTGTATTTATTTATCACCAGTGACCTCCACAGGGCTGGAAAAATCCTGTGGATCAGCTTGGGTTCAACAATCACTGGAATCACTGCGCTGGGAGGCTTCTCTTCCAGTGCCATTCCAAGTGGTATTATTCGGATTTTTTTGGGATTTGCAGCTGTTTAATCAGATTTAATTCCGCCTGGTTTCCCAGGTTTGGACTTCAACAATTCCCTCCATGCTCAGCTTCACTTTTGCATTGTTGTCACTCAAAATACGGGAATTTTGGATATATTTCACCCATTCCACGGATTTCTGCTCCACCCCTTCATCCCAGACAACTCCCGACACCTTCCTGATTCCGAATTTGGAATTTTCTCCATCTGGGCAGGGACCTGGATCCAAGTTCTCTAATTGTTTTCCAAAAGCGGCACCTCCTTCCCCATCCTTTTCCATCAGAAAAATCAGCAATGGATTTGTCTTTTCCGAGACTGGAGTTCCGTGTCCAAGCCCAAGGTTTGGGAATTTCCCTCCGCCGTGTTTGGTGCTTCTTATGGGAATGGCTGAATTGGAATCTGGCTTCTCCAAGAGGAAAAAAAATGGTAAAAATTGAAAATAAAAACTGGAAAAATGGTAAAAATTAAAAAAATAATAAAAAAGGTAAAAATATAAACTAAAAATGGTTAAATGGTAAAGCTAAAACTGAAAAATGGAAAAATAAAAACAAAAAAATTGAAAAATGGTAAAAATAAAAAATTGGTAAAAACAAAAATAAAAACTTGTTAGATGATAAAAATAAAACAAAAAATTGTAAAAATATAATTTTAAAATGTTAAAATTGAAAAAATAAAAATTATAAAAACAGTAANAAATTATAAAAAAAGTAAAAATGGTAAAAATATAAACTAAAATGGTTAAATGGTAAAACTAAAACTAAGAATAAAAAATGGAAAAATAAAAACAAAAAATGGAAAAATGGTAAAAATTAAATTCCAACATGGTAAAAATAAAAAAGATGGTAAAAACAACAAAAAATTGTCAAATGGTAAAAATTAAAATGTTAAAAAATGGTAAAAAATAAAAAATGAGAAAAACAAAAATAAAATGTTGTTGGATAGTAAAAATAAAAATGGTAACATTTTGAAAATAAAAGAAAAATGTTAAAAATAAAAATGGTAAGAATGGTAAAAATAAAAACTAAAAATTGTTAAAGGGNAAAATGGTTAAATGGTAAAGCTAAAACTGAAAAATGGAAAAATAAAAACAAAAAAATTGAAAAATGGTAAAAATAAAAAATTGGTAAAAACAAAAATAAAAACTTGTTAGATGATAAAAATAAAACAAAAAATTGTAAAAATATAATTTTAAAATGTTAAAATTGAAAAAATAAAAATTATAAAAAAAGTAAAAATGGTAAAAATATAAACTAAAATGGTTAAATGGTAAAACTAAAACTAAGAATAAAAAATGGAAAAATAAAAACAAAAAATGGAAAAATGGTAAAAATTAAATTCCAACATGGTAAAAATAAAAAAGATGGTAAAAACAACAAAAAATTGTCAAATGGTAAAAATTAAAATGTTAAAAAATGGTAAAAAATAAAAAATGAGAAAAACAAAAATAAAATGTTGTTGGATAGTAAAAATAAAAATGGTAACATTTTGAAAATAAAAGAAAAATGTTAAAAATAAAAATGGTAAGAATGGTAAAAATAAAAACTAAAAATTGTTAAAGGGTAAAACTAAAAAAAGGCAAAATAAAAAACAAAAATGGAAAACTGGTAAAAATAAAAATTTAAAATGGTAAAACAGTAAAACTAAAAGTAAAAAATGGTTAAATTGTAAAACTAAAAATAAAAAATAATAAGAATAAAAATGGTAAACATGGTAAAAATAAAAACTTAAAATGGCAAAACACTAAAACTAAAACTAAAACATGGTTAAATTGTAAAACTAAAAATAAAAAATAATAAAAATAAAAATGGTACACATGATAAAAATAAAAAATAATAAAAATAAAAATGGTACACATGGTAAAAATGAAAAAAATTTAAAATGTTAAAACACTAAAACTAAAAAATGGTTAAATTGTAAGACTAAAAATAAACAATAATAAAAATAAAAACGGTAAACATGTTAAAAATGGAAAAAATTGTAAAAATGGTAAAAATAAGAAATAGTAAAAGTAAAAATTTAAAACGGTAAAAATAAGAATTAAATAAAAATAAAAATGGTGAGATGGTGACAATTCCATCCACGCCATCAAACCAAGCCCACCCTGGGGATACAAATCCCGGTGTTATTCCTGGCCTGGTTCTGGGCCAGCTCAGTCCGGCTTTGCCACAGGTGCCTCGGCACAGCTCCAAGGCCAGACCCAGTGTGGGGGTTTTTGGTGTCCCCACACGGCTGGGAACTGCCACCTGGGCCCTTTGGAGGAGGTTCCCTCGTGAGCTCTTGGCAAGGGTGAAGAACGAGCAGGACTCTCTGTTTCTTGCTCTCCAGGCTGTTGTTTATTTTTCTCTTAAGTTCAGTGTCTGCACACCAGACTGAGCGTACGAGGAACAAGGCACAAAATGG
>VXAX01005535.1:34658-59765 GCA_013399835.1 Leptocoma aspasia
CTGGGACAGAGGTTAAAAGCAGTGCTCTGCTGAGAGTCAGGGCTTCCCAAAACAGACAGAGAAACATTCCCTGTGCCCTGGGTTCCAGCATCCCATCCGGCATGGATCAGCTCACGTCCCTCTGCTTTGGAACACCGGGATTTGGGCTGGAAATATCAAGCTCATCCCGTGCTCTCCAAGCCCAAGAATTGCGTGATTATTTAGTGATTTATACATTAATATTTTTATAACCCTGTCATAACAGCAGGTTCTCCAAATCCCATCTAATTCCAGTGGTGCCAAGGTCGGACGAATCCGTGGATTTCAGCTGCAGGATGCACAAATTTAGCCCAATCTCATCTTTTAATTTCAATGAAATCTGAATTTCTCCCAGAGCAGCATTAGCAGGAACTGTGTCGTTGCCAGCTGGATAATGTAGGTTTAAAATATTCCATAAATTGCAGAAAAATTGGGTTTAATTCTCATTTTTGCTTCTTTGGGGCAGAAATTGGGATTCCCATCTCACACAGAGAGACCCAGGATGGGTCAGGTTGGAAGTGGAGAAGGAATTTATGATAGGAAATATTTGAAGGGAAATAAGAAAAGTCTGGGAAGCAGAAAAATATTCCTGAAAAGGAGAGCAGAGAGATGCAGGACTCACTTTGTGGCTTCATTTTCTCATCCATGAGAGGGGGATTTTTCCTTAAATCCCAGTTTTTCCCCACTGGAGCTGGCAGGAATTTCAGCTCCAGCAATCCTGGTCAAGACAAGACTTTCAGTTTTATCAATGGATAAATTAGCAGGAACTGTGTCATTGCCAGTTGGATAATCCAAGCCTAAAATATTCCGTAAAATGCAGAAAACCTGGGTTTAAAATCGCCCTCTTTGCTTATTCAGAGCAGGAATTGGGATTCCCATCTCACACAGAGAGACCAGGATGGGTCAGGTTGGAAGTGGAGAAGGAATTTATGATAGGAAATATTTGAAGGGAAATAAGAAAAGTCTGGGAAGCAGAAAAATATTCCTGAAGAGGGTTCATTTTCTCATCCATGAGAGGGGGATTTTTCCTTAAATCCCAGTTTTTCCCCACTGGGGATGGCAGGAATTTCATCTGCAGCAATCCTGGCCAAGACAGGACTTTCAGTCCTATCAAGGGATCAGGTGGGACCTTCTCACTGTCCAAAATTCCCTGACAGGAGCATGGATCCAGGAGGGAGTTGGGATCTTCTCCCAAGGAAAAAGGGACAGGATGAGAGGAAACAGCCCCAAGTTGTTCCAGAGGAGGTTAAGGTTGGATGTTGGGAACAATTCCTTCATGGAAAGGGTTTTCCAGCCCGGGGCACTGATGGAGTCCCCATCCCTGAGAGGATTTAAAAGCCATGGGAATGAATCTCTGCCTGGTGGGACACAACATATTTCCCATTTAAAGGCTGAACTCCCACTCCAAGGTCTGGGACTCTCCTCCAAATATTCCAGGGATTCAGGTGGATCTGCCTGAACTGGTTTCTAATTCCACCTTTGAAAGCAAAGCTGCTTTGCCCTTGTATTTTTGTTTTCCTAATCCAGGGAATACATTCATTTCTTGGAATAAAAATGTTTAGGCACAGGCGAAAAAGAAATGTTTATTTCCATAACCTTTTCCAACTTTCCAGCAGGAAAATTGAACCCAAAAAAAAAAAAAAAAAAACCTCAATTGCATTTACTCTTTTAATTTGCTTTTTTCCTTTTATTTTTTTTTTAATTAAAAGCATCAATTTTGGTGGTGTTTCCAAGAAAACTTTGTTACGAGGGTTTGTTCCCTAAAATGAAGGAATAAAGGAGTGGGAATTAGATTTTGGGGATTCAAAGGCTGCCAAAACGTCCCACGTTTGGCACAATTCAGATTTCCTTCGTTAACCACTTATAATTTCCTTGAGGTGCCGATAGACCCGACGGGGGCAGCTCAACGCCGGCCAAAACCAGCAAAATCAGAGGGTGCTCGGAGAATTCCTGGTCTCCAGAAAATGCCAGGGTTTGGATGAGAACTGGGAGGGGGGAAAAAACCTCGGGAAAACATCCTCCAAGCTTCACGGAATGTGCAATGATCCCGCTGCCCACTGCCTGTCTTTGGTCTTGGTTCATGTGCAGTATTCCAACGGTTTCCATGGTTTTCACCTTCAGAGTTTTGGCGGAACTGTGACGTCACAACCCGGCTTTTAATCTCCACGGAATCCTGGAATGGTTTGGATCCGAACGGACCTTAAGGATCATCCAGCTGGCCACGGGCAGGGACATCTCCGTGGAGATCAGGTTGCTCCAAGCCCATCCAACCTCCTTCCAGTGCTGCTCTACCAACCCACAAATAGAGAATTCCCCTCGTTATCTGTTGGGAAATTGGTCATTCCAAGCACAAGGATTAAAATTCCCCTCTTCAGGCAGAGTTTTCCCTAAAACCATTGGATTCTGGGCAGCAATGTTGAAAAACTCGGATCCCCTATGGATTTCTTCCAGCCTGGAGAGGAGAAGCTTTGGGGTGACCTCATTGTGTTTTCCTGAGACCTGAAAGAGGTGACAGGAAAGATGGAGAGGGAATATTTCCAAGGGATGGAGGGACAGGACAAAGGGGAATGGATTCAAACTGACAGAGAGGAGGTTTGGATGGGGTTTTGGGAAGGAATTCCTGGCTGTGAGGGTGGGGAGGAGCTGGGATGGAATTCCCAGAGAACCTGTGGCTGCCCCATCCCTGGAATTGTCCAAGGCCAGGTTGGAGCAACCTGGGATCGTGGAAGCTGTTCCTGCTCATGGAATGGGATGATTCAAGTCCCCTCCATCCCAACTCATTCCATGATTCCGTGACCTTGGAGCTGGACCCGCTTGCAGGCAGGAATTTCCCATGGCTGTGGATGAGGTGATCCCATTTTTCCCCCCTGAGGATGGAGCACGTGGCCATAAATGGAAGCAAATCCTTCTGGATCCTGCAGAACGCAAACACCAGGAATGTGCTAAGCTACTCCAGAGGAGACCACACACACACCCCAAATCCCCCTTCCCAAGTGGAAATTCCTCATTATCTCACGGCTGGATTTGCAAATCTGGGAAAAAAAACAAACAAGGAATATCGGAAGGGACGAAACTCTCCAGCGTGAGGAGCAGTGCCAGGAATTCCTTCCTTCCAAAGGCAGTTGTGGATGTAAACCACCGGCAGCAGCTCATTCCTAGCAATAACAGCTATGTCATATTTCCTGGAACACGGGCAGTGCGGAATATCATCGGAAAAGGAAAATAAACACGGCTCTGCTCCGTGAATCACCGGCCATAAATTCTCACCGAGGAGAAAAAACAACTCGCACAGCTCAGGGAGCCTTCACGCAGCAGCAGAAGGGTTTGCTGATCCCTCAGGGATGTCCCGCTGGAATTCATATCCCGCTTTTCCAAGCTGGGATAAAGCCACGGCTGGATAAAACAAAGACAAGCCACACCCTCCTCCACCTTCTGAAGTGGGATGAAGCCTGACATTCGATCAGTTTGTTCTGGGTTTAAAACTCCCTTTAATGGGTCCTTTTCCTTTTTCTCCCTCTTTTTTTTCCCCCCCTTTTTTGTTTTTAAGGTTGCTTGCCTTGGAAGGGAGATGGCAACTCCCCCAAAATCCCATAAAGGTGCCGCTCCCGGTGGGCAAAAATTCCATTAATTTATTTTCATTAAAAATATTAAGGATCGAGACTCAGTGGGTGAAAATAAACTGAGCCCAGCAGAAACTCTGCTGAGCTGTGTTCCCAAAGCCTCCAAACACACAGGGAGCGGCACCTCCCGATTCCTGTAGGATTTGGGGGAAGAAATATGGAATCCTGGAACGGTTTGGGTTGGAAGGGATCTTAAAGATCAACTCCTTCCTACACCCAGGACAGGAACGCAGCTGGAACCAAGAGAGTTGGGAATTTGTCTTGAATCTCATGTTCTGCATTAGAAATAATCATGGAATTATGGAATATCCTGAGCGACCCACAAGGTTCACCCAGGGCAGCTCCCGATCCTGCACAACAATCCCACCCTGTGCATCCCCGGGAGCGGGGATTCCAAATGCTCCTGGAGCTTGGGAATGTGCCCATTCCCTGGGGAGCCTGGGCAGGGCCCAGCACCCTCTGGATAAGGAATCTTTTCCTAAATCTAACCTAAACCTCTCCTGGAACAGCTCCGTAAATTTGGGGCAGTCTTTTGTTAAATCATTCCAAACTTGTAAGATCCCCAAGGAGATTTTCATCCTGATGGAAGGTGGAACCTGTCCAAGGTGGGAATTTTTCTGGAGCAGCACAAGGATTATTCCGGTTGTCCAACTTGGCCTTCGGTTCATTCTGCCCAAGTCAGGACAAACCCGGATAATTATCCAGAGGATTACATCCCTAAAACTCTCCCCTGGCGTAGGTGAATAAAGAAAAAAATCCTCACAATGAGGAATTCCTCACAGAGACTTCTGCCTGGAGGGATTTTTGGGAATATCCCTGCAAGTTAGAGCTCGGTGTCTTTATCCAGCACCTGCACAGCTGAAGGCGGTGTGGAGCCGGAGCTGAGGAAATTCCGGGAGGCTCCACATCCCTTTTGACATCCGACGCCCTCTGAAGCCATTCCAGCAGATTGGAGGAGCCCCGGAGGCTGGGATGGCTCTCCAGAGGGATGGGGGAGATCCGTATCTCCCTCCTTCAGAGGCACAAATTGTTCACCTGGGCACCACCAACAATGGAGGCTTTGAGGCCACCGGTGACCAAGGCATGGAAAAAATTCCTTCCCGGACACTTCCCTCCTTTATATCCCTGCTAATCATCCCTCTGCTGTCAGCAGGGAATGTTATCAGCCTTCAGCGAGGCATCAAGCAGAGACACAGGGATCCCTAATCCCGCCCTGCCCTTCCCAGCGACATGAAAGGGACAGAGAGAAAGCCTGGGAAAGGCCGGCGCAGGAATTTGGGAGCAGGGAATCAGGGATGGGCGGATGTTGCCTCTCTTTGGCTGCTGCCAGTCAGTTTTGCTCTTGCCTTCGTTATTTATTTCTTGGTTAACAAATTCCGTTCTGCCCCGGAGTTTTGGGAAAATGTTCCATCCAAACTGGCTCCCAGCAGGAAACTGGGGGTTGGGATTGTGGGGTTTTGAGTTGGAAATGCACCTCCTTCCTGCGAGAGGGAAAATAATGATTTTAAAATATCTGGTTTTTAACTAATTATAAGAGAAACACAAAATGGGAATGTTTTTGTAGGATCATGGAATGGTTTGGGGTGGAAGGGACCTTCAAGATCATTTAATTCCATGGAAAGGGACACCTTCCACTATCCCAGGTTGCTCCAAGCCCCATCCAGCTTGGCTTTTGTTCTGGATCTTGACTGATCCAGTGAAAATTCCAACCTTCCTTTATCTCTCCCTGCTCCAAGTGGAAGGTTGGATTAGAGATCTCCCAGGAAAAATTCCAGCCAGCACATCCATATTCCTCTGGTGTTTATCAGCTGTGAAGGAAACTTGGAAGACATTGGGATAAATCCCCATTCCTTATGTTCAATTATTTAATGTTTGACTCAATATTTTACCAAAATCGATTGGAAATATCCCTTCCGGTTTTTTTGCTTTTTGTTCTCCTTCTTTGATCCCTGCTCCTCTTTTCCAGTTATATTCCAAACCAGATCCACAAAAAAAAATGCAAAAATTGACCAAAAACAAACAAACAAAAGATTTAAAAAAACAAACAAAAAAAGCTTCAAAATACTTAATTTTTTTTTATAAATCAACACTGGTGGGACAAATCAGGATCTGCAGATTGCTTTAAAAATAGGAAAGGAGGTTAAAAATAAAGGTTCTTCCAAACATGGACATTTTAATGGATGAAATCGGGAATATGAATCTTATAATTAATATTTTCAATAACTTGGTGAATTTTTGTAACTGAATCACCCCCAGGATTTATGAAGACAAAGATCTGGGAATTATATCTGATATTCCAGTTGGTTTTCCATGCCATTGGAAGTGAAGCTCTGGAGCCCAGCTGGAAGTGAGCGGAAGCATTTCCTGTACAAAAAACCCTAATTTTTAATAAATCCACATTTTGATGATCCCTCCTCGTGGGCCCTGTGAGGGGTTCCCCCGTGAGTTCTGTGCCAGGGATGAAAAAGGGACCAAACTCTTGGTTTTTTGGTCTTGGGTCTGTTGTTTATTTTTTTCCTATCAGCAGTCCAGTGCACCAGAGCTAGCACACCAGGAGCAAGGCACAAAATGGAGCCCGGGCACACAGATTCGAGGTCTTTTAAAGGTGAGGAGGGCGAATCAGTTCCAGCTCCTTCCTTCATCTCATTCCCTTCAAATGTTTCCCCTGCGCACAAGAATTCCACGCTTTGGGATTTTCCATGAAAAAAGGGAAATCACAGAAACTGAGAACCTGGAGGGTGAGTTTTAGTTAATACTGGTTTTAGTGGAATGTGTCCCTGCCTATGGAACGGGATGACCCTAAACTCTTTCCCAGCCCAAACCATCCTGGAATTCTGTTCACACTAATTTGTTTCTAAGGCTAGTTTAAAACTAATTAAAAATTAGGCTTTAAATTGATTAAAAATTTCACCCAATTACCTTCTAAAACGTACTTTGTTTCTACTTTTCTACCAATAACTCTTATTAATCTGTTCACATAACACCCACACTGTGGCTTTCTCTAACCAATGACTTTGTGCCACCAAAACTNTTCCTTCAGAAAATCGTATCCCAGGAGTGCTGTAAGGTCAGATAGTGACAGCTGGCTCATCCCATGATTCCGTGATCTTCGGAGGTGGATTTGGGAATACTCATTCGCCATTGAGCACAGGGAAGGATCGGCGGTTTGTCCTAGAATCCCAGAATTCCTGAATGGTTTGGGTTGGGAGGGACCTTAAGGATCGTCTTATCCCATTCCATGAGCAGGGATTGCGCTATCCCAACTTGCTCCAGCCTGGAGCAACAGGGATATCCTGGAATCCTTGGACACTTCCAGGGATTCCAGGAACTAAATGACCCCTAAATCCCTTCCAACCCAACCCATTCCATGATTCCGTGATCCATTGATAACCCCCCTGCAGATCCTCCCTAAAACAGGAGAGACACAAAGGGAAATTTAAAAATCCTCAGGAAAGAAGTGGATTTGCTGAGGGGAGGGAATGAATCCAGCTTATCCCTGATTTCCCTGACACCTTGCACTGGATTTATTGGACATTTTAAGCCAGTCCTTTTGGCTCCTTCCACACTCCAGGAAGTGAAAAAGGGAATTTTGATGATCCACAAACATTTGAGGCAAATCAGCTCCCAAAGTTCCCGTGTCCCTTGGCTCTGATTTTCCATGGATATCTGAGATGGAACCCTCAGCAGGATGAATCCCACTGCATTTTTCCATCAAAACCCATCATTTTCTCACCCATTTCGGCAGAATTTGGCTTCATTAAGGAGTTTGAGACCCCGAGACGAGAGATTTTATGGCAAAATAGAATCCAGACATGGCTGTCCCAGTGACTTTGCTCCTTCCTGCTCCAAAAGGTTTTCCAGAGTTCCTAAGGAATGACAGACAGGATATTTAATAGCTTGGCTTCTGTGGAGGCAGCTGCTAAATGACATCACTCTTCCCAATCCCAAATGGAACCATTTGCTGTCATCACCGAGAAAAAAAATGGGAATATTTCTGTTTATTCAGAACTGATCAGCATAAAAATTGTGGCAATGAGGAGAGGGCCCTTCATTATCCCTAAAATTCCACTGCCACTTCCTTTATTTCTTTGTCTGTGATGAGAATGGATCTGGGGAAAACCCAAGGAATAAAAAGTGTTTTTCCTGAGCCCCTCACACTTTGGAGGGAAAGTGGGAAAATGAAAATGGGTTAATTTGGAATATTTGAGCAGAAAATTCCATCATTCAAGGTCTTTTGTTGAAGATGAATTGATTGGAAAACGCAGCCAAAGTATTTCATGCCATAAATACAATTTTTTTAACTTGCAGTTGTCGAAATTAAATAAAATTATGAAAAATTCAATATTTTTAGGGTAGAAAATGAAAATCTTTCACGCTAATCAAAAAAGAACAAACTCTCCCAACAACCATCCCAGAAACAAAGGATGTTTTCCAAAACCTTTTCCCTCCTCAGTCTCAGATCCATGCCCTCCCCGTGAGATCACCTTTCCCCCAGGAATGAGCCCGCCTGGAAAAGCAAAGAGCAGCAAGAGGATGGTTGGGAATGGCATCGGCACAGCGCTGGGAGCTGGTTTCTGGGATTTGGGATCGACTCTGGATGGCCTCTGTGCTTCCCACAGGAACATAAACTGGTGGGATCCACAGATCCGGCTTCTCCTTCCGGCTCTCCCACACGTTTGTGGTGTGATTTTGGATGGATCCCCATCCACAAACCCTTCCCCACTCTCTCCATCCTTTCCGAGTTGCTTCCTTTCTCCTGCTGGAAGTTTTACAAATTCCTGAGGGTGAGGAGAACAACCGGACTCGATCAACAAGATCTGCATCCATATTTTTTCAGTATTTTTGTTGTTTTTTTTTTTTAATTAAACCTGCATCTTCTCAGTGTCTGCAGTCATCCCTGCAGCTCAAGGCAGGAAATGTGCCAGGAATAATTCAGGCACAAGCCAGGTTGAAAATAGACCTTTTTCCCAGTTTTCCACTGGATTCCATGAAATATCTCCCAGGGTGGAGTCCAGAGGAGAAACCTGACTATTATCCTAAGGCGAGGGAAATGACCCAACCTGCAGCACATCCTTCTGTCCCACTGAATGTTTGTCCTGGAAAACAGATCCAGATTGGAAATATCCAAGTGAAGGTGTGGGAAAGAGAGCCAACACCTTTTCCCTCCAGAACCTGGAACTGGAATTATCCTTGGGTTTTTCCCCGGCATACAAATGCCTGCAAATCCACACGCACATCCTTGTGCAGCCATGGGTGTGAGAAGATGGAGCAGGAGATCACAGAAATCACGGGAGCATGGGATCATGGCAGCTGGAAAAGACCTTCAGGATCATGGAGTCCAACCTGTGACCAAAGATGGCTGAGAACATGGAGAAGGTGGATGAGAACATGGAGAAGGTGGATGAGAACATGGAGAAGGTGGATGAGAACATGGAGAAGGTGGATGAGAACATGGAGAAAGTGGATGAGAACATGGAGAAGGTGGATGAGAACATGGGGGAGGTGGATGAGAACATGGGGGAGGTGGATGAGAAAATGGAGAAGGTGGATGAGAACATGGGGAAGGTGGATGAGAACATGGGGAAGGTGGATGAGAACATTGAGAAGATCACAGAATTACAGAATCATGGGATCATTTCAGCTGGAGAAGACTTCCAGGATCATGGAATCCAACCTGTGACAGAAGATGGATGATAACATGGAGAAGGTGGCTAAGAAATTTGAGGAAATCACAGAATCACGGGATGATTTTGGTTGGAAAAGACCTCCAGGATCATGGAGTTCAGCCTGTGATGAAGATGGCTGAGAACATGGAAAAGATGGATGAGAATACTGAGCAGATCACAGAATCACAGGATCATTTCAGTTGGAAGAGATCTCCAGGATCTCAAAGTCCAAACTCTGACGGGACAGATAAGAACATGGAGAACGTTGCTGAGAACACCGAGGAGATCACAGAATCACAGGATCATGGGATCACTTCAGTTGGAAAAGACATCTGAGACCATGGAATCCAACCTGTGACCGAAGATGGATGAGAACATGCAGAAGGTAACTGAGAACATGGAAGAGGTGGCTGAGAACATGGAAAATTGGCTTTTGTGCTGCCAAACCCAATCTCGGTGTCACTCCCACACCTCAGGATCATGGAGATGCCTTTCCAGAACATTCCCCCAGGCAGGACCAGTTACCTGGAGCTAAGTGTCTGTTGTCTTTGGGAAGGACTTAATCCTAAAATTCCTGGTGGTCAGTCTCATTCCTGTGTGCTTGGGGTCTGCCAGAGAATCATGGAATGTCCTGAGTGGGAAGGGACCCACAAGGATCATCCAGAACACAGACACCCCAGCAATCCCACCCCATGCATCCCTGGGAGCATTATCCAAACATTCCTGGAATGTGCCCATTCCCCGGGGAGCCTGGTCAGTGCCCACCACCCTCTGGGGGAAGAACCTTTCCCTAAAATCCAACCTAAATCTGGCACAGCTTGGTGACAAAACGTGGGGCCTAGATTCCGGCTGGTTCTTGAACAACATCTGGCTTGGATGCATGGATCGGCTCCAAGGAGTTTTGATCCCATTCCTGTGGGATGTGTTCCAAGGTGTTAATGGACTGCTGGAGCTGCTGCTCCCCAGGGTTGGCTCTTCCAGGGGACAGGTGGCTCCTGGAATGTTGTCACCAGGCCACTGGAGCCAGCAGGGTTCAGCTGAGGGATGTTTGCCACCACCTGGTGAGGGAACTTCACCTCATCCTTCCTTTGTCCAGGGAAAACTGTGCAGGGAGTGACAGCTTGGTGATTCCCTTCTCCCTGACAATTCCAGCCACTGGGAAACACTCAGAGGAAAATAAGAAAACTGAAGGAAAATCAGAAAACTCGGAGGGAGCCCAAAGGAATGGGCAGCCAGGTTCTTCCCGCTTAGTGTGTGCACCTCGACAGGTCCACCTTGGATAATGATTCCATTTATTCCAAGCCCTTCCCGGCTGCAGGAATGTGCTGTGATCCTCTGCAGGACCAGTCAGGGATGGGAACAAAGCCGAGATCCCATTTTCCAAGGGAAGGGGAACTATCTTTTGAAAAGCTCCCGAGATCAGCCGGACAGCTGGAGTCAAGGATAAGGAGGTGAATCCAGAGGGAATTCCCGCAGGAGTGAACTCACAGGCTGTAAAGCAGCAAGTGCTTAAGGCCAGACCCCATAAATCCCCTAAATGAGATGCTGGTGACATTATAGACCCGGCTTGTTGGTTTTTCCAGCTGAGCTGCAGACCACAGCAAATGATTTATATTCCAGGAGTTGGGATGGGGGCGAAAGGGAGAGCGGGATGGGGGAAGGGCAAAAGGGGAGCGACTGATGGTGTTTAAATTCCTAATTAATTCTTTTCTTCAGGAAGGAGGGGAAAAAGGAAAGAGTGGCTTGGTCTTGGTGCTGGGAAGTGAAAATTGCAAACTGGGGATGAGGGGGAAAAAAGGAGCTAAAAGTCCTCTCTCCAAGCTGCATCCAAAGGGAAGAGAGGCACCAGCTCCTGTGGGAGGGGTAGAGCAGAAACTCTGGGAAGGAGAACGGAAAGGCTGGGAAACTTGGGATTGTTCAACCTGGAGAAGGGAAGGCTCCAGGGAGAGCTCAGAGCCCCTTGCAGGGCCTGAAGGGGCTCCAGGAGAGCTGGAGAGGGACTGGGGACAAGGCATGGAGGGACACAGGGAATGGCTTCCACTGCCAGAGGGCAGGGATGGATGGGATATTGGGAATTGGGAATTGCTGGCTGGGATGGAATTCCCAGAGCAGCTGTGGCTGCCCCTGGATCCCTGGAATGCCCAAAGCCAGGCTGGATCACCCTGGGACAGTGGAAGGTGTCCCTGGCCATGTCAGGGGTGGATGGGATGAGCTTGAAGGTCCCTTCCAATTCCTCCTCCTCATCCCAAAACCTGGGAACAGAGGTGGATATGGAGAAGATTCCAGAAGGAGAACAACCCCCCCCTTGGTTTAACCTGACCAGAAAACCAAACTCTTTATGAAAACGGTTTGAGAAAAACTCTAGAAATCCACCCAAGCACTTCCTCCTGGATTTCCTGGACAACAAAGGACTTGGTGATCTTGGAGTCTTTTCCAACCTTAGGATTCCATTTTAGGATGGATGGGCTGCATCCATGGATTCTACTCATCCTGAGGCTCCATTGACATGAAAGAAAACAGATTATTAGGAAAATGGAGATGTCTGTTTTTAATCCGATCAATTTCGTTCTGGAATTCTGATCCTGATGGTTGCACATAGGGAAAATATATTTAGGAATATTATGGAAAAATATCCTTAGGAATATTCTGAAATATATTTATTTATATCCTCTGATACACACAGAGAAGTGGAGCAAGAAAATGGCCAAACCAGAGCCAAAAGTCACTGAGATTTCCTCATGGAATTCCCAGAAACTCCGCAAAACTTTTTGAAATCCAAGGAATTGTCCTTGTGAGTGAAATTTGCCTGGATAACAAGGAAGAACAAACAGAATTTGAAAGGTGGTTTGTTTGTTTGTTTGGTTGGTTGGTTTTTTTGATGGATGGAGAAAAGGGAACAGGGTTAAAATGAAAGGAAATATTTCCCTCCTGGCTTTCTGTAAATATCCCAAGGGAACATTTTGCCCTGGTTTGAAGGATTCTGACAAGCTCGGGTTGGGTTTTCCAGCGAGACCAATCCCTACGAGGAATTAGGTGGGATCCTGCTCCAGGAACGCCTCCAGGTGGAAATCTGGGCTGTATCCTGCACGGAGTCCAGAGTCAACGGATTTTGGAGATCCAGGAGGAAGCACTGGCTTTTATGAGGTGAAATATTTAATCCCAGGCTTTAAACAGGAAATATCATTTTTTAAATGGCTTTTAATTGTAATTTATCCAATGATTTATAACTCATTTCACCAGGAAAAAGTTTATCTTTGCTGAGACCAACTAAAATATTCCTCGGATGTCACCTGTGTCCCCATTTTCCTCTTTTCCCTTCTTTGTTTCTTACCTTGGATCTTCTTTTTAGGTTCTTCTTTTAGGATCTTCCCCCTCACTGCAGCAATCCAAGGACTTCCACATGGATTTCATGCCCAGTTTTCCAATCATTCCATCCACCAGAATCACCAGTGCCTTTCCTCAGGGTGGCTTTCCAGGGATTTCAAGATCAAATTTGGATAAAACACCAGTGGAAAAGAGGAGGGATGGAATTACGGAGAGAAGGTTCCCATCTCCCCAGATTTTGGAATTATCCCAGGATCAGCTTTTAAAGTGGATCCCAGCATTCACAGGCTGTAAAAATATAAATCCCAAGGGATGGATCCCTATGGGATTTGGGACAGAAACCCAGGAATGGGATAGGGAAAAGTGCTGCTAGTGCAGGTGGAGGGTCCCGGTGTTTGTTTTAGCTGGAAAACCAGGATGCTCCCACTTTTCCCTGGCTTTGGGGCATAATTCAGATTTAATAATTCCACAACTGCTCTGGAGGGCCCACGGCTCCATGAGATTTTCCTAAGATCCATCTTTGCCGCCAGAGTTGGGCTTTTCCAGAACTTCAGAGCCGGGAAAAGGATTTTCCTGGTACAGCATCTGAGAGGAGATTTAGGGAAAAAAGTGGGAATGTTGAGCACTTTCCTGAGCACAATATTCCCATCTCATCCCCCCCTTTCAGTCCAGGGCAGTGCTAATTCCCACATCCTGGGATTCCTGAGCACAATATTCCCATCTCATCCCCCTGCTTGCTCCAAGGCAGAGCTAATTCCCAAATCCTGGGATTTCTGAGCACAATATTCCCATCTCAACCCCCTTTTTCAGTCCAGACCAGAGCTAATTCCCAAATCCTGGGACTCCTGAGTGAAACATTCCCACCTCATCCCCTGCCCACTCTAAGGCTAATTCCCACATCCTGGGATTTCCAAGCACAATTCCCATCTCACCCCTCTCTCGCTCCAAGGTTAATTCCCACATCCCAGGAATCTGAGGTCAATTATTTGTCAGATTACCCAGGTGAGTTCCCGCTTGCAATGAGCTCGATTCCACCTGAGGCTGCAGCTGCTCCTGCTATTCCCAACTTTTATCCATCCAGGGATTGCGCTTCCCCTTGGAGGAGCCAGGTAATCCCCCACAAATCCTTGGGAAAGACTGACCCCTTCTGGGAACCCAACCCGCAGCTGCTCAGGGAATCTGGAAACGGTTTTTGTGCCCTGGAATTTCCCCCAGGAATTTTGGGCAGCGAACCCTCGGCATTGGCCATGAAACCTTCCCAAAGAATTTTCTGGAGGTGTTTTCCTAAGGATGCTCTTTCCTGTTGGCTTCCACCAGTTAATTTCATATTCTCCCTCACGTTCCCGGATTTTTAAGCTCAGTGATGTTCTCTCAAATTATCCAGTTCTGCATCATCCTCCACCTTCTCCCTCCTGCTTCTTCCCTAATATTCCAACCTTTTTCCTGGTGTTATTTGGCATAATCCCACACGTCCCATGGGATTTTCTCCTGTTCCAGTCTCCAGGACAGCTGGATCTGGGATAGAGCTGGGGGATGCTGTGGGATTTGTGTGGGATCAGGTCCTTGGCCACACCAATGATTGGGAATTGTCCTTTCCAGGCACTCTGGGGACATTCCCGTGGATCAGGCTGAGCAGGAGCAGGATTTGGAATTTATATCCAGCTCCTGGGTTATTGGGCAGATATTTAGGGATTTTAAAATCCATTGGTGAATTTTTGGCCTCGAGAGCTGTCCTGTGGAAGATCCCTAAGCAGGGATTTTAGGAGAGACTCAGCTTCTTTGTGGATTTGCCTTTGCAGGACCAAAATCATGGAATTTTAGGATAATTTCGTTTGAAAAAGACCCTTAAAACCCTCAACTCAACATTCCCAAGTGCCTGAAGGATATTTGGGAATCAAAGTGTCCCCTGACGCCCCAGAACCTCCAGATTTTTGCTCTCCAATATAATGAGGAGAAAATTCCAAGCGCTGTGTAAATTCCCAGCCATGACTTGGACGATTTTCACATTTCATGGATTTTAAAAGCCCGGATTTGACGTTTCATTGTCCCTTTTGGACACAAACTCTGCAGGGGGACAGGAATGTGCTCCCTCTCTGACTGGGAGCAGTGCCAGCTCTTCCAGACACTACGGAAAAATCCGTGACCTCCTAAGGCTTCTCCCAGGCTGCTCACAGGTAAAGATTCCCTCAATCCTAAAACTTTTCCATCTGCTCATATTTAGTGATGGAGTGGCTGTTTTTCCTGGATAGGGAAAATCCCACTCCTTGAATCCTGTGTGTTGGAGCCCAGGGCACAGGGAATGTTTCTTTGATAGTTTTAGAAAGCCCTGACTCTCAGCAGAGCACGGCTTTTAACCTCTGGCCCAGGGAAAAAATTCCCAAGGCTTTGGGAGTTGGAGCACACAGGTGTGAGCTAGATAGCAGCAGCAGCAATAGTTTGTCACAGGGTGAAGAATTTAGGGTTTTAGGATTTTAATTTGAGAGTGAATAGGGGACAAGATGGAGGATTTTGGGTGTTGTCTCCTCTCCTTCTTGTTCTCCTTCCACTCCATTTTCTGTAGTGCTGGTGGCACAAGGTCATTGGTTAGAGAAAGCAGTGGCACGGGTGCTACGTGAGTAGATTGGTAGGAGTTATTGGTAGAAAAGTAAAAACAAGATACGTGTTAGAAAGTAATTGCACTGATTAGCTTTAAAAGGCCTTGGTTTTGGGTGTTTGCTCCATTTTGCCCCATTTTGTGCCTTGTTCCTCGTACGCTCAGTCTGGTGTGCAGACACTGAACTTAAGAGAAAAATAAACAACAGCCTGGAGAGCAAGAAACAGAGAGTCCTGCTCGTTCTTCACCCTTGCCAAGAGCTCACGAGGGAACCTCCTCCAAAGGGCCCAGGTGGCAGTTCCCAGCCGTGTGGGGACACCAAAAACCCCCACACTGTGGCATTCCTGTGGTGGTGCTCTCCATGGCCTGCTTCCATAGGGTGTGGAAAAGCTTTTCCTTCCCTCAGGGCTTCATTTCCCCATCGTTTCATTGTGGTGTCTTTGCCACGGGTCAAGTGCGAGAGGTGTGTCCAGAATATTCCCTGGCTCAGGGATTTCACTCCTTTTCCCAGAATTATCAAATACCAGGATGGTTTGGGTTGGATGGGACCTTAAGGATCATCTCATTCCAACCTTCCACTATCCCAGGCTGCTCCAAGCGTCGTCTAACCTGGCCTTGGACACTTCCAGGGGTATCCAGGGGCAGCCACAGCTTCTCCAGGGCCTCACAGGGAGGAATTTCCCCCTAACTTCCAATCTAAGTCTTCTCTCTTTTAATTTAAAACCATTCCCATTTTTCCCATCACCACCTCTGCCTGTGTAAAAAACCCCTCTCCCTTTTTTTTTTTTTTTTTTTACAAGCCCCCTTTAAACACAGGAAGACCACAAACCTCCCTAGAGATTCCTAATTCCATCTGTTCCCTCCAGCTCTCAACTCCACTGAGATCCTTAAATCCAACTGGAATTTTTGGCCAAACAAGGAATTATCACCCACTGGAATAAAAAATGAGAGAGAAGAGGGACTTTGCAGCTGATCCAAGGGGAATAAGAGGATGGGGAACTGCCCAGGATGATCTCCACGATCCCTCCAGGAGCACAGGGAATTCCAGTGGCATTGGACAAAGCCCCTCAGAGGTCGAAGGTGATGGGATGGGATAAATGGAATGCAATTTTTCCCTATACGGAAAACAAACCTCCATGAAAAGCTGCTTTTTCCACATTATTGACATGAAACTCCCAGAAGTTAATTAAAACCAAAGGTAATTAAAGCCAGATGCAAGAAAGGATTTTTGTTCCTCAGACTCCCTGCATGACTCCTGGGGAGAGGAGTGAGTCCAGGTGACTGGGAACATTCCCAGAGATTTTCTGGGATCATTAGTGGGGCTGGAGGGCCACAGCCATAAACTGGGAGCAGGTTCTGATGAGGTGCACGGCCCTTAACTCCTCTGGAAGGTAATGGGAGCTGTAAATCTCCGTATTCCCGGGAATGCCGCGGGGATCCAACCAGCAGCTTCCCTTTAATCCATGACATCAAGGGAACAGGAGGGGGATTCATCCCATCCTGGACGAGCTGAGCCTCACAAAATGGGAATTATGTGTGGGAATAGGAGGGCTGAAAATTCAGATTCTGGTCTGAAGAACGTTGGTGGGAACCTTGAGGAATGGCACAGGATTCCAGGGGTTTGCGCCTCCCAGAGCAGAGCCTGGAATTTCCTATCTCCAACCCCCGAACTTGTCCACAGCTGTTTCCTTTCCTTTCTGGATATTCCAAGTACTCCAGAGAGGAGATGGGATGTTCATAAGGAACCACAGTGCTGGGCTGGCCTGGGGTGATCCAGGTGTGAAATCCAAGTCTGGAATGACTTCTGTGTGCAATGATTCCATTCCAGGTCTGTGGTGATCCAGGTAGGAAATCCAAGTCTGGAACGACCTCCTTGTGCAATGATTCCCATTCCAGGTTTGTGGTGATCCAGGTGTGAAATCTGGATGACTTCTGTGTGCAGTGATTCCCATTCCAGGTCTGTGACAATGCAGGTAGGAAATTCAAGTCTGGAATGACCTCCGTGTGCAATGATTCCATTCCAGGTCTGTGGTGACCCAGGTATGAAATCCAAGGCTAGAATGACCTCCATGTGCAATAATTCCCATTCCAGGTTTATGGTGACCCAAGTAGGAAATCAAGTCTGGAATGACCTCCTTGTGCAATGATTCCCATTCCAGGTTTGTGGTGATCCAGGTGTGAAATCCAAGTATGGAATGACCTCCGTGTGCAATGATTCTCTTCCAGGTCTTGGTCATCCAGGTCAATCCAAGTCTGGAATGACCTCCTTGTGCAATGATTCCCATTCCAGGTTTGTAGTGATCCAGGTATGAAATCCAAGTCTGGAACGACCTCTGTGTGCAATGATTCCCACTCCAGGTTTGTGGTGATCCAGCCTCAACCTCCATGACTTCAAATTAGGGCTGCTCATCTTCTCTGGGAGGGGGGGAAACATGAAAATTAATTAAAATATGGTTTGTTTTCCCTAATACTAATTAACATTTTCCTAATATTAAATTAAACTGCTCAGGGATGAAAAGTAGGAAGCAACCAGGAGTCGGGAATTGTTCATGGACACTTCCCACTCTCTCCAAGCTATTTTGGCTTAAATGTATTTTAATTCTTGAAAATCCTGCTTTAGAGGTCTCTGCAATTATTTAAAATCTCATTTCAGCCCAAATTAATTGGGTTAATTTATGCAGCTAAGCTTGGCTCACTTAGGAGCAGATCAAAGATGAGTTTTCCAATGCCATCCACTGGGTGGGACACCGGGATTTCCATTTGCCTGGAGCTCTGGAATTGTTTAAAACCCCGGAATTCGAGACCTTCTGGCATTTCCCACTCTCCTGGACAAGCATCCCTAAACATTCCTGGTGTACCAGCTTCTGCCTCCGGCAAGAGGAGAATTCCTGAAATTTCCTCCAAATCATTGGCTTCAAAAGGAGCACATCCCTGGAAGGAATTTCCAGCTTTTCTGGGCATGGAGCAGGAGCTCCGGAGCCATCAGCAAATCCAGGCTGGTTATGAGCTCACCACCTCCCAGAGATCTCCATCTAATTCCCAGACTTCTTCCCTCTTCTGGAATTATCCACATTCCCCAGTGCCCACTTCCACAAGCCATAAATCAGTTTTGTGCCTCTATTTGTTTTCTCTCGGTCCCAAATTTTCCCGATTGAGGCTAATATTTTTATCCATCCTTTATTAAATATTGAGCAGCCTTTAATCTCCCAAAATTCCCTTCTACGCTCAAGCCCAAATAAAAGATTCCACTTAATCCTCGTTCCTCCACATTTTTCCAGGCAGCTTTTCCACTTTATCCATATTCCCTACCAAACGGAGTGAATTATTTTCCATAAAAATCCCAGACACAGAGGGTCAGTCTTGATAAACTTTAAATTTCTTCAGTTTTTTCAACGAGCAAAAAAAAACACCTCTTATTTTGCTATGCTATTTTTTAATATTCCCATGAACAGGAATGCTTTTGTGAAGTTTTTATTATTTCCAAGCTCCCTCAGTTTGCAGGATAAATAGATAATTTTTTTTCATGGTTCTCCCTTGCTGGCTCCCATTGGAACTGTTTTGCTTCCTGCAAAGCTCAAGGCTTTTTCTCTCAGAGTTTTAATCCTCTTTTATAAAGTTTTGGATGTTTTCACATTCCAGGAGTTGCACCATTATTTCCTCCTTGGAGAACAAGCCACACTTTCCCTTTCTGGACCCCACCAGTGCCAACATTGGAAACTTTCACACTGAGAAAGCAGCCAGGATTTGGGATTTGGAGAAAGGAGCATCAGGTACTGCAAGGATGAGATTTTTGAGGGGAGAAATTCTGCTGAAATTCCGTTTCTTACAATGTGGCAGCAAAAAAAATCCTTTTTCAAGTTCAAAATCTCTTCTCTCCTTTAGGGCTTTTTTTTTTTCCTGTTTCCTTGGTATTCCTGAATCCACCCCTTCATTCCATGCAAACCAACCCTGTTCAAACCTTGTTAAACTTCTGCCTTAACAAGGAGGGCTTGGGTGTTCCATCCTTTCTTCTGGAAAGAAATTTCCTGGATATTCTTCCACATTCGTCCCAAAAGATTGATGAGTTTCCCTAAAAATATTAAAATTCCCATGAGAATGGCTGATGGGATTTCGGTGTCAGGCCTAAACATGGAAAAAATCATGGAATTGTTGAGGTTGGAAAAGCCTTTTTTGGGTCCAATCATCCAGCACTGCCCAGGCCACCACAAAGCCCCCAAGTGCCACATCCACATGGATCTTCAGTCCTTCCAGGAATGGGGATTCCACCACTGCCAGGGCTGGACAGCCCTTTTGAAGAGGGACCCCCTGCGAGTAGCCGGCCAAGTAACGTCACTCTCACCGGTACGGCTCCGTAACGTTCTGTGGTTTATTGCACAGAACGGTTGCTTAGATACATTCTAGAATTGTTTACAGTTCCAGGCATCCCCTCATTGGTGCACAGCAGAGAAAGAATGTAATCAAACATTGTTTACTTTACACTTAAAACAGCTACCTGTTCAAACCTAAATCTGTATCTGTTACCCCACAAATAATCTGCCCTCTCCCTTACGTGCCTTAAGATAGTTTCAAACAACACCACAGGCTTTGGCCTTGAGCTCAGGCCTCAGGCTTTGGTTCAGGCCTCAGGCCTTAACTCAGGCCTACACTCAGGCCTTAACTCAGGCCTACACTCAGGCCTAGGCTGGGTTGTTCAGCTGGTTCAGAGGCAGGGCATGTCCCTGCTCTCTGAGAAATTCTGCTACACCCTTTCCATGACAATATTCCCTGAAATCCAAACCTTCCCCTGAGGCCATTTACCTGGGAGCAGAGCTTGACCTCCTGGCTGCCCCCAGGGGAGTCTCAGGGTGGCTGTGCCCAGGAACTGGGATTTAGAAATGGAATGGGACCATGATTGTCATGGAATCATGGAACCATGGGACATCCTGAGATGGAGGGACCCACAGGGATCATCCAGTCCCAGTCCTGGCCCTGCACAGACACCCCAAAAATCCCAACCTCAGGGCATTGTCCAAACGTTCCCAGAGCTCTGGCAGCCTTGGGAATGTGCCCGTTCCCTGGGAAATCCCTTCCAGTGCCTGACCACCCTCTCCCAGTCATCAGAGAGAAATCTAACCCAAACGCTTCTCCAGCACATTTTGCTTCAGCTTCCTTAGAACTAAAAATTGGGAANTTTTGGGTCCAATCATCCAGCACTGCCCAGGCCACCACAAAGCCCCCAAGTGCCACATCCACATGGATCTTCAGTCCTTCCAGGAATGGGGATTCCACCACTGCCAGGGCTGGACAGCCCTTTTGAAGAGGGACCCCCTGCGAGTAGCCGGCCAAGTAACGTCACTCTCACCGGTACGGCTCCGTAACGTTCTGTGGTTTATTGCACAGAACGGTTGCTTAGATACATTCTAGAATTGTTTACAGTTCCAGGCATCCCCTCATTGGTGCACAGCAGAGAAAGAATGTAATCAAACATTGTTTACTTTACACTTAAAACAGCTACCTGTTCAAACCTAAATCTGTATCTGTTACCCCACAAATAATCTGCCCTCTCCCTTACGTGCCTTAAGATAGTTTCAAACAACACCACAGGCTTTGGCCTTGAGCTCAGGCCTCAGGCTTTGGTTCAGGCCTCAGGCCTTAACTCAGGCCTACACTCAGGCCTTAACTCAGGCCTACACTCAGGCCTAGGCTGGGTTGTTCAGCTGGTTCAGAGGCAGGGCATGTCCCTGCTCTCTGAGAAATTCTGCTACACCCTTTCCATGACAATATTCCCTGAAATCCAAACCTTCCCCTGAGGCCATTTACCTGGGAGCAGAGCTCGACCTCCTGGCTGCCCCCAGGGGAGTCTCAGGGTGGCTGTGCCCAGGAACTGGGATTTAGAAATGGAATGGGACCATGATTGTCATGGAATCATGGAACCATGGGACATCCTGAGATGGAGGGACCCACAGGGATCATCCAGTCCCAGTCCTGGCCCTGCACAGACACCCCAAAAATCCCAACCTCAGGGCATTGTCCAAACGTTCCCAGAGCTCTGGCAGCCTTGGGAATGTGCCCGTTCCCTGGGAAATCCCTTCCAGTGCCTGACCACCCTCTCCCAGTCATCAGAGAGAAATCTAACCCAAACGCTTCTCCAGCACATTTTGCTTCAGCTTCCTTAGAACTAAAAATTGGGAAGGATGTTCCTGAAGTCAGGCCTTCATCCATAAAAACTCCTGAAGTTTAACTCCTGAAGTTGATTTATAGAAATTAAAAAAAAATAAAATTTAAAAATTAAAAAATTAGCAAAAATACGACAAAAGCAGAAAGAAAATTTCCTTCAATTTTGACAGAGCAAAAGGAGACAAAGAAGTGGAAAATGAGACTAAAAATTTTTGTTTCAGTGGACACGTGGGTGGCACGGGGTGGAAGGCTCTGAAATCCTTTTCCTTCAGACAGCAGAATTTATCCTCGATTTCTTTGATTTTCCCTTCATCTTCGTTCCGCAAAGCCTTTCCAAGCACGTGTGAGAGCATCAGCATTCCCACAGAAATCCCTGGGACCACATGTTCCCACACAAGCAAGGGTTGGAGCACTTCAAACATTCGGGATTCCAAACAGAGCAGGGACAACAAAGCAAAGACAAAATAAACAGAATTTCCCCCTCTTTTAAAAAAAAAGAGGTTTGGAATATTCACTTTGTTCTTTTTCTGGGAAAATCCCAACTCTCAGAATCTGAGGAAAACCTCAGATTTCTTTGGGAGCCAGAAGCGTATTCCAAGCCAATGCAACCGCCAAGGAAGTTTTGGGAATGCTGCCACCAAAGTCCAAAATCTTGGAATTTTGTTGCTAAAAATTCTGATGGTTTTAAAGACAATCTTAAGAGTTCTGAAGAGAGGGATAAACCAATGGAATTCCAGGACATGGAGAAGTGGAATTGGAGATTTTCAGCAAACACAGCGTTGTTCTTCTCCTCGAGGGAATGAAGGAATGGGGGATGAGGGGAAGGTGCAGGACCTCCAGTTCCCACCAGCATGGACAGGGAAGGGAACAGAGCTGGGAAGGGTCTGGAGAATTCCTGAGGAAGTTGGGAATGTTCCCCTGGAGAAGGGAAGGCTCCAGGGAGAGCTCAGAGCCCCTTGCAGGGCCTGAAGGGGCTCCAGGAGAGCTGGAGAGGGACTGGGGACAAGGCATGGAGGGACAGGACACAGGGAATGGCTTTAGCTGAAAGAAGTAGATTTAGATGGGATTTTGGGAAGGAATTCCTGGCTGGGAGATGGGGAGGGGCTGGAATGGAATTCCCAGAGAAGCTGTGGCTGCCCCTGGATCCCTGGAAGTGCCCAAGGCCAGGTTGGCACTTCCCTGGGACAGTGGAAGGTGTCCCTGCCCAAGGCAGGAGGTGGGAATGGATGGAATTTAAGGTCTCTTCCAACCCAAACCATTCCAGGATTCCCTGAGCAGATTAAAGTCTCCTCTGGCTGCCCCTGATTGTATAATCAGATGAAATCTCAAATATTGGTGATCTGGGACATAACCACCCTTTTCCCCCCTCACCAAAGGCTCCCTGAGGTACCCAAAAGGAATTTTAAGGCAAGAACAGTTGTGCTGATCGTACTCACCAAAGGATGGATCCGAGGAGGAGCGGGATCTTTTCCATCCTCAGCCAAAGGTCTGGATGGCTGCACTGATTTTAGCAAATTGTTTGTGCCAAGGAATGTTCCCGGGCACTCAGCTCCAGCTCAGTCCCAGTAAACTGTGAGAACAAACCATGGCACTGCTTTCCTCCTGGTCAACAATCACCTCCACAAAGCGCTCCTGGAAAATCTTTGGGAATTTGTTGCTCCTGCCTCCAGGGGATTCAGGCTTGTGTACAAGCAAAGAAAACAATGGAGTTGATGGGATGTAACATTTTCATTTAATTAAATTTAATTAAAGGGTGTAGCTCTCTGCCTGCTCCATTAATCTGATTAAAGCAGGCTGGAATTTTGGGAATAGGGGCCAGTGCAGGTGTGAGTGTGTGATGCCGACATTGGAATGGGATGAGGAAAACATCCCCTTTCCTGTCAGGATATTGCTGCCAAACATTTCTGGTCACGGCAGCTCTGAAAGCCAAACGAGGCCTGAAAACCACAATAAAGATGGAAAAATCCTTTGGGATAAGGGCAAAAATTAAAAAAAAAAAAAAAAAGGGATATGAGGAATCATTAACAATGGAATTATTGAGGATGGATTAATGGGAGATGATGGAGGGTCATCAAATCCAGGGGAGAAGACAAAGGGAGAAGGAATTGGCCATTCCTGGTTTCAGTGGAAGAACCAGAGAGGCTCAAATTAAATCAGCAATTGGCGTATCCAGCACAAATTCCTTGCCAGACAATCCATGGATGCCTGAAGCCAGCAGGATTCCAAAAGCAGATCCATCTCCAGCTCTCCCACCTCTGGACATGGATTATTTGGGAGAAGAGCAATGGACACCTGCCCTGTTCCAGTCCCACTTCCAGGAACCAGCAAGGAGGCAAGGAGGGACTTTGGGCTGGCCCGTTGTAGCCATTCCATGGTCAGATGTGTGTGCAAGGCTTTCTGGCTGTTGTTTCCCCCACAACCTGCTGGGAACCTACCTCCAGAGCCCTTGGAGGAAGTTCCCTTCCGTGAGTTCTTTGCCAGGGATGAAAAACGAGTGAGACTCACTGATTCTTGGTCTTCAGGTTATTGTTTATTCTTTTCTTATCTTGAGGTTGGTATACTGTCCACACCAGACTCAGCCCGACAGGAGCAAGGCACAAAATGGAACCTCAAGTTCCCAAAACCAAGGCCTTTTAAAGATATTGAATCCAATTACCTTTTAACACGTATCTTGTTTTTACTTTATTACCAATAACTTCTGCTAATCTACACATGTAACAATTATGCTGCTACCATCCCTAACCAATGACTTTGTGCCACCAATGCTACAGAAAATGAAGAAGAAGAAGGACAAGAAGGAAAGGAAACCACACCCCAAATCCTCCATTTTGTCTCCCATTCACTCTCACACCAAAATCCTGAAATCCTAAATTCTTCACCCTGTGATAGATTCCTACTACTACTGCTACATACCCAGTTCACACCTGTGTTCTCCAACTCATCCCAAAGCCTTAGCAATCTTTTCCCTGGGACAAAGGTTAAAAACAGTGTCTGACTGGGGGTCAGGGCTCCCTAATACAGGCAGGGAAATATTCCCTGTGCCCTGGATTCCAACAGATGTGGATTTGGGGAGAGAAACCCATGCCAGGGACTGACCTGGGAAATGAAATTCCAGTCACTCATCCTGGGTGCTGCCCACTCCTCTCCAAGGCTGGAGAGGGATTTGGGACAAGGGATGGAGGGACAGGACACAGGGAATGGCTTCCACTGCCAGAGGGCAGGGATGGATGGGATATTGGGAATTGGGAATTCCTGGCTGGGATGGAATTCCCAGAGCAGCTCCTGCATCCAGGATGCTCCTGTTGGAACCCTGTTGGGGCTTGGAGCACCCTGGGACAGAGGGAGGTGTCCCTGCCATGGCAGGGGTGGCACTGGGATGATCCTTAAGGTCCCTTCCAGCCCAAACCATTCCAGGGTTCTATAAATGCACCCATCCCACTCAAGACTTCTGATTTCCCACAGCTGAGCATCCACCAATAAAACCCAAGAAAAAAGACCCAAAAGTTGGGCCAGAATCAGAAAAAAAAAAACGTTTGAAGCTCATGAGCCCCTGTCATCCTGAACATTACAAGAACCAGAGATCAGCTTGGTTTTATTCCTCTGACAGCAGGAATTTTTTTCCAAATGGATGAGTTTTAAGCAGCTGTCACAAGCCCAAGGCCAAGTTGGACAGGGGAAGGTGACCCTGGTTGGAGCAGGAAGATCTCTAAGGGTCCTTCCAACACAAACC
>VXAX01005536.1:0-44281 GCA_013399835.1 Leptocoma aspasia
ATATAAAAGCCAAAACCTGAGGCTTCACAACCCTTCCCTGCCAGCCCTTGCAGAGCTTTGGGCACACCCCAGGGACAGACGAGCTCACACCTGGCTGGACACCCCCGTGGGCTCCTAAACACACACCCTTGAAGGGGAGATGAATGAGCTGCTCCTAATTGAATTTGTATTTGCTGCCTCATCCTTACTCCCTCCCTCCCTCCAGAAATGAAATGTGTCCAGACAATCTGAAAAACGGGGCGTAAGGAAACCTCTTTAGTTAAAAGAGTATTCAAAAATAACTTTGATATATATTAATTACAATTTCATTTAATAGCTTATTGAATGTTATAGCATTTATAAATAAAAGACAATCATAAAGCATTATTCTGACTGTTAATTAGCTCTATTTATTCTCCAGATTAGTTTTTAAATATGCCCTCTAGATGCCACTTGATACTAATTAACAGGGTTACATTATTATCTCTATAGAAAGGCATTTTTAATTAAATCTAAAGCAATTTAAATTAGCATGAGTTTTTACAGAAATTAAACTCTGGTCAGATGCTTAATTTAGCCTTATAAGACAACATCTGATGACATGCCATGTCAGTTCTCCCAAGGGCCTTGACATCTTTTTTATTTGAGATTATTTTTTGAAGTTTGTTTTCGGGGAAACCTGCCAGTATACTGTGGTGTTTAATATTTATGATGGATTTAACCAATTTTTTTGAAGATTAAATGTTGATGGGAATCCACATGCATTGCAGTGAGCTGAGATAACACCACAAAAGCCACACTTCTGCAGCTTACAGGAGTCTGGCAGTTCGTGGGTTTGTGTGGAGGGAGGTTTGTGTGGGAGGTGGGATTGCATGGGCTGGGTGTTGTCCCCTTACAAATCTACCAAGCTTTTTAACCACTGTTAAAATTACTGGTTTGCTTTCCAACAAGGAGAGGATTAATCACAACCCCACAGGGTCCCTTCTCTACAGCAGAACAATACAGGGATTGCTCCCACTCCCCAGAAAATGTGTCTCTCAGACATCTGGATTAGCATGGCAGAAGCTTGTCTCCTAATGGAGCCTAATGATAAAAATTTGGCTAAAGCCTCCTCCTGTGGCAAACCCTAACTAAAATAGCTGTATTTAGAGTGAGGTAGGATCCCTTTCATCTCCCAGAATAAAGACTGCAGGAGCAGTGTGACCCAGCCCAGCACCATGGCTAATTTAAAAGTACTTTTGATCTCACCAACCTTTCCCTGCCCTCCTGTCAAATAATTAGCCAGCAGCTCCATTTCTACCTTGTAGCTTCTTTTCCACTGTAGCAAACACCCTTTGGGCAGTGAACCATGTGGAGCATGTCAGTGCTGACCAGAGGTTAGACTTTTAGGACTGTTAGTTTGGGAATTTTTTTTGTTCAAGTTTCTCTCCAGCTGCCTGTGAATGCACCTGGAAAGAGGAATCAGCTGTTGAAAGGTTATTGCAAATTTATTAATAAGTTTGGAGTAATTAAATCCAAGGCACATTTCCAGCATTTTATTTATGAGCTGTTAATTAAGGAGTTTAGAGGATTTAGTGGAGGAATACCAACAATAAAAGCAGTGTAGTCCAGGAGTGCATGGCTATTTACAAGAGCATGCAGTGACAGGAGGAAGAGGAATAGCTTTAAACTGAAAGAGATTAGCTCTAGATTAGATATCATAAAAATTTGGATTCTGTGAGGGCAGTGAGGCACTGGAATGGGTTGCCCAGAGAAGCTGTGGATGCCCCATTCAGCTTGGATGGAGCTCAGAGTGACCTGGTCTAGTGGAAGATGTCCCTGCCTGTGGCAAGGGAGTTGGAACAAAATGACCTTTAATGTCCATTCCAAGCCAAATAATTCTGTCATTCTGTGACTCTATGGCCATAGAGAGCTCCTTTAAATGGCAGTGTGGGGGCTGTTGTTGGGGACAGAGGCAGGGACCTGCTCTGCATTTGTAGAACACAAGGTGCTGTGGCTTGTTATTCATGGAAGGGTTAAAAAAGCCTTTGCAATAATATCCTTCACTTTGGACAAGAGGAGAACAGGATTTAATGTGGGTGTTACTGAACTAACACATCTGTGAAAGCTGCCCCAGCTGCCTTTAAGCTTCACATCTACAAACGTTTTCAGGGTTCCATGTATTAGCTTGATCTGGGAGGAGCCCTGCAGAGCTGTGGCTCCAGTGCCAGCCTGGTTAGAGGACTCTGCTCACATTTCTCCATATTAAACTTTTCATGCTTCTTGGCATGTCCTTTTCAGCTTTTGCTTGCTGCAAGAGTTACAGCAGAATAACTTTAATGACTGCAAAAGTAGTTATATTTAATTAAATAATCCACAGAGGTATTTGACTGGTATCAGTCATTTCAGAGGGTGGGGTAAGCTAGAAATTTAACAGTTTCCAGGAACTACCACCCATTTTTACAGCATGTACCCTTTTTCAGCAGCAATTATTTATGGGTCAGGACATGCATGGCTGCCCTTTACAGCAGCCATTATGATTTCAAAATGGCATTTTGCCGATGTGTCTGTGGCAGAGGGAACAACTCTGGTAGCCAAGTGTTGAAATCAGGCCTGACCCAGAGAGGAAGCTGAGCTTTCTGGTCTCACCACTGAGTCTGCTGCAGCTTCATGCCTGGGGGTAAATGCCAAGCTTCAGTCTTAGTAGTGTGGATTTTGGGCACTGCCCTGAAAAACATGTCCTTGCTACAGGTCTGTAAGCAGCCTTTTAAAAGGAAACATGGTGCTGCAATGCTCATGTCTTATGAAATTGAGAATCTTCCTACTCTAATCCTTTTCCTTTACAAAGGCAGTGGAGAGGAGGGTGCTTTTAACCCAAAGGGCAGGGAATTTCCCTGGGATGCCTCACTGAGATGCCTTGCTGTGCCTCTGGAGACAAACTGCACCATCAGCCTGGGACCACAGCCCTTTCCCAGTTCACCCAGTTGCAGAAGAGCTCCAGCTTGCTTAGGCTGCTCCAGAGCTCCTTCTGTGCTCCCAGCCAGAGAAAGGCACGAGCCACAGCCAGCTGCTCCCCAGGCTGGGACAGACATTTGACCTTTTGCTGGAGATGTATGAACTTCTCTGGGAAGCAGCTGCAGCACTCAGTACTCCCTGCCCACAGGTAATTAGGCAGCAACACTAATGCAGTCCTGGAGCAATTGCCAAGCTGTCATGTAGTCGTTGGTCCTGCAGGAAAGGGACAGGGAATAAAACGAGGGGAGCAGGGAAATGTGCTGACAAATGGAGATAGCAGGGTTCAGCACTGGCACTGGCAAGGCTGGAAGCCGCCTCCACTGTCCTTAGCTCTCAGTTGTGCTAGCTCAGTTCCATCAGATTTCCTTGAGCTCGTTGCAGAGCTGTGATTCTGGGAAAAAAATTATGTTTAGCAAAATTAAGGAGTAGTGGAGGGCAAAAACATATGTTTACTATCAGTGGTTAAAGCCACAAGAAAAGTTTTTGGGTTTTTTTCCTCAGCTAGGAATCACGCTGTTGCTGTATCCATGTAGAAGCAGGGGTCACAAAGTGGTTTAACTTGTAATCAGCAGTGACAGAGAATTAAAATGCTGTATAGAAAATAAACCTGATTTAGTTGAATTGGGTGGGTTTAGGGGGTTTTTTTGGTTTTTTTCCGAGAGGTTGAGATGCAGTTTTTGGATGTTTTCTTTCAAATAGAGTATTTCTCCCATTCTACAAGGGAAGAAATTAAAATTCCCAATTCTTGAATGAATACTTCTCATAGCTCCCCTGCTTTAAGGGCAATAGGTGTGACATTGTTTTCCATTCTTTTTGATGGCAAATCCAACTAACATTGCTATCCTTTTTCAAAATCCACTCACCCAGATTGCAAACTTGTCTTTTTATTGGCAAGAACAATCTGTGTTGGGAGAGAGATACTGAGGAGTTTTCTTTGTGTTTGCTTTTACTTAAAGTACATTCCAAGCTGAAAGGATAGCATTTATGTAAAGTGTATAGGCTTCGAGTCCAGGCTGAAATGTGTGTTCAGATTGTGTTCCCTTAATCCTGTTTAAGGAAAGAGAGGAATCATCCACCATCAGATTAATATTGATTAAATGTCACAAGGATTATGAAAGAAACATACTGTACACTTACCAAACATTGAAATCAAGTTTAAAAGTGTGGCAGATTTATATTTTATTTCCTAAGTGTCCTTCCCAGCTGATCTGTTTGAAGCTCACATAATATTCTCCATGATAAATTTCCACTGTGTATTCCCACTTCAGGTGCTCCCCTGAGTTCCTTTGCAACTTTGCACAAGAATGCCGAGAAGAGCTTCAAAGGAATTCAGTGATGGCATTGCTATTGTTGAGCTGCAGGAAAAGTGTTGAAGGACCCCAAAACTAGTCAAGAAGGAAATATCTAGAGGTCAGCATAAGTTGTAGCAACCTTTCTTCCTGTGTCTGTTCTCAGTTTGGGTGTGAGCCCGTCTGTTCTGTTCTGTTATTCCCTTTATATTCCTCAGATAAATGAACTGTGGCAGGGAGGCTGTTGAAGATGGTGTGACTACAGGCACATACATCTCTAATGGCCCGCTTGCTCATCTCTGAGCTTGCAGCTCATCTCATTGTTTGCAAGTTTTCCAGCTTAAAACCCAGGCTCCATTGATTCCTTGAGACTCTGAGTCAGAGAATTATTTCTCCTCCACCCAGCAGGGCTGGAGTCACAAGGAGCTCCTGTCTGGCCTAACTCAGCCACAGCCCAGTGCCTAAGTCTTGGCTCACTCCCTGTGTGCATACAGTGCCAAGACCAAGAGCTAAAAATAATCTGTAATAAAAGCAATAGAATCCATTTTTAAAAATTATATTACATTTTTATTGTAAACACTTTGTTGATGCTGCACATGATCTCATTATTGCCCTTATTATTCAGGATTTTTGATTGCCCTTAAATGAACAACTCCCCAACACTTAGACAAAAAAGGAAGACAGACAGACCTTTGCAATGAGCTATTTTTATAGGATCCTGGAAAGAAACGTGAATGAAGCTTCATGGCTTTTGTTCAATGCACTGGCTTAACCTAACCAGCCTATTATTGGGCCCTGAAATAGAGCTCTTATTGATTTCAGATTTAATGGGATTCAAGGGGACCAACACCAATTACTATGCTCACCCATTTAAGAACATAAATTAAGGATGAATAAGGCTTTTAAAGCTTGGAATTAGAAGAAGCAGTCACAAATAATTTTTACCTGCATTGCACTGGATTTACTTCCTGGGCATCTGTTTGCACACACTTCCTGAGACTGTCACATATTATCCTGATGAGACCTGCAGAGGAGAAAACCTCCTCAGATGGGTGTTTTCATGAACAAATTGCTGAATGTGTTCTGATCAATAATAGTGGGAATAAAAGTAGTTTATTGAGACCAACAGCACACTATACCTTGCCTCTTGACTTCAGCTGGGAAAAAATCACAGCAAATCCTTCTCCTTCCTCCCTCATTTGCACAGTCCTGCATAAGGCAGAGCACTAAAGAGAAGACAGAATAAGGCAAACTTAATCACCAGGTTCATCACAGGCCTCTGAGACCTCACTTTCATTTGAAAGCAGTGATATACGACACTAAGGGTGTGCTGCAGGTCTGTAATTATCACTAAAAAAATACAGACTGGGAAAGAAATGTGTTGTCTGGAAAGAAAAAGGCAAGTGGGGAATAGCTGAGCAGGTGCATCTGCACCTGAGTGGAAACCTGATGTCTGCCTGTGTTCTGCTCACCCCCAAGAGCTGCTCAGCTGACTGCCACCTACCCTTGACAGCAGGAGCATCAATTGTTAGTCTAAAAAGACCTCTCATGGCATTGCATTTGAGCTCCTCTTCTCTCTCTTCCAGCAGAGAGCAGGGGAGGTCCAGAGCAGGTTTTGTGGGCTGTGTCTTGGTCCCAGCTGGCCAGAGGGAGCAGGGCTTGCCCTTGGCACCAGGGAAGGTGCCAGGACAGTGTCACGCAGCTCAGGTACCCTGCAGCATGCAAGGAAAGCAGGAGGCAGCTGGAAAAGCTGCACACAGGTGCCTGTGTTCCTCTGGTTGGAGCTGCTGTTGGCTAAGATGCACCAGCTGAGATTTGTTTCTTTCTTGGGCCATTTGTGCTCCTCCATTTCCAAACCCTAAAACTGGACTGGAAATGTTCTCTTGCCATGAGACTCTTGATTTTTGTTCTTGAATGAAGTGAACACATACAGGGGTCTTTGACACCCCACACCTTATGCACTGCAAGGGGAGAAAAAAAGCTAAAAACCCCAAAACACTCTTTGAGTGAATCGTTATGGTGATTCAAAACACTTCAGGTAGATCCTGTCATATGCTGTATAAGTTCCTGACTGATTGTATGGAATTAAGTTATTGGGCAGAGAACCAGCTAATGGAAACACATTGATGAAATCATTTTTGAGGGACATTAAATGGGACTTAAAATAAAGCTGAAATGGCTTTATGGATTTTTCAGTCAAACTGTTTATGAACATTTATCGGTGGTAAATTACACAGTGTCAGAAGAGGGAATCAGTATAATAGAAGCCTCTCTGATATAATACTGTGAGAAAGAATAATTTATTGCCTAGGGATGTACAGTATAGTGTGTTTAAATCTTAATAATAATATTGTTTTCTTCTGTCTTTGGCTGATTGCACATAAGTTACCCTTAGCAGCAGCAGAGAGTCTCATATGATAAAAAAAAATTCAGTACTTTTCAATGAAACAGAAATTTTGTATGCATTTTTCATGGCAGATAGAAAATGTTTTAATAACTGATAATTCAGGAAGCAGAAACCGTGTTGTACAATAATAAATGTAGGTTACATTGGCTTTATACTCAGTAAAAGAGGAAGAGGGATAGAGCAGCTTTGATTGAAAAGGGAGATTGTAGCAGCTGATTCTTGAGCTGTTGGAGCTGTTTGTTAATACCATTTGGCAAAACCCATCATTTCTCAGGTAGAGGACAGTGAAAATAGGACTAGAGGAATGCAAGGCTAGAAGGAAATTGCTGGTCCTGAAAATACTGCCCCTTGGTTCTGAGACACCAGATCTTCCAGTCAGGAATTTGTCAGATCTCTCATATTGTCTGTCCCATCTAACTGAAAAGCTGCTCCCATTGTAGCTCCTCTTTTGGCTACAAAACCCTCACTTTCCTTCCCAAATATGCTCAGGACCAGTTTACTGCCACTCATATAAGCACTGGCTCTCATATAAACATTGGCTTAGAGCCAGTGGTTCTTTTCTCTTTGTGTTATTTACCCTCCTGATGTATTTATGCACAGCATGAGTGTCCTTCCTTAGCACATCATGCTGCTCAGCTACAAAGCCAAGTCCTTCCAGGCTTCTTTTATAGCACAGGCTTCTGTTTGTGCACTCATTACAGTTTTTCCTCTCTGTACACTCTCCTCACTGGGGATGAGCAGGGGGGCACACAATAGTTTGAGGATTCACTGATGATTCTTAAAATAATGTGGTTTCCTTTTTTTCAGTGTTCCTGTTAGGCTTTCTTCTTGCCTTTCAGTTTAATGTCATGTTTTCCTTCCCTTTGACTCTGTCACACTGCCATGAATCATGAGCAGCATTCAGCTTTTATCCAGGGATATTATATCTTGGAAGCCTCCAACATGCAGAAGAAA
Organism: Leptocoma aspasia; assembly: GCA_013399835.1. Taxonomy (NCBI): domain Eukaryota; kingdom Metazoa; phylum Chordata; class Aves; order Passeriformes; family Nectariniidae; genus Leptocoma; species Leptocoma aspasia. The sequence continues at coordinate 7,624 of VXAX01005536.1, forward strand.
TTTTTACTACTTTCTAAGCACATGACCTTGGACTTCATATTTTCAATCATTTGTTACTCCATAACATCCCAGTTTTCCTCAGCAGAGCTGGAAGAGCCCAATTCAGTGACAACAGCACATTTCCCTCAAACTTTCCTTCCTTTTTTTGCCAAAGCCTTGAGTCACAGTTGGATTCCATGATCTTCAGAGTCTTTTCCAACATAAGTGATTCTGTGATTCTAAAACCACTAAATGAGGTCGCTTCCTCCAGCCTTCACTTTCAACACCATCCAACAATGATGCTGTCACAGCCTGGCTGGGGACTTCCACAGTGGCCAGAAGCCAAACTTTGACACAAATAAATGTCCAATGAATTAGTCCAAGGCAGTTCTTCCCCTCAGAAGCTGCTGATCCCCCAGGCAGAGATTGAGACTCTCCAGTGTAGAACAGAGGAGGCTGAAGGGAGGGGGCATGTTTGAGGTCCAGAAAATTCCCAATATTGCACAGAAAGAAGAGGATAATTCTTTACTGAAATCATTAGGCAGTGGGGTGAAAGCAAAGGGAGAACTCCCTCAGAGTGTTTAATTCATCCATCAGCCCCCTGCTACAGAAGGGGTGACACTTAGGATGAGGGTTAGGTGAGGTGAGGAAAGCCTATCAGTGTTTCTGATAAACTTTCTCTGCAAACTCAAGGGGGCCCTCAGCTGCTGACAGCCAGAGCCAAGGGAGGGATGTCTCAGTGCTGGTCCCTCAGCATCCCCTCGTGGCTGATGTCCTGCTCGGTGACAGGGACAGGTGGCCCTTTGGGAGATTCTGTGTTAATAAAGAAGAATATTAAGGAATTATACAGCCGAGGCAGAAAGCCTTGTCAAGGCAGGTAGCATTCACTTCTGATTCAGATCAAAGGAGAGAAACAGAAGGGTTTGGAAATCTCATTCCTGTTCCCAGTGCATGAGGGACTTTTTAATGGATCTACCAAGAAGGGAGACAGGAAAAGAGGGTTTGAGAACTGTGTAGAGAAGGGAAAACAAGAAAATTGAGGAAATTAATATCCAGCTCTTTTATCTTCAAACTTCTTGAAATGACTGCATTGGCGTTTTCATTGGCCTTGTTTCTAAAGTTGCTTCCTGCATTTAAACTAAATAATGAAAGCCTGGAAAACCCCAAGTTTAGAAATAAGTTAAAGTTTCTCCTTATTTTGCAAGCACTGCTGGTTACAGGCAGGTAGTTATTTTGAGCTTTGCATAACTTGAGTATCCAACTTAAGATATCTAAAAATTAATTGAAATGCCCAGCATAAAGTCACCATTTAAGCCATGTAGGTGGAAAGGGTACAAGAATATCTGTGTTCATCTCTCCAGCTGCACCTCCTCATCTTCCTGCCCTCAAAAATGACTGTTTTATTATGCAGATAAGTGCAAGCTGGATGTTTTGCTACATTTCATTGCAAAGCCAAGAGCCAAGGCAATCGTGTTGGATGAAGCAGATATTTAAATCATTTGAAAACTGTTGAAAGAGGACAGATCTGATAGTAACAACCTTCATGGTTGGCAAGTTACAGCTGCTTATGACAACTTGTAACAATGAAAGCTTATAGTAAAGTTAAAAGCTCAATATCTGTATTGTGCCATAGGATCAGCTTCAATCCCCAACTAAAAAGCTTCAAACTTTAAGCTGCTTTTATCATCTTTGAGTTTACTTTGTTTTTTTTTTTCTGGGTTAAAAAGAGTTGGGTTGTTTTTTTGTAAAAGTTAAAGTACTTGTTTTCATTCTGATTGTTTTTTTTTCTTTAACATAGTGGTACAGCTTAGTTAATATATTTCAGTGCAAAGAAAGTGTAGTTGTACTGCAGCCATAGGTGTTTCTCACTTATGGCAGCAGGATGCTGTCTTGACATGTTTTGGACCATCTCAGAACATCTGTTATTCTGTAATGATGACTTTCAAACTGCACATAGGGAACAGTTACATTAGTATGTGTTAGGAGTGCTCTCAAACTGTACATGTAGAAGTTTTCATCAGGATCTGTAGTTTGCACCAATACCTTTATCAGCCTAAAATCTAAAGAAATAAAAAAATGCCACCAGCACTGTCTGCATGCTGACACTGGAATTGCTGTGATGACTGCAGGTAATGAGTGACTAATTGTTCACAGTGCATCTGAAGGCAAGACCACAGGTTTGAATTTAAGAATATAGGTCATACTTGCTGATTGGCTTGGCAGCTATATATTGGAGAACAGGAACATTAATTTATAGTGCACTCTGTGTGTGAGCCAGTTAGTGCCACTCTCAGCTGTGTTTTAATTGGGAGTTTCAGTGGGAGCAGGAACGTGATGTTCTGCAGCAGTGTCAGCGACAGCACCTGGGGACTCCTGTGCTCCAACAGAGTATTTTAAAAGTAGAACAGGTTCAGAAAAAAGAAAACAAAAAAAACAGTGAGAAGTCCAGAGGATTTGCTTCACAGTGATTGATTCAGAAAGTCCAGAACTTCTCAGAGAATCAGAGCAGGTTGGGGGGGTTGGGTCACCATCAGTGTCTAACTGAAGTCACTTCATGCAAGGCCAGTTGGCACATGAGGACTCGAGAAGATTCAGTGGCTGAAACATGAAGTGAGACCATTTCAAATTAGATGCACATTTTAAATGAGAACAGTTAGTGGAAAGGGTTGCCAGAGGGTGGCAGGGCTTTGGCTTACAGCAGTGATATGAGGAGAGCACATCTTTCTGTTGTTCAGAGAGAGCAGGGCTTGATCACAAGATATGGACCCAGTTCAGGGATGGCTGGGTGAAATGGCCCAGCTGGGCTATACTGGTGGCCATGAAGAGGATTACAGTGGTCTGGAACTTAGACCAGCTGTTTGTAGTCCCCAGCAGTTCACAGCTCTAAAGCCAGTCAGCAAATGGGGCAGTGCAGCTTCCCCATCATCTCTGAGAGGAATGAGCTGAAGTTAAATAATTTCTGGGTCACACATTGAACTGGTGGCCAGGCTGGTACTGGAGCAGAATCTGCTTGTGCTGCCCTGCATGAGGGTGCACCCCCTCAGAAGGAGGGATCCTTTTCCCCAGGCAGCAGCACAGCCTGACTGGGGAGGTGTTTGCAGGGATCAAGTCAAAATTTGCTTTTCTCCCTTGAATATCCCTGAGAGCCCAGCGAAAGAAATAATGTGGTGACGTGCATCCAGGTTCTTTCATGAGGGATGTAGCTGGATTAGATGCCTGGCTAGCAAAGGGTGTCTTTTCCAAGCTCCCTGCATCAGTTGGGTCAGCAGACTCTCCCCAAGTTGGGGTGCAAGCACCTACTTTTCCAGCCAGAAGTGCAGTTCATAGGCAAATCCCACATGTAATCAAGGCAACCCATTGCAGGTGAGCAAGGTCTGGCTTTTCTGGGGACAGAAGGGGTGTACAGAAAGACATGGGGTCAGGCAATGGGTTAAATTGCACCTAGGTATGATTTGACAATCACTCCCCTGATAACAGCTTATAATGTTTACAATTTGTCTTCTGTTTTGTTTTGTGATTTCAGGAGCAGAAGGCACAGTGTTCCCTAAATCTATAGAAACTCCCAATGTCAGGGCAGACCCCTTCAAGGAACTAAGGTAAACTTTGGAATATGGTTTAATGGTAACTCAGTGGAGCCTTGTTGGAGTTGTGCTTACTGCTGGGCATCATTTCTGCTTTTGCATAAGAGCTTGGGGATTGCCTTTGGAAGGCATCACAAGAGAGGATGCCATGGAAGAGAAGGGACCTGCCATATTTACATGTAATATTACAAAACTAAAGGCAATCACAGGTCATGAGAGCAGCATTTCTGCTCTGTAACGTGCTCTGCATCCCCTGGGCTCAGCATTTGGAAAAAAAAAAATAGAGTAATCTTTTCCTGTTTGTGCAAGGAGGTACTGAAGGCTGTGCTGGATGACAGGGAGTAGCAGCAGGCAAAAGGATAATGCTCTCCAGTATTATCTGTCTGGCAGAATTGCAAGCCCTCCCTGACCTACCCAGGGCATAGTTGTGCATATGTCTAACTGCTGACACTTGCAGAGGTGCCACTTGCTGACAGCATTGTGCCATGGGGGAATAAACAGCACAGCTCCTGGGAGCCAGCTCTGCCCTCAAGCTAAGGCCAGGTGTTAGATTTACCTTATTTTTAAAAATAATTTTTTAAAAAGTGTGGCACTACAGGTTAACTTGAATGACTAGTCTCTGGAAAGATACTAATCATATGGCTTAATAAATTATTGACTGAATGTCCTGATACCTTCTGCCCCAAGAGTGCTGTAGGGGTTTGCCTCAATACTCAAATTATCCCTCCTTAGAAAAAGAGAGTGAGAGAAATATTAAAAAAAAAAAATTTAAAAGCAGAAGGACATTTTGTCCTTAAATCTTGGGTTGCCAAACTCTCCTTTGCTGGAAGGTGCTGGGGATGGAGCAATCCTGAGCCAGCTGAAGTTAAGCACAAGCACTGCTGATTTACTGCAGGTGCAGGGGGCTGGGAGAGGGCACCTCTCATGGATTCCCTGCTCTGATACCAGGGATAGTTATGGCCCAGCTAGGTCACCAGGGAAGATGGAGAATGTCCCATCTGCCTTCCCTTGGGTCTGTCTCTACCTTTCAGTTTCCCCCAGGAAACCCTCTAATTGTTCCAATTTCCTGCTCTGGGGATCATCTGACAGCAGGAGCAGTGGAGGCGTGATTGGGTTTGTTAGGAAAGTTTCTTCTGTTCCTCCAGGCAGTGACTTTAACCCTGCCACGTGGTTTTCCCAGTTTGGGTCTGCTTCCTTTAGAAAAAGAGGAAATGTGCTCTTTACTCACTGTAAGGTGCAGCTGGCAGGGCAGCTCCAGGGGCTGCTGTGGGGAATGGAAATGTGAGGGCAGGGAGTGGTGGGGCAAGGCTCTCCCATTTCCCTGGAAAAGCCAAGCAAACAAAGGCACCAGCAAATGGATTTCTAGGTGACCTCCAGATGACAAAGGCTTTCTGGCACAGCCCGTGTTTACTGACATTTTCATTAAAAAAAAAAAAAAAGGCAAGATCGTGGTTAAAATATCCAAATTTTACAAAAGCAGGTCTTGAGTAGTGCAAAAGAGATGCAAGATTTAGGTCCAAGTTTGTGATTATTTAAAACTTTCCTAAAATGGAGAGGGGGGAAGAAATCCAAATAAGTGCAGGATGTCATATTGGAGGAGAAAAATGTGAATTAAAAGGGCCTTAACCTGATTGACTATGCTTCTGTTCCAAAACGAATTAAGCTAAATGAAATTGAAATGAATTAATGGCAGTATCCATGCAAGGGATTGATTTGGTATATTTGATCTGCTTTAAATTCATGTTGTTATTTCACTTGTTTTTTGTGGAGAGCTGTTAGGTGACTGATTTCCTTTAGAACTAGTGGATTGGGTGAAAAAAATCCTTTAAATCCTGTTGGGGTTTTTTTGGGGTTTTTTTTAAGAAAAATTATTGAATAGAATTTACCTGGGGGAAAGAAGTCCCACAAAGTCCTAAAATATTTTGTGTGCTTCTGACAAGTTTATCTTGGAAAAAATAAATGTTTTTACAGCATCCTGAGGAGAAAAGAGCCGTGGTGGCAGTGTGTAGGGAAAGCAAGGTTTTCCAAGAACAAATGGTGTACTGCTCCCCAAACCAAGATCCATCCATCTCTCTCTCCATGTTGGATCACTGGCTGCTTCTTAGGTAAAACGGTGTCTTTTGGGGGCAGTACACAGTTAATAGTGAAAATAATCTTACTCTGAGGGGAGATTTTTTGGTTCCTTCCTATTTTGATATCAGAGCGTGTGCACAAGGTGTCCTATTTGCCTATTTACAAAGATGCTGCAGTGAACTGGGGCTGGGTGAGATGGGCCCCGAGCTGTCACACATCGCTGGGAAAGCAGCAGTGAAATCACACACTCAGTAGCTGGCTTGCCTCTAAAAGACCTTTTTCTGCAATATATAGTGCTTTCCTTCCTACTTAGGCTGAAGTTCTCAGGTGGAAAGTGCACATTCAGCTGCTGCAGGTGCCCCCAGGCACCACCAGCCTCCATCTTTATCCTAAACCAAAGATTATGATCCTTTGGTGATTTCTCCCTTTGCTCTTGTCAGTGCCCACTCCTGTTCTTTTGTTAGATTTCAAAATGAGGTGGCATCGACTGTTGCTGTCACAAAGAGAGGAGACCAGCTGCTCCTGTCACAGCTGGGAGTCAGGACACCTGGATGTCCTCCTTCCCTTCCTCCCCTCCTGGACAGACAGACTGATTCCCTGGCAGGACGTGCCACTCATCTCTGCTCCTGCCTTTTCCTCCCATCTCCCCAAGGCCTTCAGCCACACCCATGTGTCACCACAACTGACACTGCAGCTGACAGGACACTTGTTCTCAACAGACTTTCTGTCCATTTGGCTGATGAATGGTCTTCATAATTCAGCTGTATTGGTAAATCAGCTGCTCTTTAATGTGCTCATCATCCTGGTGATCCTCTTTGCTCAGTGTCCTTTTTAAAACACTTTTGCAGTGATTTAGAAGGAGAGAATCCCAGTGGGAATATGTGCACAGCCTTTTCCTATCATGCTAAGCCCATCTCAAGGCTCCAAGAATTGGTTTTGTGCTTGTTTGAGCCAGCACTGGACTTTGCTGCTCACGTGCCCTAAAACATTCCTGCTCAGTGTCCACTGTGGTAGGAATGCCAGAGCTCATTAATGTCTTGAATAATGCAGAGTGTAATTAACAACCTAGGTTTCCTACCTGGGCTCCAGAATATTCTTTAATAGTGACTGAAAAACTACAGATGGTTGGCAAATTATTTGATTTACTTTTGTGAAGTTTTTTGTGGTTTTGTGTATTTAAAGTAATTGTAGACTCCTGAATGTATTTGCTGTTGTTTGTTGAGTTCTAAAACCAAAAGGTTTAGAGCTGGTCAAAAGCTGTAAAAAGGAAAGCAAACAAATCCAAATTATTTTCAAATACTTGGGATGTTTAGCATTGCCATCTGGTATCATCCCAAAATAGTTTAGGGGGAGGGCTTGTGAGATTTGTTTGGACATTGAAATATTTGTACTCATCTGTGTTGATGTTTTTAAAGCAGGTTGGTGCCTTTGACATATGGTAATGTGATTGCTTATGTATAAAAGTTGAATTCAATATGACCTTTTCTCACTGGATTATTTGAGTAGCACCCAAGTAACTTGTCAAGAGCCTGCCTTGAGAACCTCTCCTTGACATTGGCAGGAATCACCTGCCTTTTTCTATTTACATTCTTCCAAAAAACAAATACGTGCCAGAGATGCTAACAGAAATTGTCCATCAAACACCACATCAGTGCTCTTCAGAGGTGAGGGATAAAGGCTGGGCTAGCCTGTGAATAAGGAAGAAGGGAATATTTTGGGGGGAGAGGATTAAAAGGTGGGTGATGAAATATGAGATAAAAGTATCAGGAGGATGCTGTTAAAGTGCCAAGTGCTGGAAGCTGGGGATGGGGTGGGGCTGGAGCAGAGCTGCCTTAAGTAGCAATGTCCAGGTCGTGCTGCAGCTTGGAAACCTGCTTTAGGGTATTTCTGTTCCCAGAGTTAAATAAAAAAAAGTCAGACAGCATGAAATTCACTCCATGAGAGGCAGGCACACACCTGGAATTCATCCACAGATATTGCAGGTTGAAAATACTAAATTGCTCATCCAAGGCCAGGAAGCCAAGGGATAACTGTTTTTTTCTATAATGCACAAATATAGTTAAGGGAGAATTAATCCCTTGGGCTTAAAAGAGTAATTTTTGGCTGAAGTTAATTATGAAGCACTGAAAGCACGAAATGGCAGATGAAATGTGCTTGCTGCTTGATTTTATTAGTGCAATTCTACCTCACCACATAGAGTACTGAACTATCCAAATAGTCCAAGTGAGACTTATTGTACAAAAAACAATTTAAACACAGCGCTGAGCTAACGTAACAATACTCATTTTGGAAAACAGGAATTCTTACCAAGTTAAGGTTTCTCTCAGCTGTGTTTCACAAGGCACCATAGATAAGAAGGAACGGAAATAATATTTCTGTCTAAAACCAATTACGTTAATAATGATTAAGAGGAGAAAAATTAGAGGAAATGCAAAAAATGAATGGTATAAAAGAGGAAGTAATTGGTGAGAAATGAAAGTCATTTATAAAGAGTAATATATGATACTGAAACACTGTTTAGTTCACAGAGAACACTTGTGGATCCCTGTGAGGTGTCAGCAAGGGGGAGATGACCACTGTACCCTTGTGCAGTGCTGGTGTTATTTTCTGATTGCTTTACCAGCAGGGATGCAATTTATTTCTCTGTTATACCAGTGCAAACCAATAATTTTGGTAGTCCTACCAGCTTAAAAGACAACAGATTTTCCTTGGGACGAGCTTTACCTTCACACTGTAACGAGTGTAACTATTTACAGTTAGACAGGTTGAATGTATAAAACCATCTCCACTAAAGCCAACAGAAACATGTTCATACACAACTAAAAAGGAGACACCAGGTTCCTGGTTTCTAAACTTCAGGCTAATTTCAGTGGCTTTTGGTGAGTTGCTTTCGAATCCTCATCGCCTCATTTTCTGATTGAGGACACCACATCTGATCTAAAAATTTTCCCATGGCAGACAAGGTTTCCTGAAACTCTTGCTGTTGGAGAGACTTTTCCAGAGCAGAATTCACACTGATCTTGCAGCCACTTTGCTTTAGTCTTTTGTCCTATTGACATCCTTTCAAATCTGCTGCCTGTTTGTCTCTTAAAAAAAACAAACCACAGCCCTCCCAAACCAAAGGCAGCTTTCCACAGCTTCTTGTGTGCCTTAAGGGGTATTTATACCACTGGGTATAAGGGTTGGAGTTAAGGAAGCATTTGATTGCTGGGGCTTTCCGTCTGTTAAAGTATTTCTCTTGCAAAAAGGAGAAGAGGGGGGTTGTTTTTCCTTACCCCAGCAAACTTTCCCTTAATGGCCTTCCTCTCTTTCACACCCAGCACCACCTAGGAAGGGTGGATTTAGCTCTTTGTGCCCTTTCCTTCCCTGTTTTCAGTGGGTGACACCTCAGTCTGGATGAGCTGCTCATGAGGCACGCTCCTGGGAAATGCAGAGGTGTCTGTGGGGCTGTGCTGATTTATCCCAGCTGGGTAAATCATGGCTCTGCCCTGTTCCCTTATCCCAATACATGGTTTTCTTTAATAGAAAAAAAAAAAAAAATGCTGATGGCATCTGTCCACAGGCAGATCCTTTTCACAAAGGACTAATGGATGGTGAAGACAGGTTTGACAGGATGGGCAGGAAGGTGTTTTGGACTCTCTGTATTGCTGAAGTAAAAACAGATTCAGGAAAAAAAGGCAAAGCAGCTGGAATTGGTGGTGAAGCAGCCTGCAGTGTGTGCTGGGGTCTTCCCAGAGTCCCCCTGTCCCCTGTGCTGCTGGCACATTCCATCAGAGCTACGTGGCCCTTCAAGTGAGGACAGGGCTGGCAATAGGGAAGGGAGGGGCAGATTTCTAAAGGAAATTGCTGCCAAACTGCGTTGCCTATGGGATAGAGAGCAGTGGAAATATCCCTCTCGTTTTCTGGTTGAGGCACCAAGAGATGTGGGAAGGTACTCAAGATTCATCTTCTTCTGCACATACTTAAGCAGAACAATTGCAACTGGAGCAATGGCTCCAGACAGAGACCAGTTTGACTTTTCCTGGGCCCTGAGTAAACCCCAACAACTGGGTTCATTATTCTCTCTCTGCATTTATTCTGTAGGGGTTTCCTAACGCAAACAAAGTCTTTTCCTGGGAGATATTAATCATCAGTCCTGGCTGTTGCCTCAGATTGAATACCTTTGCTGTATACAAGATCTGTATCCTGCCTAGCTGCATTGTGCCCAGGTTTGTCATTAGCTTTCAACAGCAGAATGTCACTTGCTCCATAATCAGAGCATCCATCTGACCTTCGAGTGCTGCTCACAGAGGTGTGTGAGCCAGAAATCCTCTGGGACTTGAGAGAAACCCCATCCCTGTGACCAGTCTGTACAGTCAGACATGCACATGTATCCATTTGAATAACAAAAAAAGTGAGCTTGTTTGGCTATTTTTTTTAACTCTCTGTGCAGCACACCGCTAACCTTGAGTAGAAAATAGATGCTAATAAATGCAAGGTCTTAAAAATGTGAATTACAGCCATTTCACACTCCACGGCAGACTCAAACTGGTGAAATGGCTTAAGACTTAATTACAATGCTTGTCCTTCTCTCAAGTGCAGATGACATTCCTGAGATAGATTTTGCAATGACATCTGTGGAAATAAGTTGTGAAACTAATTAGTTATTCATATAATACAGAATATTGACTCCACACTGATTAAAGGATGTGGTGACACATCTAACTTGATGTATCTGCTGAGGAGGTTAGTCTGAGGTGGTATTTTTGGAAGGTCTTAGAGAAAATGATGAAAGTACCATTTGGCTTCTGGAATGCAGATGTTTATAGGAAATGTTGCCTTTCATTTACATTTTGGTAATGGTTTAGGAGGACTGCTGTGCTCTGGAGTGACATTTGCCCTGGCAGCAGTACCTGGGCTTCAGGCTCTAAGGACTAAATTTGGGGTGCCGACTATAAAAAAGTCTGCAGGTTATTGACTGCCTGCAGCCATAAATGCTCTAAAAGCAATCATTAGACAACTACTCAGAGAGATGGGCGGGGAAACTGTTGGGGTTTTTTTCAGTGCAAATTGGGCAATGTTTTCCTTGCAGCAGAGCCTGGCTGGAGCTGTTGTTCTGTAGGGCAGTTGGGAGATAATGCAGCAGGAATCAGTTGGTGCTGATGCTCGGGGATCCAGCATTTGTCATGCTCTGTGAAAGGCCCAAAAACCATTCTTTTATCATAACATTTGTACTTGAGATAGAGCTATTTGTACCAAGGATATTGAGCATGAAATACAGAAGTAAATAGAAAGTTGGCAAGGAAAGCACCTTACCCACCTATCACTGTGATCCCAATCCTTTGCAAATACTGTGATATTTAGGATGTAATCATATTCAAAATTACTGAATACCTCAGAAGAGGAGATTTTCCTTTGAACACTGTCCTTATCTTAAAGAAATGAGAGGAATGTAATCCACTGAGCACCATGTTTGCTTTGGGGTAGAAAAATACATGGTTTTCTTTAATATTTCTCTCTATCCCTTCATACATCTCTCCAGCTGTGCATCACGTATTTCTAAAGCCCCAAGTGAAGAGCAAAGCAGGCAAAATAAAAATCTTTGCCTTATTCAACAGTCAGTACCTGCTTTTGAGAAGGAATATCTCCCTGCTAAGGCTCCACCTGTGAGCCTGGGAGCTGTCTGGCAGGCAGAGCTCCCTGTTCCCACTGTGCTGAGCCCAGCACAGGAACCACAGCTGGGATTTCACCTGCTGAACTGCAGCAGTCCACAACTAGCTTCCTGAAAATGAGGCATTTAACAGGGACTTCTCATGCACCCGGTACAAAACAGGGAAGGACAGTTCAGACACTTCACTGCCCAAGTGAGGAGGTCCTCAGGGTTTTGTTTCCTGCTGCCCTTTGCTGGTGCCAGAGGGTTTGGCTGGGCCACAGCAATAATGGTGATTAGTTTGAGTGAGGTGCTTGGAGCTACAGAAGTCCCCTGTGAATAAAAAGGACGTTTTTACAAATACACTAATTGTACTTTAGGCTGTAGTCAGGAATCAATAGCTGCTGCATAACCTTATTAAAGAGAGGAGAAATATGTGTCCACAACTGAAGTGGTATCCTTCCTTTTGAAAGTGGAATTTTGTATATACTTATTAAGAGAAATCACAAATATTCACTGTGCCTACAGAATCTTTATTCTGAGTTTGTTTCATGTGGAATAGAGTTGCTTTCTTTAGGCCAAACAGGAGTAGCTATGTCCTTTCATCATGAATTGATTTTATCTTTTCCATGTGCAGTGACTGCCACTGCTCTGCTTCTCTTGTGTATTGTGCAGTATGGATTTATCCCCTGGGTTATTAGGGCACCTCTGGCTGTTTTGAATTGTAATAATTTCTGGCCAAATAGCATTGCTGAGGTCACACTGAAGGAATGTCACTCCCAGCCCTGGAGTGGTGTTTGGAACGAGCATGTGGCTGATGAGAATTCCTTCCCAAAAATGGCCAGCAGCCAAACCTGGTCATTCTTTGCAGACCCTGCACAGTCCATAGCTGCTCCCCTGGTCTCTCCTTCATCTAGAATGGCAAGAATACATCATCAATGTGTGAGCATCAGCTTGTGGGCTGCCCTGCCCTCCCTGGGCTCAGCAGTGTTGCCTGGAGGAGGTCAGTGACCCATCTTGCACTTTGTGTCCTGTGGAGGGAGGAAATGGAAATGCAGAAGCTCCTTTGTGCTGGCAGGTGGATTCTCTGGATTCTCATCTCCAGTTTAGGAAAGCTGAGAGCCCACGGATTTCATAGCCTCATTTCCAGGTTCTCCTGACAACTCTGAAGCTGGCAGTCCCTGCTCTGCTTCCTGGCTGAATTGGTGTTGGAGTGACTCACTGTAAAAAATGAGAATTTTTGGGGCCAGACTTGTGAAAGCACCATGTTCAAGGTGGAGCCTTGGTTTGAAAGGCAAAGTGGCAGCCACCATTTCATCTGTCCCAGAGCTGTAGATACACACACAGCCTTGATGGCAAGGAAAATAATGCCCTGTTTCACTTCAGCTCCACAAGAACATCCTTGGATGGAAGAAGCCTTAAAAAAAAAACTCAAAAGCTTTTCTTTCACGTGATGTCATGTGGCTTCAGGGCTGTGTGGGAGATGAGGAAGCAGAAATGGGATTGCACCCCAGTAATAGTCAAAAAGCAGATGAGTGGCCCCAGGAAAGCCTGAAAAACACAAAAATACTGTTCAGTTCTCCAGGGAGGAGGAGCAAAAACCCCAGGGTGGGGGCAGGAGGTGCAGGAGGAGAGGAGTTTGCCCTGCCTTAGGCAAACAGGGATGGGTGTTGGGATCTTGGGGCCCTCCTGGCAATTCTTCCTCCACCTGAAACTCAGCTGCAATTCTCTGCTCTCTGTTGAGTTGACCTCGGTTCATGAGTTATCTCCTGCCTTTTGCAAAACAAAAAGAAAAACACATTCTCTGCCTTCTTGCCTGGTTTCATGTCATTAAGGAAGGCTGGCTGAGGACATGTTATAAAGTGGCACAAGGGAATCAAGCAGGAAAGTCAACTGAAAAACCCCAAACTTGGGCCATCAAGGATCATAAAAGAGGTTGTAAAGCAGAGAGGAAATGGTCTCCTGGTGAGCTGGAGAACAGCTGATAGGGCTGGATAATGAGGAGATGTGCTGCTCTAAGGAGATGTTCCCTGCCAGTGAACTCAGAGAAAATCTGCTTATATTTGATATAATAAGGGCAAAAAGCAACACACAAAGAGTGTTGTGTTACAGTGCTAGTGCTGAAGTGTGTGGCAGTGATAAAAATATGTCATGTCCTGTCCACTTCCTTAAGTATTAGCATTTTAAAAGACAGAGAAAGAAGTAAAGTAAAATGTCAATTTAGGGTTTTTTAATTAAGGATTTGCTGTCTTAACTTTAATGAAGGAGTAATAAATATAAATGGATATTAATGGAAGGTTATTAAAGCTGTCTATTTTGATAGAAAATATGCAGTATCTTCTCCTGCAATGCCAGAGGTTAAAGATTATTATTGCTTCCTAAGGCTTCTGAAATTAAATTCTCTCTCTTATGACCCAAAAGGTATGATTGAAAATGTGTGCATGTGAAATGGTTTGTAATAAATTCACATTGCAATAAAAATCTCTTTAGAAAAACAGGATATCTTACAAGAATCAACTGAGGAGCTCTGTCTAAAGAAGGGAAGCTTTTTTAGAAACCATTTTGGAAACTCAATTGCTGCCAGAAGGATCACCCAGAAAGCACACAGGAACTTGTGAAAAGGTTCTGAGCTTTCAGCCAAAGGTTGAAACCCAGAGTGCCCTGGGTTGAAAAGTGACTTTAACAGGATCTTTTCTGGTTTATACACTTCTAATTAATTACAAATGACATTTCTGACAGAGCCTCTTAGGGTACAAAAATGAAGTCCTTCATAACTGCTGTTTGCTTCTTTCTAAAGCCTCCAGACCTCTAAATACCAGATAATCAATTCTTGTTCCCCTGGAGCAGAAGGATCTGTGCTCAAAGCACAGTGGAAAAAGCCATTCCCAGCTGTACAGTGCCAGGAGATTTGGGCAATTCATCTCTGCTCCTCTCCAAATCCAAACCCGTGGGTGCAAGTCCTACTGCAGGCACTGGATTAATTCACTGAAGCTTTTTAAACTGCAGAAACCTTGGCAGTGTGGGGTAACCATGATGGTGTTGGTGTTACCAATAATAGGCTGAATTCTGCAGGCAGAGTTTGCCTTTATTCAAAGAACAGTTCCCATGAAGTCACGAGGTAATGATGGCCCTACACAGCACGTTGTGTCCCTTGGTCATTCTGTATAATTTGCTTCAGTATAAATGGATATTAATGGGAGGTTATTAAAGCTGTTCATTTTGATAGGAACTATGCAGTGCCTTCTCCTGCAAAGCTAGAGGTTAAAGATGATTATTGCTTCCTAAGGTTTCTGAGATTAAATTCTCTCTCTAACAACTCGAAAGGTGTGATTGAAAATGTGTGCTTGCAGTCACACTGTGTGCAACCACACTGCATGTGTTCCTGCAGGAACTGCACATCTGGAAACAGGAACTGCACATCTGGAAACAACTCAGGTCCTGAATTCAGCCCTGGGACCTGGAAGCTGCCATAGCCTGGGCCTTGGCCCATCTGTGCCCTGCATACTTCCATAAATGCTCAGTTTTATCTCTATGGGATCAAATGGATTCTATCAAGAAGAGAATATTTGGTTGTTTACTTAGGCTCAGTTCCTCATCTCCACCACTGCTTAATCCTTTGCAAAAAAAAAACCCAACAAAGTCTTACTGAAAACATCAAGGGCAATACTTCTAAAGAGATGGAAAATGGAACATTAAATCTCTCCTAGTTCCTTTCCTGTTCTTCCCTGCTTAGCATGTGACAAATTTTCTATAACGCCCACTAAATATGTTGATTTTATGGGTTCTCAGTTGAGCAGTAGGGCACCATTTAATCTCTCCATCCCTTGGCATTGTGCTGAACACTGAAAGAGGACCGAGCAATGAATTTGTCAGAACATTTTGCAGAGCTCTGAGGTGCACAGCATTCAAGCAACATCACACCAGGAGTCTAAATCTATGAGTCTAGAGGTTAGTTACAGATAGAAAGAATAAATCAAGCAATAAAGGATGCCTATAAAAAAAGGATGCTGCCTTTTAAATGAAGACACTTCAGAGTTCATCATAAACCTCTGACATATATTCAGTCACTCTGCTTGCTGTCACAGTCTGAAATATATTTGAAGGTGCCTGCATATTTTATGCTGTAACCTCTGATAAACACATGCACATTTTCAATGATGTTGCATCATACCTTGTGAGCTGATGTGGCTTGAAAGGGGAATCACTGCCAGGGAAATGGGAGCTCTGCAGGCAGAGGTGCCCAGAGACACATGAGAAATGTTTCTGTGACTCCCACAGTCACAGATGCCCATGCAATACCAAAGAGAGTGTTGGTTTCATAACCATCTCTTTGAGGAAGCTCTCCTCCAGCTGGATGCCAGTTCCCATTTTCCCAGGGAAGCAAAGCACAATTCCCTCAGTGTCTGGCCAGGCTGTGGGAGGTTCCAGCACTGGCCAACCTGCCAGTGGGACTGTCCTACAATAAACAATTCTGCAGCAAAATAATTGCTGGCTTTGGTTTGAATTTCCAGGGGAAAAAAAAAAAAAAAAACAAAGCTCAGTATAAACAAAAGCAACATCTGGCTGCACTTTTAAAGCAATGAAATGCAAAATCAGCCTTCAAAAGCCAGACTGAAATTTCAGCAGGGCCACTGTAATGGTTCTCTTGCTTCTCAGATGGAGATTATGGCTCTCCTGAAAGAGCAACTGCAAGACTTATGCAGGGCCAATACTTAAAACTGACCATCCCTTAATGTTTTTAGTGTCTGTCAAGAATTAATGGTGTGGCATTGATTTATAGAGCTATCCAGGCCACTTCTGGAGAGCTCCCTTCTTTTCAGAGATAAGTATTCCGGGAAGCTGCTGGTGTGTTTGTTATCCATCAGGACCCGTCAGCCACTCTCCATATGGTTTGCTGCAGTCAGAAAAATGCAAAATTCTCCTTAAAAGTGTCATTTTCTGCAGTTCAAGAAGTGCACTTTCTGAGAGATGGATTAACAGTAAAGCAGAGGAGGAAATAATTATTATTAGTCTGTATTTCAAAAAGTAACTGAAGATGCTTGAGCACCTGAGAGATTAATATTTTTAATCCTTGATTTTTGCAAGTAGGATTGTCCATACTGTATAAATTATCAAGGGGTCACAAGCTGGTCATTTTTTAAAAAGAATTGGACAATTCTGGCATTTTCTACAAACTAGAAAAAGAAAAATAGAGGAACCAAATGCAGGAAAAATAAAATAGCTGATGCTTTAAGTGCTTGTGGCCAGTAGAAGAATGTGCAGAGTTTGCAAATCTGACTCAGCTACTTGAAAAATGATGGGATCTACTTCAGTGAAATCCTGAAGCGTGGAGAAGAGACTGGGATGATCAATTATCCCATGAGAATAGTGCAGTGTCTCCCTGTGGCATGCCACCAAACCTCTCATTAAAAGTCATGTAATCTTGGCTTCAAAACATGCCAGCATTACCCTGCTTTTTCTAACAGATCTATGCAAATATGTGTAAGTGCTGTATGTAGTAAGGGAGGAGTGATGACTTGGACTTGTTGCTTTATGGGCTTATCTGTCTTCTGTTGGCATTAAAGTTGACATGATGCCAAACCCAGAAGAGTTTAAATATGTAAATTGGAGAGTTTGGAGAGTGTACAAAGTGTATGGATGGGTAGAGTTGGTGTTGCTTCCCTTCTGAGTAATTACTGATTTATCTTGTATGGCAGAAGAGGTATTTTCCATTCCAAACCTGAATATACTCACAGAGAGGGTGAAGCTGTTGTGTTTGTGAGGGATATAACTTTGAGGGAGGGATCTGTTGGATTTGCCCCTGTGTAATTTCCCTTCTGCTGTGATGTGTGGGGCCCTGGTTGCTGGGGGGTAGAGGCAGCTGTGAGGATGGACAGGCAGTGCTCCCACCATTTGTGCTGCTGAGCAGGTCCCTCAGAAACTGCCATTAGCACAGCTCAGCTTTTCCTGCTCTGCCCTCAGCCAGTATAAACATTCCTGAGCTGCTTTTATACATACTCGGGCCACCAGCATGTGTCTGTGTTTTTCCTGAAGCTCTACCTTTTCTGATATTGAAATAGGAGAGTTTAGAGCTCTTTGAGTTCTGTTTGTGTATTCACAGCACAGTGAAAGTGAGAGCTGGGTGTCACAGCTGCAGGGCAGTCTGCATTCCTCTCCCTGAATCCATGTGGACTGGGATGCCAGAGGTGTCCCATGTCCACACCAAACCCCCTGACAGCCCTCCCAGTGCAGAACAGTACAGAAAGAACCACGCTGGCCTTGGCACTGAACAGGGACAATCCTGCCACCCTGTAGCTTTGGATGGTTTAGCCTCTCATGTGTCTTGCTCCAGGTGGAAACATTCCCCATGGATCAGCCCTGCCTGCTGTGAGCCCTGTTCTGCTCTTCTGCTCCTCAGCAGTCAGTGCTCTCAGCACAAGCCTGACAGCCTCACTGGTAACTCTGACATCTCCAGCAGCAGAAGGGGCTTGGTAAAATTGCCACAGAAGAGCTCAGGGTCTCATTTGCCAAGCCTAGTGCCTAAAGTGTAGCCCAGTTCACTCTCTCAGCGGAAAGCAAATAGAAAAATCATTTTCGCAGTGCCCAGCAATGTTTATCTTCCAGGTTGGCTGGCCTGGAGTGACATTAGTGTCCCCAGAGCCTCTGAACTTAATGATTTCCAGTTGCTGCTTGCCTGCTTGAAGTGATCCTAGTCCAGCCTCCGCTGTGTTCCTCCTGCCAGTCACTATGGGAACAGCAATCAAAGCTCATATTTATGGCTCTGTAGATGTCCAAGGTCACGGAGCACAGGTCTGATGGGAACAATTAAAACAGACCTGTCCAGTTATATGTCTTTAAGCTCTCCCCACATTACACCTCTAACTAGAGCAGTAAAGTTAAAGCAGCATGACTGTCAGGATGTGGCTGCTTTTTACAAGATATCCTTTACAGAGATAAAGGCGCTCAGGATGATGTGGAAGCGTGCTAGGAGTGAAGTCAGCATCACTGGATAAAACCTTTCCCAGGTTTCATTCCACATCCATCCTTGGGTAGAGCTGTGCCAGCAGCCCTGGCAGGTGTTCCCACTGGAGCAGCTCAGCTCTCTGCAGCTCCTGCCTCATCCACCACAGGAGCAGCTGGGATGAAGTGGTTTGAACTCTTTTGGAGTGGCAGAGGATGTGGTTTGCTCTGGTTTGGGGGGTTTTGTGGTTTCAGTGGTTTCGCCCTGGGTACTCCATTACTGTCATCACCTATAATCTAAAAATGGCAAATGTGCATTTTTAGGGTAACAGCAAATGTTGTTTACTCCTGGTGACTTGCTCTATGGCAGAATACAGGGGGAAAAAAAATATTCCAATTATTCTTGCAGTCGCAAGGACTGCAAGAATAATTGGAATAAGATGGAGTGAAGAGCTGCAGTGAACTTAATGTCTGAGGGAGAGGGACGTAATTATTTGGGAATTTCCAGGTTTTGTAAGAGGCAGCTGTTTCTCTCTTCATTCCTGTTTCAGCCAGGGTCACTTTCTATTGAGGGACCTGTGTGGTGGGACTCATGAACCACTGTCTGTGTTTTATTGGGTCTGGGGGTGGAATAGGTTCCTTCCCTTGAGCACTAATGGAGTTTGTTACATAAGAATGAAAATTGTTTCGGCCAGAATGGTACCTGGTGGAGGTAATTTAGGCCTGGTAATCATTTAGGCCTGGTTTCACCTGGAGGCGAGACAGAGTTACTTCCTTCACGTGCAAGGGGCATGCACAGAAAGATGCAGCACCAGAATTTCAGGAACAGGCATGTAAATACCTTCAAAAATCTCCAGGCTTTTTTAATAATTATGTTATATTAAATATATTCTCTTCTAATTCACAGCTAATTGAGTTTGGGTAGCCAGGGCATGTTTCGTTAATGTTTTCTCACATAGGATTAGTTTTAAATGCTATAGATGAAAGAAGTTCTTACTGTGCACAATGCTGTTGAGACAAAGCTGTGTGCCAGGCAAACAAGAAAAGGCAAAAGGAGAGCAGGCACAATGTGCTGGAGTGGATTCTCTGGTGATGTGCAGCAGGGCTGGGGCTCAGGCAGGAGAAAATCAGATGCACCCCAGGCCACTGCATCTCCACCACTTCTAAATTGCTTTGAAATAGAAATATTCACTGCCACAAAACACTGGGATGCTGGGATGGTGCGTGGATGTGGGTATGTGTTTTAGAAAAGCAGCTCAAAAATACTGAAGTTTCCATTTTAAAGCTTTTCTCTGGCAGGATTAAGTAGTTCCCTGGCAAGTGGATGCACAGCCGTGGATTGGGGTTGTGGGTTCTTCTCCTTTCACTCTCCAAGTTTGGACCCAGCCTGAAAAGTTGTATTTTTCTATCTGGGCAACCTTAAAGTCTGGCTGTGAAAAATGAAAGGAATCAGAAAAATCTTTATCAATAATGTTGAGAACATTCCTTATCCATCATGAAAAGGGGAAACAGGAGGTAACAGGCTTCATGTGCCTCCTCCCTACTGAGGAAATGTCTCTGAGTTTTCTACTGTGTTTCTCTGGTACAGATACGTAGATTTTCTGAGCTCTGCATGGCAGGCAGATGGGCAGTGTCAAAAGAAGAGATGTGTTAGGCTGGCTCATTCCTGTGCTTTATCCCAGCTGGGAAGTGCTACTGGCTTGGACTGGGAGGTCCAGAATTGAATGTGGCTCCTCAGTGTGGTGGGTGGGCACGACACAAATGTTCTTATTCCCTTGGAACCAGCACGTGAGGACTGGCTTCCCTGCTGTGGAGCTGGAGATAAACACTCCTGGCTGCTGGGCCATGGGGGTGTTAGAAGGAATGCTGTCACCAGGGGGGTGACAGGCCAGCCTTGGCATGGGGCCCTTCCCTGCTCTGGGGACCAGGTGGCATTTGCAAACCTGGAGGGTTGGCAGCTTCAAAAGGTAGAAATGAAGACATTTCTCACAGCCTTTGCCTCAGAGAACAGGACCACCCCAGCATTTTGAGGAGCAGGGAAGGCTCCAACTCCTGCCCTGCCTGGCTGGGTGGCTTTGGACACTGGCACAGAGGAAGATCACTGCAGTGATTTTCACTGGGAAGGTTTTAGAAGTGATGGCCACCCATAAAAAAATTATCCACATTCCAGTTGCACTGGAGGAATCTGAACAGAGTTAAGTTCTTGCTTGTTTTATTTTTCCTCCTGTTACCTACCAAGCAGACAATCAATAGTGTTAATGTGACTGCCGAGAGGGGCCATGAGGGTGCAGGCAATTCAGAAAAAGCAAGGCATTCCAGGGAAAAAAAATTATACCTTGCAGCTTTGATCATTCTTGGTTTCTAAGACCAAAAATCCACCCACAATTCATATTTTTCTCTTGCAGTGTTTCTTCGTTATTATTATTATTATTTTGTTTGGCTGTGCAAAGGGAGAATTAAGGTTGATTTTAAGGTCCAATTTCCTTTCTCTTGTTGTGTTCCCAAGGTAACTCTGTTGAGTTCTTTTAAGGGCAGTACTTGGGGAGTCAGTGGGATGA
Source organism: Leptocoma aspasia (assembly GCA_013399835.1). Classification (NCBI taxonomy): domain Eukaryota; kingdom Metazoa; phylum Chordata; class Aves; order Passeriformes; family Nectariniidae; genus Leptocoma; species Leptocoma aspasia. The sequence goes on from VXAX01005536.1 coordinate 28,383, forward strand.
GATCTGTGCACTGGGGGCATTCCCATCCCACAAGACCATCTGGTGAAGTTCCTTGTGGAGGTGATGGCTCAGGACTGTGCTTTGCAGCACAGGGGGCATTCTGTGAGGAAGTTTTCCAATGGGTTGGCTTGGATACTAGGAAAAATCAGCAGCAAAGAGTTGCCTGTTTCAATTTGCTGTGTTGGGGAGAATTATTCCTCCTGGGCTGAGCTGAGCCATCCCCACCAGGCTGCAGGGAACCACTGGATGTGCTCACCCGTGGTCACAAAGGCACTTCATCTCAGGGCTGGAAATTGAATCCCAGTGCTTCAGCCACAAAGCCAGTTCTCCTACCTGGCTGCCTTTTTAAAATCAAAATAAAATAGTGCAAAATGAATTGAAAATCACAGCCAAAAACCTGTTCTAGGAAGGGGTTATGCCACTGAGTGGTACGGCAGCTTTTCTGACATCAGTTCTTTTTTGGTTTGTAATCTATTTCACTTCACCTGCATGTGACCTCTTCCATTAGCAACTGGAATTGTCTTTGTTACCTGCTAAAGAGACATCCAGGGGAGGTTATTACAGTCAAAAGGCAGACTTGCCCAAGGGGAGATGGAAGGAACCTTGCAAGAGTCAAGAAATGTTGAACACAATCTCATTTTTCTGTGGTTGGCCCAAGGAGCAGGAGAAGAGGTTTCATGCCTCAAAATGAGCAAGGTCAAGAACTGACACTGTGGATGCCAGCAGCAGCACCATGGAACACACCAAACAGCAAAAAAGAGAGGCAAAAAAGGGAATCAGAGCTTCTTGAGACACACAGCTGTGAGCAGCAGGGTTTCATAGCTCCCAGTTCCCACCAGGTGAAGCAGGACAGGGATGTCCCTCCCCTGGGAAGAGGTGGGTTCATGCCAATAGGGCCAGCTCCCAGCAAATGCTGAATTGCCACCACCAGGCTCAATAGTCTCTCTTGCAGTTCAGAAAAATATCATCTGGCACAGCTGTCTTGAAAGATTGCCAAGCCTTACCTCTGAATGCATGTTTTACTCAGGAGTGATTATGTGCAAAAGATAAATAGAAAACAGTTTTGGTTTTAGCTGAAAATAAATTGATTTGCAAAACATCCTCTTTCCTGAATTAAAGTAGTCCCTTTGGAGACATCTCTATGCTCTCATTTTCAGCAAGTTGGGCTTTTTTTTTTTCTTTTTCTTGATCTCTTTATCTCTCTGCTCCTTTCCTCCCTCCACCCTCCCACACAATTCCTTTATTTTCTTCTCTACACCATTTCCCAACCTATTTTATTTTGCATATTTGAAAGCAAGAAATTAGGTGAAAATCTCAAAGAGCTGTAAGATTTTCTGTTCTACACTATCAAAGAGCTCTGAGCCTGACTTGTTCAAATACTCCTCATCCCTCCCATTGCCCTTCCAAACTCCTCTGTGCCAAAAAGGTCACAGGGAGGAGCCCTGGGCCTCTCTTCAAGTCTCTGGCCATGGTGGTCTTGCCCATTCCTTGGCTTTATTTTAGAGTTCCTCCCAAAGCAAGGCTGTGAACGAGTGATCTGGAGGGGGAAACATCTTCCCAACTCTGAGCAGGAGCCCAGCACTTTGGAAAAGAGGATGGTGCAGTATTGTTGCATGATAAAGGACTGGATTTGAGGAGTTTGGATCATTTCTGTGCCCTTGCACATGCAGACATGGAGCCACATTCCTGGTGTAACTTGTGACTGTGAAAGAGGCCACAACCTTGGCATATGCATCCCTTTACATTTACAATTTATGCACATTTACAATTGTTTTAAAGTATACTGGGAACAGAAAATGGTACATCTTCTGCATAAAAATGAAAAGTAACTGCAAACCTGTTATATGCTCTATATAGCTCTGATCAGAGGGGAAAAGATGACTGCAGATTTGTGGTTGACAGCCTTCAAAAAAGGTTCAACAGAGTGTGAAAATTGACATTTAGCAAATAGCAATTCAGCCTTCGTTTTTAGTGGAGCTGCTTGAAATAAATGGCAGGTTTTAAACAAAATGTTTGTTATATTGGATGTTGCTTGTCTCATTACTGCAGTTAATTAAAAAGGGGGACAATAAGTCAAAGCCAGAGTCAATAAGTTTGTTAATAAAGATTTAATTTGGTGGAATCATTATAAATTGACTGTACAATGAATGGATATGCCACAGGAATGTGAGTGTCTGAAGGTCCATAAATGGGTTTTCAGAAATACCCATCAGGTTGTAGCCAATTTGTCATGCTAAATAAGCTCTTCAAATCCACTTAAGCAAGTGTGTACATGTTTCCAAAGGGTATCACCAGTGAATAGAGAATCCACACAGACACACCTTTTTTTTTTTTCCCCATCAGTTTTTTTTTTTTTTTTTATTCTGCCATTCCAAATCCTTTTTAGCTTTGTTATCTCTGCATTTCTCATTGTAAGTGATTTACTATTAACGCCAGGCTTTTTAGAAGGAATAGAATAAATCATCAGAGAGGAGAAAGAGTAAATCATCACAGCAGTGAGTGCTGGAGGCTGAACCTGAGCACAATCCATGTGAGATTTTAATCCACCTGACCCTTTTCCTTTATTGCTGACCAAACAGCAGGTGAAAACCCCACGGGCAGACAAACTTCAGAAGTAATTTTAAAATGAAAATCTATATCGACATCTCTTCCTGAAGCAGTTCTAATGCAGGAGACTGCATGCAAAGGCTGATGCTCATGATGACTGCAGTATTTGCAGAGTGCTGCACCCCTGCCAGTAATCCTCTCATTGGAGTGTGGGTTATCATAGGAAGGCAGTTTCTCTGTCAGGGATGGCATGCTGGTCTGCTCTGCAGGATTTTTCAACACTCTGAAAAACGGGAGAATAAGATAAAAAAATTACATCATGCTGCCTTCTTTCAGAGTAAAGCAGAAGAGCAAATCATGAAAGTAGCAGAGATTTGGCCCAAATTCATCCAGCTGCTGACTGCACATGACAGTCACCCCAAATCAGAGCACCATGTACTATCTATGTTAACAAATCCAAATTGTTCATCCAGCAAGTTTTACCTGACTCAAGTATCCATCTTTTCATCGGGTTTTATCATTTTAGCCTAACTCAGGGGGCTTTTGTCCTCCTGCCACCATCCAGCAGCCTGTCTAAACTTCAGGAAAAAGCTGATGGAAGTCTGAACTGTTCCCTCCAGGACAGCATTGCTGTCCCTGTGCCAGTGCTCAGGGTTGCTACGAAATGTGGCCTTGCAGTGCTCCTCTGTGCTGTCTTCATCTCCTCTGTGCTGTCTTCATCTCCTCTGTGCTGTCTTCATCTCCTCTGTGTTTCTGAGGGCACCCCTTTTGAGACATTGGGTAGCAAACAGTGTCAGTGGTCCCCAGGAAGAGCCACAATACTCAGTTTCCATTTCTTTTTCTCCCCCTGGCACCCTGACAGTGCATCAAGTTAACACCCAGTCTTAGCAGCCTCTTCTGCAATTCTGCTTGAAAGGGTTTCTTCCAATTTATGCCTTTTAATTAAAAGCTTTCAACCTGTAATTAGAAACTTACACCAGCCCAACCTTTTTTTCTTAAAAAATGCATTTGTGGTTTAGGCAATTATGGTAACATGAAAAGTAATTATTTTTCTTCATGTGCAAAATGAGCCTGGTCGTTAGTGCAGCCAACAGGAGGAGGAATTTATTTTCTTGCCATTTGTTTTAATTTATTGCAAGAAGTTATGTTACAAACAAAATAAGTGGGTGGCTTAGGTAGCAGATGAGGCATGTGTAACTCAGGTTTGGGGAGTGCAGGGAGGCTGTGGGATCAGAGGCACAGCCACACTGCAACTCCAAGCCCCCTGCTTACCACACACAGGTTAGCCATGAAGAAATTTCCAGACTGTTATTTGAGCAGTTTTGACTCAATCTATGTAAATATTCAAGGAGCTGTGGTTAGGTGTTTGTAATAAAAATAATTATGGGCTCTTAGGTGCCAGCCAGTGGCAGCAGTAGCAGCACTGTGCCTTGGTTAGAGCTCAGCCTGCCTAGTGATAATGTCATTTTCTGTCTCAGTTCTGACTGTGCCCACCACACAGCACACAGATGGCTCTGGGTGTCCCAGCTTGTCAGTTAAGGCTGAGAGCTGGACCACCCCAGGTGAGGAGAGGCACGTTGCAGTCATCTCTACACTTAAAATAGGAATAATTATTTTTACATCCTTGAATCCCTTCTCTGTCTGCTTAAACACATCATCTTTTTTCACCACATCTGTATTTACCACACATCGTGTTCAACTATCTCCCAATTTCTATGATAATTTCCCTCCTTGTTTTATAAGCAACAGAATTTTTTAATTATCCAGATGATTTTAATTTTCTCAGCCATACCTCCACTTCATTAAACATTAATCTTGCACTTTTTCCTTAGACAATCTCTGCCCTTCACCACTTCTCCAATTCATAATGAAGCTAGATCTCTATAGTATTACACAGTCATTTTCCTCCCTAGATTAATTTGATATCATCTGCTTGATCTCATGTTTTGTCTTCTAAATACTATATCTGGCTTCTGGTAAACTATTCCAGAAATTACTTAAAATGTAAAAAGAAAAAAAAAACAAAACTACCCTAAGACATTTTAGACAGCTTTACATGATTACCTCTCCTTCAGCAGTTCCTGTGCTGTAGCATGGCAGATGATCACAAAGAATTTACAGTTGTATTTTGACTGCTCCGTGTTTTCCTAGTTTTGCTGCTTTTTAGTGCTCTAAATTAGCCTCAGCTGGTGCAAAGTGTACTGGAAGACTGCAGCAGGGGATTTGCAGTGTGGTGGGAGGAACCATATGTTCAAACTTCTCCTCTTGCTGAGGAATGGCATTTTTTTGGAGGGAGAATGAAAGCTGGTTCTCACCTGCTTGGTGCTGCAAGACAATACCCTCCCTACAAACTCCTCTGATTACTCATTTGTCTAGACCCTCTCAAATATTCTTTTAATATTAGCTGAACATCTTCCTGATGCTGGCTTTGCCCTCCTTTGTGACGGTTTCAAGCCACTGCTGTTACTTAGCCCTTCTCACAGAGTTGTGGCCTCTGAAGAGATAATAAGATATGTCCACTACATGGTCAGAAGAGTATTGTTTTAGCATGAACTCTCTTCAGGAAAAGTTCACTGAACACAGGACCCATAACTCAAACTGGGTGAAGGATACATAAACTTGGCCACTGGGCTCTGAGATGAAGTTACTAAAACCAGCAGCAGATTTATTACACTGCTGGTGATGAAGCATTCCTTGAACCTGGAAGAGCTCTACTTAAAAAAGAAGAAAAGTTGTAAACACTAGGTTCCCTACCCAAGGAAACAGTAAAGCTTACAAAGTTAGCACAAGGGTAATTCCTTTCTCAACTCTTTTTTAGCTTTCTCTTGACTCAGCTTTGTACAAAATCTCTTCAGCATCTGTGTTGCCCAAACACAGATGAGAAAATTTGTTGCACCCCCTGCCATTTGAACCAGACTTATCTCTAACTCAATTAGAAAACTGTAATTTTCAATAAAGCATCATTAGACCTCTGCACCTGTCAGGTCTCTGGCAGATTTAGGTGGGTTTTGCTTGGGAATTACCCGTGGTTTGTGGAGATAGCTAAAATAATTTTCATTTACTGTTCAGTGTATCACATTAGAAATTGCATAAGGTTTTGGACCTGAAGCCATAACAATCTCTTTCAGATTATGGCTGCACTGGAATTGTCATTCATTAGATTTGCAGGATAAACACTGGAAACTGTGTGGTGATGCACACTGTCAGACTAACCAGTATTTACAGTGGTAGGCAGGATTTACAATTGGATGACATGATAATAATATATCCTTGTTTACTTCTCTAATTAATGTTTCTAAAGAAAATACCCTGGAAACCTTCCATAAGCAAGATTTATTTCTGTTGATTGAGACTGTAATCAGATGTCCCTATTCAAACAGTAATTGGTGTGCTTCATTAACATGTAATTGAAAACAAGATTTATGTCAATGCTAGGCAATAAATAACAGGGATACATATTTTCTTATTAGTCATGATCTCTTCTGTAAGCTCTCAGAGTGCTTGCTGCTTTTGTGTTGTGCCACTTAGGTCATATTTTGTCAAAATCATGGTGTCTCAGAAAAAGACAGTGTGCATTTAAAATCCTTTGGATTTTAAACTCTTGCTCTGATGTACCAAAGCCAGCTCCCTTTTTTCTCTTTCCTGCTTTATATTAGAGTCACTGTTCTTGCCATATTTTAGTGTTTTTCCCATGAAATGGCAATACCAGGAGGAAGGAATTCCAGTGATGAAGGGGAGAGCTCAGGGCAGAGACAAAACTTTGCTTGAACTTATGTTCAGTTGATTTTCACCAGGTTAGTCAAGGCTCAACCTGTTGTTCCTCCTCCAGAACATTTTTCTGTTCCAATACAAGTAAAGACAATTTAAAACAAACAAACACAAAAGAACCAAACAAACAAACAAAAAACAAAACCCCACCCACATTTCTAAGCATTCTAAAAATAGAAACTAAGCATGGCTTCTTTGCAATTCAGTAAAACCTAATTAACTTCCTGTTAATAGGGAGAAAAGCATTGTGTTTTGTTCTAGGAGTAGGCATATATGAGATAACACACAAATAATGAAGTCAGAAGTGTAAGTCGCTGGGAATGGGTGATCCCATTGATTTCATTGAAACAAGGGAGTTAAAATTGAAAACAAATTTCAACCCGAGAAGCTGGTTCATTACCAGCAAATTGATGGAGCTCCATGTTTACTTGCTGGCATAATTTACCAATTGTATGAGATATAAGCAGGCACGGTGCTAACATTGGCTAATTTTATGCTCAACGTGAATCTTATGGCTGGTCAGATGGATACCATAAAAATAATTAGAGTCATTAGAGGTAATGGGCTACAGCTGCAGTAATACATGCTCTATTCTCAGTCCAGAGGTTTCTAAGCAAAATTAAATTAGCTCCTGTTACCACACTGCTGCATCATATGCTCCTCACCTCCTGTGCATGAACTTCTCTTCCCATTTCCATACTGCAAGCAGCGTTTGTGCCCCACACAGAAAAAGCCTCTTGTGGGGACAAGGAATTCTGAAGCTTGAGGCCATTCTTAGTTAAAAAAAAAAAAAGAAAAAGTGAAGCAATGAAATGAGAACAATTACAAAGTGGCAGCAGAAGATCCTCACCTTACATTAACTGCTTTCACGTGTTGAGGATCATCCCTCTCCTCTCCTGTAGCCTTTGGTGCAAGGCACAGATTGCAAGTCACATTTGCATCAGCTGGACCTGGGCAAATTTTTCCCCTGAACTATTTACATTAAATTTAACTTTTTAACAGAATTATGCCCATTGGAAGCACATCAGCAGCCTCCAACTGCAGATGATACTGTCTGCACATCTTTAATACCCTCTTTTTTTCCCAAAATTCAAAAGTCTGTTCATAAGAGTAAGTGAAATGCTGCATTATCCTGGAGGGGGTGAGGGGAGGGACAAGAAGGAAATAGATTCCATGGTACTGAAGTGATTAATGTGACTGTTTATGATGAAGGAAATGAAAATGAGAAATCTGGGTAAGTAATGGTCTTTCCAAGTGAATGACTTTCTCTGGAACCACAATACAAACACATGTGCTGATTTCCTTTAAATTATTGCTAGAGTTCCCAAAGCAAAGCAGGGATCACACTGAAATTTTTTTCTTCCTTGTTGATTTTCAGGAGCACAGAATTTCCATGGATTTCCAGGGTTCACTGCGAGATGCCCACATGCCATCACCTCTCTTTAAAATGGGAGGTGCTTTGGTGGTAGGATTGAGTAGAAGGGCTTAGGAGGCACATTAAGCACTGTCCATTAAGGGTGGTGAGCTGGAGCTGAGTGCTCAGGGGGAGGAACAGGACTAACCCTATTTTTGATGAAGGTACAAGCCCAGTGATGCAGCTTGGGAAAGATCAGTTATCCATGTGTCAGCCGTTTATCCCTGGCGATGGTGACTTCCCTGGCCTCAGTTATTGCAGTATATAAATGCTTCACAACTGCTAATATATTTATCTTTCCATCCTCCCTATGGAGTTGGGAAGTGCTATTACCTCTGTTGCAGAACTAAGAACTGAGATTAAGGGTCAGATTTGTTATGGCATTTAGGTGCTCAATGGGATTTTCAAAAGTAGCTAACACCCGTTGTAATAAGTGGAACTTGGGAACTTGGATAGTTCTGAAAATCCTGTTACTTGTGTCTTTTTAAAAAAAAAATTGGACTTATATGAAACCTTGAGATCCAGAGGAGTAGTTCCCAAGTTGTGGGGAGTCACCCAGACAGGAGAATGTCTCTTCATCCACCTCCCAGGAGACTGCAGGTGGGATAGGAGCAATTCCATGGCAGTAGCTTATCTCAGTGCTGAATTCAGCAAGCTGTAACTGTGCACAGCTTTGCATTTACCCTTCTTGCCCAGCTCTGTGAGAGAGGTCAAAATCCAGTCCTGCAAATACTGGAGCAAAAATAAGCAGCACCCATGGTCAATAAAAAGGGCTTATGTGCCAATTGCTGGGATGGAAAATTCAAGAGCAGGAGCAAATAATGAAACAATCTATATTCATGCAGCCACCTTTCCAGCCTACTGCTCTAAGTACAGGCTTACACCTCACCAGGAGATGGGAATCCCACTAAAAGCTCTGGAGTATCACACTGGAAAACAAATGTTGATTTTGAACGAATTATCTGTTCATCTCTAAATCATTTTCTTTCATTATTAGTCTCCAAATTGGTTCTGCTCTGGAAGGCAGAATTAGGTTTAAAAGCAGAGCATCTCTTAAACGCCTGCTTCAAATGAAAGTGCTCAGTAAACATTGCTCAAACCCCCAGGGCATAAACTCCTCACCTGCTTCCTCTGGCTTTGCATAGATTTTGCAGCTCCTGGTTTGTGGTCAGGTGGCTCAGGGATTCATTCAAGATATCAGAAAATAATCAAATTAAATCCTTTACGAACATATGCCCCTTAATTACCGAGGAAACAATTTTCAAGACCTTCCTGTCCTCCTTTACAGTAGCATAAATTGGGACAAGAGTCCCAAAAAGATGGATTTACACCAATATGGAGCATGGAGGAGAGAGGAGAGTCAGCACAAACCACAACACGAGTCCAAAGCCATGCAAGCTTCAGACCAAGGTTTCTTTTCTATTGAAAGAGCTGCACTTTGCTGTCATAGTATTTTCAAACATTTCTGTAGTTTTAAGGTTCTAAAAAGATCCCTGGGCTTTAAAGTTGTATTTTCAGCATTGAAGGGTTGGGTTTGGATTGAATCAGTGTGTCAGCAGGATGGCAGCTGCCTGAGGCTGGGTTTTGGGATGGTGGAGTGGGGGTCAGCTCAGCGAGGAGGGTGATGGAGCAGCAGCAAAGCCCTGGCTGTTGTTGTGTCCTTGTCCCACGTCACAGCATGGGCTGGTGGGAGAGTCCTTTGTGCCTCCATGAGGAAAGAGGCTCTGCATGGATTAGAATGCATCCAAAAACCACATGATTGTCAGCAGTGTTTGCAAGATGCTGTTATTCCACTTCTTCAGGTGGAGGAGGGAGAATAACTCCATCACTTTGTTACACGTGAAAGAGAATAAAACTTTGAGGCAGTGTTGTCTAGGACACTCCAGATCATTGGTAATTTGTTCAAAGCTTGAATTTTAACTCAGTTTGCTGTTCAAGGGACCTGTGTGCACAGGGAAAGATGTGCAAGAAGGTCCTCTATTGATCCTCCCCAACTCTAGGAAGACTTGCACAGATTTCCCAGCTCTCCTCACTCTCCAGTAAAGGTGTGGGACTGGGAGGCTGCTCCTGCACAGAGCAGGAATTGAGGGCTGCTGCAAAGCAGTGTGGTTGCACTGTGGTGTCTGAACACTGTTTTGTACTTAGGAGATTTATTTCTCAGTGGATAGAAGAGCTAAAAGATTAACAGATGAACAAATATATTGAGACAGCCAGGACATCAAAGAAATTGGAGAGTCACTGAGATGCTGGAGAGCTGGAGAGTCACCAGACCGTGTTCTTAGGAATTATTTTATCCTCAGATTAACTCACCTGTCTTGAGGTTTGGACACATCCTCTGGTGAATTTAGCTACATGATTTAAGATATAACTGGCCCAAGCTCACTGCTGCTCCTCCTGAGGATCCTGCCTGTGGAGCAGAAGGAACATGTGCCTGCATGCCAGGCACTGCAGCACAGGTCCTGGGGGCTTAGGGCAAGCACAGACAAGGTCCTTTGTTTTTCAGGGCAAACATCAGCCTGTGATGTACACCAAGGGTGAGAGTGTACTGAATCCTTGGGCAGAAATCTCCAGGGAAAATACAGGTCAGACAGCTTTTTGTCCTCCATGCAAGCTGCAATTCAGTCAGGCAGGGGAAAAAAGTGAGTTACAGCAGTCTTAACTTTAGGTTCCTCACACAGGAACCAGCTGAGGGGTGATACCAGTGGAAGGAATCAGAAGAGGTTTTACATGAAATGCGGCTTCCCTGCAGAAAACAAAAAGCAGCTCAGAAGCGTTGTGCAGAGATTGCTAACCATGAGACCATGCTCATTCCTTGGCCTGCATATGCCTCAATTGCTCCCTGAAATTTAGATTTAGTTAAGTCAGCCAGGAAATTATGGATGAGTTTGGGGTCTTGAGGGAAAGGTGTTCAAAAAGCAGCAATATGAAGACACTGAAAAGAGGGAAAGTCGTAACTTGAAAAGTGCCACGCAGAGGGAGCTGTGCCTGTGCTTTATTGAACTGTTGGCTGCAATAAATACAGCTGAATTCCCTCAGTCTCCCATAATGTTGTCTCAGTACCAGCAGGAGTCCATTTAAGAACACACTTACTTGCACAAATGATTATATATATGGAGAGCAGAGAAAGAGCTGATGCAGGCAAACCCTGAGAGCTGCCCAGGAGAGCTGGGGGTGGTGCTGGGCTGCCCCGTGCTCAGCTTTGGTCAGTGCTGCCAGCCCAAAACTGGCAAAACTTACCAGTTTTGCCAAGCTTCTGCTCCAGCCCTCCCATCTGCTTCACCTGAGCAGACCACAGCCTGGATTTTGTGATCATACAGTAAATAAATGATGATAAAATCAACTTAGAGGATATTCCCAAAGAGGGAGAGTTGGTTTTTATAACCATTTGCAATACAGAGAGTAATAAGAGGCTGTATTATAAATAAGAAAGAGACAAGTATAATAGAAGACCTAAAAATGGATGATGAACAAGGAAGACTGAACCTTGGGCTTCTGCATTTTACAGCATTAACCCCAATTGCTGAAGTTAAAGGTCTGGCTGTGTTAGAGTGCTGTAGCAGGGCTGTCAGGGGCCTGTGCAGTGTATCCACACTTAGGAGGGGCTGAAGCTCTGCAGAGCACATGGTCATGCCTGGTGTGATGTGAGCCTAGGACTGGAGACCACAAATTTTGGGGTCTTCAGCCTGATTGTTTTCATTGATTTTCTTCCTCTTTTCCTTCTTTTCCTTTCCCTTTCCCTTTCCCTTTCCCTTCTTTTCCCTTCCTTTCTCTTCCTTTCCTTCCAAACCTCACCTTGTAGAAAGTCAGGAGAACTAATTTATTCCTACTTGAACAGTGTTTTGAGGAAGAGAAACACTTGCACCCTCTATGTAGGTGCTCAGCTTTGCTGCTATCCCCTGTTAGCACTGACGAGTGAGAAAGCTGAACTAGAAATAAAAGCAGGCTGACCTTGGGGGTGGCTTCATTGCCCCTTTTCCCTTGGCCCAGCCTAGCAAAGCTGGCACGGAAGGTTAGCAGGTCGGATTAGCGATGCGTTTTACCACAAGGTGCATGAACCTTTTCCTCTGAGAGCAGGTGAGAGGCTGCACACAAGCAGGGTGTGGGGTGCAGCCCGAGCAGGAGCCTGGCCCCACGGGCTGTGCCACCCCTGTGTTGCAGGCTGGAGTCACCCACGCGTGCCCTGGTGATGGAGGCTCCCAAGGGCATCGAGATCAACGCCGAGGCCGGCAGCCTGAAGGCCACGTGCAGGACAGAGCTCAGGCTGGAATCCAAAGATGGAGAGGTAAGGGGAAAACCTCAAGCCCTGCAGCAAAGCTGAGCCAAGGCTGCAGAGCTGCAGCCCTGTGGGTCACCAGGCTGCTGTGTGTGAGAGCCTGGGGACAGTGGGCTCTGCTGGCTTCCTTTGGGGGTCACCAGGCTGCTGTGTGTGAGAGCCTGGGGACAGTGGGCTCTGCTGGCTTCCTCGCTGCTCACTCTGATTGAACATATCCCATGCAAATCAGGCTCACTCTGTGGCAAAGGCTGATTCATTATTTTTAAAGTGCGTGGATAATAGCATCTGTTGTTCCAGCAGATTTATGCAGCTGTAAAATGCACAGTGCTCCTAAATCCTTTGTTTCCTTGTCACTTTAAGAGAAGATTTACTTGGCCAGCATAATTAAATCTTTTATCATATATTTTTCCATAAGAAGAGCTTAATTCACTGGTATTGATCTGAAAAGCTTTTGTGGCTGATGTTTCATTCTGGAAAGAAAGGGAACATTAGGAGACACAGGTCGTTGCGCTGGAGAAACTTCCAAAAGGGAAGAGAGAACAATTAAAGCTGATAACATAGAGCAAAAGTTAAGTAGATGTTGAGTTAAGCCTCTCCTGGTGTCACAAAATCCTGTGGGCACATGGTTCTCATCCACTCCTCCTGCCACAGTGATGGAAGACACCAAAGGATGTGGCTGAGGAGCTCTCAGTGGGGAAACCACTGAGACCCTTGACAGGAGGAGCTGCCCATGGAGCACAAACCTCTAGGCAAGAGGGCTCCCACATAAATTAATCCCTATCTTAATGTCAGGGGTGAAAAATAGAAAGGTTTTTTAATTGCAGTTTCTGTTATTTCTAAACATTTGTGTTTTAAGGCACTCCAAACCTAGAGCATGGGTATTAACAAAAAAGCCTCTGAAAAATACCAGAAAAAAAAACCCCTACCTAATACACTGAGATTGAAATCCAAGGCATTTCACAACTTCAAGCAGTTGCTTGCAGTACTAAGTTGCTTTTAAAATGCATAAATTGACTTGTATGTTTCAGGACATGAGATGGGTAGATGCTAAACTGGGAGATTCTTACTGTCATTGCAAATATTCTCAGTCACCCTGTATTATTCTGGGGTTCAGGTTACCTTACTGTATTCTGTCTGATGTCAGAGCACTCCCCTGCAGCTGCCACATGTCTGAGAGCTGCCACATGTTGTTTGCCTTGTGTTGTTTTGTAAGGAGGAATTTAGGATTGTTAGAGCATTTGAGTTATTTTTAATGTACACAGAAGTGTTACACATATACATAAAATATGCATAAAATATACATAAAATATACATAAAAGTCAGTGCTGGGAGCCTGCAAGTGTAACTGGCAATGGGATCACGGTGACAGAGATCCTGATGGAGGAGCAAGGTGCGTGTGAGCCATCCATGCTCTCCATCTGACACTGGGGTACCTCTGCTTGGGTCAGTCCAAACCTGGGATTGGATTCCTGGCAGGTGGCCCAGGAACCTAAAAGCCAAGAAAACACGGTGGGTACATCAGCAGAAACAAACTGGAGGTCGTGGTAAAGGCAGATAATGTGCCCACACAGATTTCTATCAGACTTTCACATACTGAAACCCTTCCCTACCCAGTTTTTGCAGCAGCTGAGCTGTCTGGAGGAAGCTTCTTTAAACACAGCATCAGAAATAACAACTCCCCACTAATTCTCTTTTTTTTTTTCTCTCTCTCNATATATATATAAGATATATATATATATATCCTCTGTGTAAAACGATGTTTCAGTACAAGGAATCCCAGGGTGACCCTGTTACATTTGTGTAGCATTTCTCTTTCCCACACCAAAATTTACTGGTACAATCTGCTGAATTGGATCTGATGCTCCCCTGGACCCTTCTGTATTAATACAGTGCAATGATCACCCCTCGTTTTTGACCATGTTCTCAGAGCAATGGGATTGCTGGGCTGGGCAAGACCCTGGAACCAGTGCACACCCACCACCATCCAGAGGGAAGAGAAGCATCTCTGATTATTTTTGTGCCATTGAATCTGTGGCATGAAAAACCAATAATTTCAAAAACAACAAAATAGCCAGATGTGCTGTGCTGATCACCTACAGTGATCCAAGATACCTGAGGTTAAATTACTCTTCAATTATCACCTGAAGCATGGCTCCCTTTTGGGAGAGATGGATGCACTTGGCCAGTAGGAAAGTCCAGACCTTCTTGCTGAAATAATAAATGTGATTTTCTGAAGGGGTTCAACACTTGCCTGTGCATGGCCAAGGATGCCTTGTGCTATTCAGGTCCAACATTAACCTAAAATCATCTCTGTGCTGGCAAAACTGGTGTTGTACTTAGTTATTGGAAGGAACAAAATTGTGAAAGTTGGATTAAGTAGAAAAATCCTGAACCTCTTTTGTTAACAGCTGTCCTGGATCACCCTACAAATTCCCCATTAACACCTTCAAGTTTGCACATATTTGGTGTGAAGGTGTGAAGATTTAAGATTTGGACATTGCCTAAATACCTGTAGAAACAGAGAAAATCAACTAGAAACTGAGAAAATCATAAAAAAAAAATTAAGTGTATAATGTAGATGCTACACCAGAATTTTTGTCATCTTTCTTTTCAAGATACACTTTTCAAGTCCAAGTCACTTAGATTTGGTGGAAACTGTAAATATCAGAGATGCTGACAAAGAAAGACTTTTTTAAAGGATTTATAGAGATTGTGACAAAGCCAGATTACTGAAAGGAAGGGCTTTGGATGCTGGTTCCTCTAGAATTTGAGTCCCCAAAACTCTGTGGTTGAATCTTATCATGGTTGCATTTTTTTCCTTATTTTAAAGTCTAGGAGTCACGGGCAAGATAAAACACAAAAAATCTGATCTGGTCACATTACTTCCACTTTTGAAGTTTTGGAAAATAATTATAAGAGCCCAGATCATTGAATTCTGACCCATCATTTCACCCACATGCATGTAAAAATTCTTTAAAAAAAACCAAATTACCAATTACGGCGAAAGTTTCCAAGTCACAGTAAATCTCAAGAGGACAGCAAAGTTTGTAAGCCACTGAGATGCTTTTGAAATATTACCTCATGTGCAAATAAGACAGATCTGTGCCCATCCCTAGTGATATCTAACCAAAGCTGGTATTCTTCAAGCGATCTTCAAGATAAAACATAGCTGACAGAAATCTCTAGAAATAACTTAGCCCATTCCTTTTTTTGACAGCTTTTCATGTATTTTCTTGTGGTCTCGAGAGTACCAGGGTTTGATTTTTTTTAAACTTTTTTTTTTAATTAACAATTCTGGCTTAATTCAAAACTGATTGGACTCAGAGAAGATTTCTGTGGAGTTTAGATTAGATGTGTTGCTGCCTAACACAGCAGCACTCCCAAAAAAAATTATTCCTGAAAGAGGATCGAATAGTTTCCTTTTATTTCAATAATGCTTTCTGATAAATTAACAAATTCAAACTGTTAATGAATGATTCCTGTAATTATTATGTCTTGAGTCAACGTTTGAATGCAAAGGGTCACCCAGGGTAACAATTGTATTGGGACACAGGACTGTACCATCTCTGTTCAAAGAGGGGAATTGTGCCTATGCCTTAAGTCAATGCACTCAGCAAGGAGAAGCACATCATATTTATCTTGTTATTAAATCTAGTTTATTTGGGGGGAGGGGCAGGAGGGTGTCTTGGGAACTGGTTGTGCAACTTAAAACAGATACTGATGAAATACATTAAGACTGTAGGGGCACCTAGAATGATACAGACTTTTTTTTTTTTTNGCCACCTCCGACTCCAGATAACGTTGAATTCTGCAAAAATCAAACTACCTAACTTGCCTCAAGGATCTTCCTCTTCTGCAGGGTCCAGGCAAAAAATCTACGAGCTCTGTGTGTGTCCC
>VXAX01005536.1:44311-152311 GCA_013399835.1 Leptocoma aspasia
CCTGCCAGATAAACACGAGCGTCTGCCTTTGAGAGACAGTGTGCAGCGGGGCATCGCAGGCAGCACAAAAGCCAGTTCTGGTCTCACAGATCCAGCTGCCAACTATTTTTACTAGAACACAGAAAGCCTATCAAAGACTTTTTTTGTGTGTGCGCGCGCGTGTGTGTGAATATATATATATAAAAANCATCTCTGTGCTGGCAAAACTGGTATTGTACTTAGTTATTGGAAGGAACAAAATTGTGAAAGTTGGATTAAGTAGAAAAATCCTGAACCTCTTTTGTTAACAGCTGTCCTGGATCACCCTACAAATTCCCCATTAACACCTTCAAGTTTGCACATATTTGGTGTGAAGGTGTGAAGATTTAAGATTTGGACATTGCCTAAATACCTGTAGAAACAGAGAAAATCAACTAGAAACTGAGAAAATCATAAAAAAAAAATTAAGTGTATAATGTAGATGCTACACCAGAATTTTTGTCATCTTTCTTTTCAAGATACACTTTTCAAGTCCAAGTCACTTAGATTTGGTGGAAACTGTAAATATCAGAGATGCTGACAAAGAAAGACTTTTTTAAAGGATTTATAGAGATTGTGACAAAGCCAGATTACTGAAAGGAAGGGCTTTGGATGCTGGTTCCTCTAGAATTTGAGTCCCCAAAACTCTGTGGTTGAATCTTATCATGGTTGCATTTTTTTCCTTATTTTAAAGTCTAGGAGTCACGGGCAAGATAAAACACAAAAAATCTGATCTGGTCACATTACTTCCACTTTTGAAGTTTTGGAAAATAATTATAAGAGCCCAGATCATTGAATTCTGACCCATCATTTCACCCACATGCATGTAAAAATTCTTTAAAAAAAACCAAATTACCAATTACGGCGAAAGTTTCCAAGTCACAGTAAATCTCAAGAGGACAGCAAAGTTTGTAAGCCACTGAGATGCTTTTGAAATATTACCTCATGTGCAAATAAGACAGATCTGTGCCCATCCCTAGTGATATCTAACCAAAGCTGGTATTCTTCAAGCGATCTTCAAGATAAAACATAGCTGACAGAAATCTCTAGAAATAACTTAGCCCATTCCTTTTTTTGACAGCTTTTCATGTATTTTCTTGTGGTCTCGAGAGTACCAGGGTTTGATTTTTTTTAAACTTTTTTTTTTAATTAACAATTCTGGCTTAATTCAAAACTGATTGGACTCAGAGAAGATTTCTGTGGAGTTTAGATTAGATGTGTTGCTGCCTAACACAGCAGCACTCCCAAAAAAAATTATTCCTGAAAGAGGATTGAATAATTTCCTTTTATTTCAATAATGCTTTCTGATAAATTAACAAATTCAAACTGTTAATGAATGATTCCTGTAATTATTATGTCTTGAGTCAACGTTTGAATGCAAAGGGTCACCCAGGGTAACAATTGTATTGGGACACAGGACTGTACCATCTCTGTTCAAAGAGGGGAATTGTGCCTATGCCTTAAGTCAATGCACTCAGCAAGGAGAAGCACATCATATTTATCTTGTTATTAAATCTAGTTTATTTGGGGGGAGGGGCAGGAGGGTGTCTTGGGAACTGGTTGTGCAACTTAAAACAGATACTGATGAAATACATTAAGACTGTAGGGGCACCTAGAATGATACAGACTTTTTTTTTTTTTTTAACACCATGTTAAATATAGCAAAATACTGTGTATGTTACCTCTGGGACCATGACTGAAGTCCCATTCATAGTCCTACATTTACTGTAGAATTTTTTTCCCTGTTTCATTGAATACTGATCACAAACCTCATAGCAAGCATGGCCCAATCCATAACCAAACCCTGTGTGAGCAGTTTGAAGACACGTGCTACAGGAAGAGTTCCCTGTAAATGAATCAGATTAGCTTTCCAGCCCTGGGAGTATTCAGGTGGCTGAGGAAGGCAGGGCTGAACACAGGGACTGGCCCATCAGGGATGTTGCATCCTGATTTCTGTGCTCCACCCCAGACACACCAGTGGCTCCATCCTCATCCCTGTGCCACCCTCTGGCTGCTCCCAATTTCCATCCCAACAAATTAATTTCGAAAGCTGCTTTTTTCAGCTGGGCTCTTGGATGAGGTTATCACCTTCTCATATCACAACAGCCATGAAACTGCTAAGGACATTCATATCTTGGTGTGAGTTTCTGCTGGGGAGCTGTTAGGAAATGACCTGAACATCTGTGCCATCACTGCAGATGCTTCTCTGAAGTGAACAAAGGGTACCTTAATTATGTCTACTGAAAGAAATTCTTCTTGTTTCGAAGTGTTTTACAACCATGTTTCCATCTTAAAAAACATAAAATTATGTGTTGTGTTGCAATGTGAGGAAGTGTTGTTAGAAAGAATGAACCCCTGCAGGGGCTTGTAGATCATTTACTTGAGTTTTAAGACAGTGGTTTGGGTGATGCTGCCTGTGCTGGTCAGCAAGTGGCAAACATAAGCACAGGCTGGGCAGAGAATGGTCAGGAATATTCTTGAGGAGAAGAACTGGGGTTGTTGATTGAGGAGAAGCTCAACATGACCTGAAGTGCACTCACAGCCCAGAAAGCCAATCCTGTCCTGGGCTGCATCAAAAGCAGTCGAGGAAGAGGATTCTGAGCTCTTTGACACCCCACCTGCAATGCTGTGTCAAGCTCTGGGGGTCCCAGCATCAGAAGGATGTGGACACATTGGGATGAGTCCAGAGGAGACCACAAAGATACTCTGAGGGCTGGAGCCCCTCTGGGAGTGCTGGGGGTGCTCACCTGGAGAAGAGAAGGCTCCAGGGAGAACTCAGAGCTCCATCCAGTGCCTAAAGGGGCTCCAAGAGAGCTGGAGAGGGACTTTTTACAAGGGCAGGGAGTAATAGGACATGGAAGAATAGCTTCAAACTGACAGCAGGCAGGCTTAGGTTAAACATTAGGAAGAAACAGTTTGCTGTGAGGGTGGTGAGGCCCTGGCACAGGTTGCCCAGAGAAGCTGTAGATGCTCCATCCCTGGAAGGGTTGGACAGGGCTTGTAGTAGCCTGGTCTAGTGGAAAGTGTCCCTGCCTATGGCAGGGGGTTGGAACTGGATGATCTTTAAGGTCCCTTCCATCCCAAATCGTTCTAGGATTCTATGAAAGCAGAGCAAACAGGACTGTCTCTCAGGTCCCAGGGGAAAAAACAGGCATTTTGTTTAGAAAGCTGCCTGCAAACACATCCAGCCATCTCACACTCCACAGTTTGTTGTGGAGTGGCTGATTCTCCTGTTGGACAAGGCAAGTGCTTGAGAGTCCTTTCTCCTCCTGCCTTGCCCAGAAATCCCTCACAGTAGCTGTACCTGTGTGGGCTGCTTTCCCATTTAAACCAGAGCTTCCCCAACCAGAATTTCATCCATATGCTCTACCTACCACTGGTAAAATGCCAGAAACAAACAAGGGTTTGTGCATTTCGTTGTGAATTGGGCCTGAAGTTTAGTTCAGTGGAGCATTCGCTATTTGGGAGATGGGGTTGGTCTCCCAAAAAATGGAGTTTAGTTTGTTTCTGCTGAGCTCAGTGGAAGAGATAGTGATGACTTCATGGCCTGAGCTGGGAGCTGGGCAGGTGACAGCACTGCCAGCCCTTGGGGTGGCTGTGGGGCTGAACCAGACCCTGCATGGCAGCTGTGAGCACTAAAACCCCACCCAAATGCTAATCAAGGGACTGTGCCACCAGTGTCAGTGTACCTGGGGCAGCCTTGCAGGATTCATAAATGCCTTTATGTGTGCTGGCTCTTTATAAGACTGCAGGACCTTGTCCAATTTGCTGTAAATGTGACACTTCAGGAAAGGGTCAGAAGAATGACAGTCAGTGCTCACCTGTGACTGGAACCTTATCCATATGTAGTGTGTGACCCTTCTGTCATAGCTGAGCTAGGATGGTTCTTCTAAAGGAAAAAGTCTTCACCATTAGCAAAAGCAGAGCTCCTGGCAATGGCTGTACATCTGTACCCATTCTCCAAGTTTCTTTGTGGGGCTTTTTG
Source organism: Leptocoma aspasia (assembly GCA_013399835.1). Lineage (NCBI taxonomy): Eukaryota > Metazoa > Chordata > Aves > Passeriformes > Nectariniidae > Leptocoma > Leptocoma aspasia. The sequence continues at coordinate 48,315 of VXAX01005536.1, forward strand.
GGCTGTTGGTTTGGGTTTTTTATTAATTTTGTAGTGTATTATCACATAGTCAGTGGAATGGGCAGCTAAAGGGTACAAAGAAATGTTAACAGCAAAAGAAGTCATCAAAAGGGGAAGCCAGTAACTACTACAATATGTATAAACCCTCTCCTAAGTATTCATTTTCAGAAGACTGAGTATGTGCAAGAGTGATTTGTATTTGGTTACCTCAGTCATGTGCTGTCAAACAGCTGTGTTTTAGAAGGGTTGCGGGTTTATTTCTCCTCTTATGATAAATATCACATTGCACAAACAAAAAGTTTGGAGGCATAAGCCTAAAAATACAATCTGCAATATATGGTATAGCAAAGTGATGGCTAAATAAAAAGCCCTCCCTAGAAATCGCTCCAAGGTTAAAGGGAGATTCTGTGGAACTTGAGAAGGCTAGCTCACATCACAACCTAGTGAAAATTCATTTTGTTGTCATAAGATGCTCACACATGCACACAAATACACACACACTCTCATATACACTTGTTTACAACAAAAGCCAATTTTCTTTATGTTTGTTCTTATGGCTTTAAGTTTCACATTGCAAAAGAGAGTGAGACGAAGACCAAAGACTTCAAAAAGTTCATCCCTCTCTGGTTGCCCTCATGCCTGAAATGCATTAACTTTAATGGTGCTTTTTCTGAACTGGGCAGGAAAAATGCAGGTGTATCATAAAGCTGCATTTGAGAGAATAAAGTGGCAGGAAGGCTTTAACTTGGTTAATGGGGAAAGGAGGAAATAATATGAAAAATCTTGAGATGTGTGCAGAAGGCAAGGTTACCTGAAATTTGATATGTAGAGAAATAGCCCAGAAAGCTTAAAGACATCATCCTGGGCTGAAAGTATAAATAAACTAAGTAAATGGTGCCAGCTGTTCACTCGAGCATTAGCAGGATCAGAGCTCCAGTGGCTGCTTTGTGGAGAAGAGTAACTGCTGCAATGATTTCATTTTAGAAGTACCTACAGTAAAAAAGGGGAAAAAAAAAAAGAAAAAAAAAAAAAAAAAAAAAAGAAAAAAAAAAAAAAAGAAAAAAGTTAGAGGCTGTGCTCTTTTTTATGGCTGACATTTTAAATTTTGAAATGTCATCATCCAGAATTCACCCCAGCAAACGCAGGGTGTGTTCCTGCCAAGCTTTGCCACACACTGCTTTGGTGCTTTTTGAATGTGAAAATACCAGCCTTTTTATTGCCCTGGCTGTTCAGGAGCGTGATCCTGGCAACACTTCCCTTTTCTCCATTTTAACCTTTTTTTTCCTCAGCTCTGAAATTGCTGAGTAATGTTTTGGTAGCTGGTGTCCTGCTCTTAAATCCAGCAGCCCCCAAGTCTGGATTTTGTCACATCTCAGTCACACAGACCCCCAAAACCCAAAACCTGCGTGTAGCAGTGGCACGACCATGAAATTTACCTGAAATTTCAGGTAAATTCTGCCTGGCAGTTGCTGTGTATTCACAGCTGGTGTAGCCAAGTTATGGCTGTGAGTGGAGCAGGGTTAAACACTGGCGTGGTGCTGAGGTTATTCAAGCAGGAGTGGAGTGAATTAAACAAGGCAGGTAGGAGGGAAGGGGAAGAAATGGGGAGAGACATCACCCTAATCACAGTAATGCAGTCAACATCTCTGTCCCTTTGCACTATTATACTTTAAATTAATAACATCCATTTTACTAAATATGGTGGCAATTATGCTTGATCTTTTCATGGAGCTCAGTGGAATTACTGTCACTGAAACCACTCAGAGGCTGGGCTGTTCAAGATTGCTGGGGTGTTGTTTCCATCCACAATAACCACAGTGGCTTGGGGCTTGGATGGAAATTATAGTGAATAGCTTGTATTTAGAAAGCTTTTAAGTCTGCTGTGGTTGAGAGGCCCCTGGTTATGCACATCCAGCCCTGAGGCTTTATCATTTCAGTCTCTTGTCCTGCCACTTGAATTGTATTGTGCCCTTGTGAAAAGCGACACATGGAATAAAGAACACAGGAAAAGATGGATATTTAAAGCTGCAGGATTTTTATCTGAAACGAAGAAGGAAATATAATCAGAGTGCCCCACTGAGATTTCCCATCCGAATCACTTTAAACTAGAGGTGCAAGTCCCTTAAAAATTAATTTCCTACAAGTGTCATTTCTGCAGCAAAGTTAGCACTGGTGTCTCTCCCAGGAAATGTCTCACCTTACTGCAGCTGAAAGCCCGGTGGTGGCTGGGATTTTGTGCCACCAGTCAGGAATGATGGGCTGCTTATTGGGAGGAAGTCAGGTTTCCTTTGAGGCTCCTGATCTCCATGGGTTGAGCTTCTGTTAGCTTTTAATAGGGATTAAAGAATAGGAGGGATAAATCCACTGTGAAATGATATATAATTGTATGTTTGCCTCATTAATTGGTTGAAACTTTCCACCAGGAAGAGAAAATATCAGGAGCAATTTTCTGTGAAAATGTTACATTTACATTGTGCCACCAAATGCTTCAGATAAAAACATGCAGCTTTAGCTAAACAGTCTTTTCTTCTGAGACTAAAAAGGACTCTTTGGAGCCTTTCATCAGGTCCTACCCAAATTGAAAGTTGTACCATTTCTAACATATTTGTCATTATAGAAGCAGGCCCATTGCAAAGCACAAGTCATGTGCATCTTTGCATGTAACAGGAATTTTAAATTGCATTGTATTCTTACATTTTTTTCCCATTCAAAGGCTTAACCACTGATAGGAGATAGAGCCCTCCAAAACCTTTACTGCTAAATGCATTATCTCTTTCTAAAGCAATGTATGTCCTTTGGTCTTTTAAAAATTTCCTCATAATGGAGTCCTTGAAACATCTTGAGGCAGGCTCATGCTGGAGAGCAAGAGAGCAATTATTTGTGGGTGGTGCTATTTTTGCTGAAGCTTGGATTGTAGCTGAAAAAAATGTTGCTGTTAGAGCTTCTCCCACACTCCCTTAGCTGCAAACCCCAGCAGCCCCCCACAGCAGGGCTGGATCTCTCCAGGGTGGCTGCCTTCGAGCAGGGAGTGACCTCCCACACCAAACCACAGCCTGATAATTTTGTCTTCAGCTAGGTCCTCCTTTGGCTCTGTGCACTCTGAATCAGGGCTGTCAGGGATGGTGAGACACTTTGGCAGCTTTAGTGGTTCTGCAGATGGTACAAGGTGATGTGTACCTGCAGCCTGAGTGGATAAATGATGCTGCTCGTTGTTGGGTGCTGTTCTCACAAGCCTTTGGCCACCTTGGGAGCAGTAACTCCTGAGGGAGTTACTTACACTGCTGGAGGAATTCACTTTTTTGTCCCTTTTTGTGGGTTATCAGAACAAGCATGGAAGTGAAGATGAACAAACCTGCAAAGAGTGTGCCAGAAACCACAGAAAGGGCAGATCTGAGCAATCAGTGTCCACTGTGTTTGTCAGAGAAGGGCTAAGTGGACAGCATTCACACCTGGATTCCTCCCTAGGCCAGAGCTTTCCCTGAGCTGTGACCCAGACCTTGGTCTGGATCTGCCCTGTGTGGTAGTTTGGGAGCAGGGAAGAGATTGACCTGCAGGATCTGCATTTTGCTTGTGGCTTTGTTTATTTTTTCCCACCTCGTATTTGAATTAGTTCCCCTGCAAGCAAATGCCAATAGAGTTGTCAATATTCACCTAAAAAAGCTCCATATATGTAGAGCCAACAGCAAAACAACATTCAGTGAGAGTCAGAGGAAACCTTGTTCATCTACAGCAGCAGCATAAAAGGCATGACCCCTATGCTACAGCAGTTTTCATCTGTGATGGGAAAACACCTTGTCTGATTCTACTCTGAAAACCACCAATGACCTTGATCATGTAAACAGGACAAAATGAATTTAAAGTCTTATCACAGTTCTCATGACGAAATTCAGATTTGTTCAGCTTTTTTTTTCTTTTTAATTTATGTATGTGTGTGGTTGTGTGGGAAAATATAAAGCTTTTTTGTATCAAATAACATCAATCCTTGCACACTCTATGCAAAATTTTGTAAGCATTGCAATAATGCTATGAATTACACAAGGAACTATTTTAACTTTATTACACTTTCTGTATAAAAAAAAAAGTTTGTATTTAAATGATTTCAACTGCAATCTTGTAAAATATATTAATAAAATAATGATTGTTAAGAAGGAAAGAGATGTTGGGGTTTTTTTTTTTTGTTGATCACTGTTTCACAGGAGCAAGTACCTGGATGTATTTATGCCAAAAATGCTGAAGAAAATGGAATTGCTGTTGGAAGAAAAAGTTGTTTGTGTCTTCCACACCCCTCCGAGAGAGTGAGTCCAGTCCCCACTGGGACAGAGCCAGAATCCAGGCTGGAGGAACACTTGTTTACCAGTTTGCAGGGGCTGCTGTTTAAGTTCCCTCAGTTCTGTTGGGTGGGCACACACAGTCTTCTGGTCTCTCACTGGGTCTTGGACTGTTTGTCCTTTAAAAAATATTAAAAAAAGAGAAAAGCTGAACTTCAGCTGCAGTTGTTGGCCTGAATTTGGAATTTCCCGCAAACTAACAATGAAATAATTCATGAATTAACCCCCAGCACGTTGGCAGGAAGTTCCCAGCCCCCAGGAGGTGCAGCTCTGTGTAGCTGAGCAGGACCAGCACTGCCCTGGCAGCAGTGGCCAGGACCTTCCCCAGCACTGGGAAACTCCTCAGCAGCTGCCTCTGAATGGGGTGGGATTCCAGCCGCGGGGAGTTCTGCAGCTCAGCCTGAGCAGCAGCATGTTTGCAGTGCCCCCTGCTAGAAATGCTGGGTGGTACTCAACAGCAGCAGCATCTTCACCACTGTTAAACTCTGGGAAGCCAAAACCAGGATTTGGCTTCCAAAATCAGCTCCTGGAAAAATCATCAAAATGTAATTTCCTCCCAAGTATCTTGCCCTTCACTTTTTAAGAAGTACTTCCCAATTTTTTCTTTTCTACCCCTACAGGTATTTAATTGTTTCCCTTTTTTTATCCTAAATAGCAAAGATAAACAGAACATAATTACCAAATAAATAATCATTAAGATAAAATGAGTCCATTTCATACTCTGTAAAATTATAGCAACTTCCACAGCTTAAAATTTTATGTGCAGCCTGGTTTTCTTATTTTTCTTCTGCGTTCAGTACAGACAAGTTGCTGCTGCTGAAGTTCAGTTGTTAAATCAGAGTGATTATTTTTTATTTTTATGAACAGTGGCCAGAAAATCAGCAAGGAGAACTATCTGTTTTTAACAGTTTTTCTCCAGTGCTATGACCTTGATTCTTCTCTCCTTAAACTGAACTGAAAAATCTTCCTCAATTTAGTGATGAAGGTTCAGACCTAAATAGCTCCAGTGCCAAATGTATCCCAGAGGAAAATTATATGGCCTCATTTAATGGAGAAAAAGCATGAAGTCAAGCCAGCAGCAAGAACTTGGCTCTTTTCTGCAGTCATTTCAGGATAAAAAGCAGAGTGTAAGTAGTCTTTAAATATTTGATTCACACTATTGGACTATTGTAATCCACATTACTGATATGATCTGCACTTATTAAAATTGGGGTTTTTGAATAGCTCTGCACATAACAGCTCTGCTTCAGGCCATCACACAACCAGGCCTGTGTATCACCAGCTCTGGTATTTTCCCTTTCACACCTACATGGGGATTTTTTTTTACCCTATTTCTGAGCTTTGCTTTCAGCCTCCTAAGCAGCACAGCAGAAAACCAGCCCACTGCCTCCTCACTGAGGAATGCACATCCCCATCTGCTGGGCTCCATTCAGTGGGTTGTAGGGAGGGGAGAGGCACAAAACACCATTGGTACCTCTGGAATAACCTCCTTTGATTTGGTTTTCTGCTCCCCTCACCGTAGCAGAGCTGTCACCAGCCCAGACTCCCCCTTGGAGCCCCCATTCCCACCTCTCCTCCCTGCACACTGCCTGGACCTGGCAGTGCTGGGTTAATGGTTGGACTTGGTGACTTTAGAGGTCTGTTCCAACCTTAATGATCCTCTGAGAGCCCTACTCCTGTGCCACCCCCTGACTCAGACTGTGAAACAGCAATATTTTAAATGCCAGCAGAACCCACAAGTACACAGGGGACAGTAAGACTGCAGTGCTGCTTGGTATTTCAGCATGTTTTAAAACAAAACAAAAAAATACATTATTTGGCCTAAACTCTACCTGCAAGTTGAGTTCAGCAGCTGAGAGCTCCAAGCCAGCTGAAGGATGCTGCACGTGACTGAGATGGGATTTTACTTGCTGGATGTGGGTCTTGCATCTGCTTTGCCAGATTGGGAAGGCAAGAAAACAAACAAAAGATAAGATAAGACAAAAAAAAAAAAACCCAAACAAAGCCTTTTTTGCATATTTTGCCTGTTTATACAGGGTTTAATGCTTTTGTGGGAACAAACTAAGGAGGCCCCAGAGCTGAAATAAGCAGTGTTAGAGGTGACACTGGTCCCAGAGAGAGCCATGTTTGCTGTAAGGCCCACCCAAAAAACCACAGTCTGCCTTGGGAAACCAGGGAGATGAAAACTTCTCATTGCTGTCCAGCATCATCAGGTTTAGGAATAATAAATGACTGATTGGAAGGTGTGAGTGCATATGTGTCTGTATGCATGGAACAGTGGAAGGTGCATTTGTGAATAATTTGTTATTTTTCTGTCAGTTGTAACTCCTCCCAAAAATCATTTGGGTATTACATAAACCCCAGTCTCAAAAGAGATTTTTTGCAACACAATAATCCCGAGCCATAATAACTAAATTTGAAAATAACTATCATCTGCTAGAAAGACATTAAAATATCTATAGCAGAACCAACAGGCTGCTGTGGGAGCTCTGCACACACACACAAGATTAACACAGAAAAACAAAAGGAGAAAAGCACTGCCACTTCCAAGAAAACCCACAACCCACCACCTACACGATGAACTTTTAAGCACAGAGTGCACCATCCAATGAATTATTTATGAATTAATTTCCAATGAGCAGTTTAGCAGTCAAAGGAAACACAAACAGGCAGCGCAGCCCTGCCTGGGGTGACAGCAGGGGACACAGGAGTGCTGTTCCTGTGGCAAGAAGACATTTAGCAGTGTGCATGTTGAGTTGCACACTAATAAAGTTTAAAACAGAAATCCAATTCCTAGCAAACACCAGGCTGTGCAGTATGCCAACACAGCCTGTGGGAAATGTATGTGGCACGTGCCCAGGCAGTGCCAGGTGACAGAACTTCACCCCTACCACACTCAATTTTCTGCTAACTTAAAATACCACTGCAACAAGCTGCTGCTTAAGGGTAATGGAGGGACAAAGAAATCAGGAGATTTAAAAGCCACATCCTGCTTTTAAATTAATTCTTTATAGCCAGGCTGTAGAATGAGCTGTCCCTGCCTGGTGCTGCACTGGGCTCTGCACTGGGGGCTCCACACCAGCAGTGGCCTTTAGCATGACATTAAATTAAAGTTTTGTGGGTCTTTTTCCTCCTCCTAGGCTGAGATGCCTCCTTTGGCTGTGGCTGAGCTGGGTCCCAGTCCTGCTGCTGTCACACCCCTGCATGCCAGGCTCTGAGGCTCACACACTGCTGAGCACCTTCTTTCCCTCCCACCAACAGGGAGCATGGGCACAAATAAACCTGGGTGGATTCCTGAATTGCATTCAGTAGCTCCTGGGGCAGGGACAGGGGAGGTGTTGCAGGTAGCAGGAGAGCAGAGGCAGGAGAGGCTTGGGAGAAGCCAAAAGCAGAGCAGGCAGGTTGGCCTGGGCTGGGCTGGGCTCTTCTGGGCTTGCTGCAGCTCCCGTGGCATTGCCAGGCACAGGCTGGGCTGGTCACAGTGACCTGTGCAAACACAGCAGCAGCACTTCTCATACAGCTCCTGGCTGCTGCTGCAGTTGGAAGAGCTTAAAAACACTCTTTTTTTCATTCATTTCCAGAGCAACACCAGAGTCCTGCCCAGTTCCAGGAGAGGAGCTGAGATTGCTGCTCCTCTCAGAGCCCACACTGCTGAGCATGCTTTAGCTCACTTCTCAAACTGGCTTTTACAATAGTCACTTTTGTGATATTCCAGAAGCCCAGTCCTGCCAGCCAGGTGGGGAATGGGTTGTTTTTTTTTTTTAGCAGTGCCTCAATGGAAACCCTGCATCCAGAGAGCCAACATTTTTCTGTGGGGAGAGCAGCATCACATTCCTTGATAAGTGTGACTCACACCCGTGTAAGCTCTGCATGATGAGGTGAAGCCAGGATATTTCAAGTGAGAAGTTGCCCTTTATCCTGTCTTCCACCAGAAAGACTGAAGGCAAAAGCAGAAAGATGCAGTGATGGTTCAAAGAAGTTGACTTCAACTGAACCAGGTGAAACATTTAAGGCACCTGCCTGGATCAAATGCTGTTCCACTCTGGCTGTTGGGAGAATGGTCATTACTCCCCTCCTAAAGTGAGGAGGCCAGGCAGAGCAGCCAAGAACAGCAGAATCATGGGATTATTTTCCTGGTTTCTGCCTTCTTTTTCCTTTCTGTTTTCTGCTTTGACTTCTGGACCTCAAACCTTTTCCACATCCATTAAATCAAATACTTGAGTGGGACAAACCTGATGAGCACAATATGCCAAGGGGAAACCTGGAGTTTTTTCCATTTTTGCAGGACAAGGACACTACAGATAGAACTTGTATCACAGAGAGAGGCAGGAACACGATGAGCCAGATGGGAGCTGTGGGACCCATGTGTCCCAGGGTGAGAGATGGGTAGACACAAGCACCAGCTTCCTGCAGGGACTGATGGATCTTGATTGTCACTTCTTTCCCTCTCACTCATGAAGACCTTTGTAGCACCTAACAAGTGTCTGTCTGGAGTTTGGAGATGTTATTTGTTCCTGATGTAAGGACTGCCTCCATTAGCCATGGCATTTTAAGACATACCCAGTGCCATACTTCTTTCTTTCTCCAAGAAGATGATGGAAGAGAGCAAAAATGACAGCAGAAATATTGAAAGTTCTGCAACCCTAGAGCAAGTTCAGTCAGTTCCCACTGAAATCAGTAGGTGTTGTGTCCACAGATAGATTTTTCACTCCTGTTTTTAAGAGATAGAACAGGCAGCTTAATGTGAAAGGGCCAAAGTTTGGCATGATGTGAATGACAGTTTGGATCTACCGTAGGCAGATTTGGCTCAGGAGAGTTGATGTGGGCCACTCCCTTCCTGAGAAATACAAGGGTAAAACAGCCACCAGGGCCAAAAGGGAAAGGCTAAAAATAAATAAATTAATTAATAATAACAATAAGTATCATCCCCATCCGAGAGCTGCTGACCTCATAATTACACTCTTGTTCCTGCTTTGCATGAGAACTGCCAGGAGGAGTTTGTGATAAGCCTTAGAAGGTGCAGGAATGGAGAATGTCAGGCAATTCAGGGTAAACAATTCAATAAATTACAGTTGTGTTATTTGCAATTAAAAAACATTTTTAAGCTGATAAATTCCATTAACATTGCATGGCCTCTATAAAGTGACCCCTAACTGCATATTAAAGAAGGATGTGTCTTTTTATATTTTCATCTCACCACTTAAAAAAATAATTAGGTGAGGAACACATTGCCCAGACCAGCCCAGCAGGCTGAGAGCTCTCCTGCACAACCCCTTTGGGCTGCAGCAGAAACTTGGATGGAACAGGGAAAAATGCAGCATGCTTGGGACCACTGAGAAAGAGTTGCTCCATCAGATGCAGAGCTGAGCTGATGCTGCAATAACTCTGGTGGTGTGCACCAGAAGTCCCTGCCAAGCTGCTGTAAAGTCACATGGGCTCCAGCAGATACCTGACTGCAATTACTCATTCAATTTATGAGAGCAGTTAGGACTTAAGGGTGTTTTTATTTTAGTGTCAACACCTGCACCTGAACAGAAACGTTAAATGCCATGGTGCCAATGCCTAGGCTGCAAATCCAGAAACACTCCAGCAAATCTAGAAGCAATTGCTCTTTGGTCAGATCCAGAAAAGAATACACTCCCTGGAGGATTTGGCAGTGGAGTGACACTGGAACTGTCCTGGCTTATTTGGGTTTGCTCTGTGCAGAGATTAAGTCGTATGCAATGATCTTGTGAAATGCTCAGTTGGCTGCAGTTAGATAAATGGCCCATTCTAAATGATCCTCGCTGAACTGCAAAATCTAGCAGGCTGTGATTTCTCACCTTGGGTTTTTCTACACCCCTCAAGATTTCTAGCTGTTGGAATTTATCATATCCATGAGAAATTAAACACAGTGCATGGCTCTAGTGGCAATTTCTCTGCCTTCCCTCAACACCAGGAGCCAAGTGGAGTTTCCTGGAGTCTCACTCCTTGTAGTGGAAAAGGCAGCAGAGGAATGAAAAAGAATTAAAAAGAAATACTCCCAGAGGAATTTAAGCTTTTCCTTTTCTGGCATTGAGGACTTCACCCAGCATTCAGATAGAAGATTTTTCTGCCTAGAGTGAGAGTTTAAAAGTGTCAGAAGAAAAAGAAGGTTCCTTCAGCCCTGCCAGGTGTTTTAAGCCCGAAGACAAGGTGTGCTGGAGGAGTGGGGGGAGCACATGGCACTCAGAGGTGAGGCTGGAAAAGACCTTTCTTCCCCTTAGGTTCCAGACGACACTGGGGCACTTCAGTTCTGGGTTGGAAAAGGCTGCACAAATCACACAGGAGGTGCTGGCAGTTCACTCACTGGAGCACAAGCTCTGCCAGTGGCATCATCTGGATGTTTAAAGCCCTTGGCTCTAATTGCAGCTCTTCCATGCTTGAATAAACACTACTGGGATTACAGTCATTGTGGAAAATGGGATGGATTACATCCCAGTTCGCCTGAGAGGGGAAGCCAGTCCTGGCTCTGCTGGGTGGGGAGCTGGCAGCCAGAGCCTGTGACAACCTGACAGCTCCCTGCCATGATTCCTGTCAGGATGAGAGGGCTCACTACAGGCAAAGGGAGGAGCTAAAGCAGACTGAAGCATCCCTTCAGCAAATTCTCTATTTAAAGCCAACTTCACCCAGCCTAAGGTGATGGAGTTGCAGTCAGTTCTGCAGGGGGGTGGGAAGCCAAGGACTCCTCTCTCCCCCCAGAAGGGAGCAACACTCCTGGGGACCAGCAATATTTCCTATTTATGCAAAGAAATACCAGGCTGGGAGTCTGGCAAGTGCAAGACTGGGCTACCAAGACATTCAGCTCTCACTCTGATTATCTCCTGCCTTGTGGTATTCATTGTCTATGATGTGCTCAGTGAATCCCAAGTAGATGGATGAATCCTGTCACACAAAAAGCCAGAGGCAATGCTTGGAGGCCTGGACCTCCAGGTCTTCATCTTTAGAGATAAGCAAGTTTTGAGTCTTTGGAAGAAACACTCTGACTACTGCTAATTATTACTGAAGCCTTGACATCTGCTGCTGCATGGCAAATGTGAAGGCAGTGTCAAAATGGGATAACAGGGTTAGAGGACAGGCAAATATCATCATTGTGATGAGAATTGGTATTTTGCTTGGCTAGTCTATCTTTCATGCACAGAAAGATAAAATTGTATGGAATGTCTCCCTGGAAAGACAATTCCTTTCCTTCCTTGTTAATACTGAGAGTCAAAAGTTAAACACAGCAGACAAAATACATACAGAATTAATGCAATGTTGGAGCAAGATCCTACATCAATCCATCCTGAACTCCTGTTTCCTTTCCCCTTCTGACCAGGTGGAGGATTCCCTGTGCCCTTGTGCTGGGGGAGAAGTGAGGAAGCAAGGAGTCAACTACAACACCACTACTATCCCTGAAATAACCATAACTTCTCAAATAGTGGGAGAGCTGGAGGCCTCCAGCATTCAGATTTGGCTCATTCCAAAGGAAAGAAGACAAATTTACAACAGAGCACGAGTAGGACAAAGCAGCTCTTTTTAGCACAGTTTTTGGGGAGAACTGAACACTAACTTGAGTTTGGCTCCTGTCTCTAAGAAACTTGGGACGTTCCCCAGAAGAAAGACAATTTGAGGAGATGAGTCCAAAACCACGGGTGCAGGAGATGCCCCATCCAAGACTGCTTTGTTCTGCCTTTCTGTATCAAATGTTACTGCACTGCTTCTGATTTCTCCCTGGAGCACTTCCCAAGGTAGAAGCTGACACGGAGGAACAAACACAGTCATGCTTTGCACACTGGGTAATGAGATGCCAGGCTCAGGGAGCACCTGACAGGCAATGTTCTGCAGGTCCCTGTTAATTACCAATGTTTGCTTAGCAAATAGTTGTTAAAATGCCTCAGTGCACCAACTTTTCTGGGATCACTTTGTATTTCCTAGATGTTCACCTGGCAAAAGGCTGACAGATGTATTCCTCTGATTATTTTCCCTCTGACTGGCAGAAGTTTGGAGAGGTTGATTTGACATTCCCTGCAGTAGATTCTACAGCCATCAGGTCAGACACCTCTGAGATGCAAGCAGTTGCTTTCCAAAATGATAAAGGCAAGGAAGTAACATGAATTTAATGTGGAACCAGCATTTTTCCACCCCCTGGCTAGACATGAAAACACTGTGAAGAGCAGCACACAGGGATGACTCTGGTTGTACAGATCCTAATCCTGAGGCTCATCCAAGTGAGTTCACCTTGCTCCAGCCCAAGAATTAAGAGAGATCTGAGTCACCTCCAAGGCAGAATTAACATCTGACCTTTAGTTAGGTAGGACAAAAGAGCTGAAGTTCTCCATTCAGGGCTCTGAAGCTGCTTGTCTCTGCTGATACCTTACACTCATCTGTCAGGACAGCCACTGCCAGGCACAGACCTGGAGGAGCTTCCTTGGAGGAGGAAACATTTAATAATCAGCAAAGAACCATCACTTCTGGCTTCTCACTACAAAGTGGAACTCCATCCAAACTTGGAAATTTTCAGTCTTACAATAAAATTAGGCAGAGCAAACTGTTTGAGGAAATTGACTTTGGGACAAATGCATGAAGCCAGGGTCCAGGAAAACTGTGCTTAGAACAGTTCCATATAAACCATTTAGTATCTGTGTTCTGGGATTAATGCATTTCATGGGATATTCTTTGCTAATATGTACTGATTAGCACAAAGTTTCAGATAACCTGAATACTGAACCCTTTTCTAGTTCTAGTCCAGTGTCTGTCATTTTAGGAGAAAGGCACTCCTGCAGCCCTCTTGCAGAGGTCATCACAGAACTCTTCTATTTGCATCCTGCATCATGCAGAAGTATTTTATCTAAAAGGCTTAGACAAAATGTGGGAAAAGCAGAAGCTCAGAGAAAGAAGAAATGAAGCAGAACCCACATGTCATCACTAGAAGATACCTACAGCAGTTATCTCTTGCTGAAGTCTTGCAGCTTGTATTGAGTTTTGAGACACCTAGGAAGAGACAATCTGCTTCCCCATGTCTGTCTACAGGTTTTTATACTGGAGCCTGGCTGAAACTTAGAAAAGAAACCTCTATTTATCCAGAACCACTATAAAATGAATGATTTCTGATACCGTGGAAGCTGACCTTCTACCTTAAGCAGGAAGCCTGTCAGACCATATAATTTTAGCTGTCATCTAAAACCCATCAAGCAGCAACTTTAACTTCTGTTCACTGCTAAAAAGAGAAGGATAATCCCTCTTATAAAGCTAACCTTGGATCCTGAAAACTCATGCAGGTTGCTTTAATGTACAGGTCAACACTTCCATTTTCTGGATGAGCATCAGCACCTCTGCACTGAGCAGAGCTTTGGATCTGCTATTCAGCTCTGGAAACCAGAGCACTTCATTACTCCCCCAGACCTCCCTAAACAAAACCAGCTGAAGACTATCAGGATTCAGCACAGTGCTGCATTTCAGTGCAGGTGGCATTTTAATGGCTGAACAGCTCCATTAGCACTTAAGAGCAGTTGTAAGCAAGTGTTCTCACAGGCAATCTTACAAGCACTTGTAGGCTCTGCTCTGCAGAGGAACCTGTCAGTGAAAGCTGCAAAGCTTTGTCAGGCAGTGGGAGTGAGCTGGGTGGGCAGTGGGTGGAAGATCCAGTTCTGAGAGCAGGAATGAAGGCACGAGGTGGAGAAGCTCTTGTCCCAGCTCCCTTTGTTCAGAGGACACCAGTGAAGAAATGTTGCAGTCCGAGGGGGAAATCTGCTCCCTTTAAACTGCCAAGAGATCCACACAGACTTTGGGAATGCCAAGTCCCACACTGAGAGGATTACCTACATTTTGGCAAGCACACAGTGTCTGCCTTTACTGCACTTTGATTTCTTCTTTGGGCACATCAGCCTGGTTCCCTCACGGACCCATTAATTTACCTGAGATATAGTTCAGAGAATAAAGTTCCCATCAACTTTGGCCTGTTGTGGAAAGATCAGAGGTTTAATAATTTAAACTGCCTAATCACTGTCTCCAGATGTTTTAAAAAGAGAAAAGAAAAATCATAGTCAAGAACAGTTTTGTTAATCTTACCTGATTGTTATCTGGGTAAAAATATAAAAGAGAATTTTAAAAATCAGTTTCTGTCCCCTGTAATTAGTGCCTAGGGAACAGATCTTCAGCAAATATTCATAGCAATGAAACATTTATAGACATGCTGACTAGGTTTACCTACAGATTTTCTAGCCATGTTTCAGAAACAGCATCCAGGTCTCATTAGGCTACTCTGAAAACTCATGACCTGCACATCTTTAAAAGAATCACATAAAAAATTCTTTCAAATCATATAGCAACTGTGGTAGAGAAGTATATATTGTCTGAATTTCCAGCAATAAGTAATTTCTAGCTGCAAAATTTCTGTTGACTTCAAACAAAAGAGAATTTGGATCTCTGATCATTAGTACAGCAAATGTAAAATTCCTGCAAACGAGCACCTGTCTAGGAAGAAGACTGCTAAAGATATCTGGTTTAGTGTTTGGTTCAAAAGAAAGCCACAGGTGAAAATCCTTCTGGCTTGTAAAATACATTTAACTGAACCAACCTGTCATCTATGCATCCTGCTTTATCTAACCAGTCTCTCTATTAGCACTCATCACCATGGTATCTGAACCTCTGCTGCTGGAGGTGTTATTCCAATTATTTTAGTGTAGCTGCTGACATGTAACCCAGAGCAAAATGTGAGGTTCTGTTAGAAAAATAATGCTCCAATTAGCTGCTGCCTCTTTGTCTAACAGCACAGAAAGTCCCTCTGGGAAGGATTGTTTCCAGAGCTTGCTCCCTGTGATAGTGTCTCCTCCTCTCTCTGATTGTTACCTCTGCAGTGCTGGCCCAGGAGTTTGGCAGTCCCCAGCCTGAGTCACATCCCAGAGCTGGAGCCATTTATGATACCCAATACTGATCAAATACTGATCAAACACCTCCCAGGTACAGTAGCCACTGCTTAGCTGAATCTCTTGCCTCTCCTGTGCTGACCCAATCTATGGAGGAGACAGAGAAAGCCTTTTTCTTATGCATCTTGGCTCCTTTTGAAAGCAAAAGCTCCTGAGAAGGAGAGCTGTGAATATACAGCCAAGTCTGAGGGAGCTGCTGGTTTGTGATCACGTACAAACTGCTTCTCTCTCAGCAGTTCTCTGGGATTGGGAATACATTTCATGACTGACAAAATATTTCATCCAGACACAGCATAAGAAAGAGTTATAAACAATTTCAGAGACTGTTCCCAAGCTAAATCTTTGTGTATCTTCTTGCTTAAAAGTCAGATATTTTATTTAAAATTGGGATAATCAGCACTTGAAGCTTTTCACTGTGGACCCTCCTATCCCACCAGCAGCTGCAGTTGCTTGTCAAGCTTGAAAGCAGCAGTTGGAAACCACTTCCTTCCACTTCAGCTCTTGTTTCCCAGAAAATGAACCAATAAGGAGATAATAGATCTGAAGAACAATGTCTCACCCAGCTGCAAACAGATCTTCCTCTTGACTTACCTCCCATCTGATGGTGAACACACACTGCTGCCTTCCCCATGCTCCACCAGCACCCAGTGCTCCGAGGGAGGAGTGGATCTGATCTGGGGAAAATCATTTGTGGCATCTTAAAGTAATCTGACTGTGAAGACAAGACTTGGAGGTTATGAAGGTCTGTGTAAAGCAATTACCACTTGGTCTTGTGTTAATCTTGGCTATACAAAAAAACAAACAAACAAACAAAAAAAAGGAGTTGTTAGATCACTTGTAAAAACATTTTACAGCAGAGCTCCTTAAACTTCAGCCCCAGTCACTGTTACCTGTGATGGATCTCAGCTTTCCTGGGGATGGCTGATCACCTGCCTGCCTGTGGGAACTGATGAAAGGATTTCTTGTTTGCTTTGCTTGCCTGCTCAGCTTTTTTTTTTTTTTNTTTTTTTTTTTTTTGCCTATTAAATGGTTTTTGTGTCTGACATGTGAGTTTTTTCCTTTTAACCCTTCTGATTCTCTCCCCATCCCACTGGAGGAGGAATGTGTGACTGTGAGTGGGGCTGAGCTGCCAGCTGGGGCAAAACCATGACACAGGAGTTGGGAAGGTTGGGGTTTAGTTTGTTTTGGATTTTTTAAGGAAAGGTTTTTTTTTTTCCTCTCCTCAGTCTAAAATGCCTTTGCATGACAAACCAGCACTTTGTACAGGCATGTGCACACACACACATTGGCACTACACCCCTGGGCTGAGATCCACCTCTGAGGAATCACTTGCAGAGTTTTCCAGTGAGATTCTCAGCAGAACAGTAAATAAAATCTGTTTATCCATAAGAGATGGGACTCAGCCTGATCACTGTGAGTTGTCTGGACAGTCCCATGGGAGAGTACAATCCCAATTCCTGCTGTAACAGAGCTGATCTGAAATCTGTCCTGACCCTCCCTCTTTGGGGCAGGACCTGTCACTAGCCCCATGTCATAAACCCTCATATAACACAGGAGGGGATAAATAAGATCTTGGGAAAAGAAGAATTAATTCTGCCAGCAGCATGAGCCATGCTTGCAAAGCCTGGAGCATCAACCATGGCCATGGGAACGCCTGCTGTGACCCTGTCCCTCATGGGGGGAGACAGCAAAGAGCCCTGATGTCCCATGGCTGTTCCTGCCACATCCACAGCCTGCAGCTTCTCCCTGGAGCACAGCTGCTTGTGCTGAGCAGTAAAGCACCTGCAGCAGAACCAATTCTGCTTAATGTGCCATCTGAAAAAGGAACTGCTTTGAAGCTTTGTAGATCATCACAAGCAGCAGAAGGGATTAGCTGCTGGTTTTGTGAATGAGGTGGATTAGGAGATGTGCTGGATACAGCTTGACTGGCTTACAACAAGCTGGAGCCTCGGAATCACCAATTTCTTGCTTTCTCTTTTTGAAAACAAACCAACCACAAACCTGGAACGTCTAAGGGCTAAATCCTGATTCTGTCTCAGGCAGCAGCAAACATTCCTTTCCCCCAACTCTCTGCTGGTACAGGATCTGGCCTGAACCCTGTGACACTGTTCTTGTACTCACTTTGCTGAGGATAACACCCTTAAAACTCAGAGTGTGTTAAAGGAAACATCTACCCCCATCTACAGCAAGATCCAGCCCAGAACTTCACAGCATAAAAAGCTCTTGAGATATTTTGGGATTAACTAGGACATTTAGACTCATTAAAAAACTGCCCCCCTCCAATGGCTCTCAGAAAAGTAGAAAGGGGAACAAACTGCCCAGGTTTTTATACCACTGGAGGAATTTCATCAGGACATACTTCTGTCTCAAACCCGGACAATAAGCACAGGTATTGGGTATTGATTGCCAGAACCATGTTAATATTGATGAAAAGTCATTAATTTCTCACACCTGATGGACAAATAGCATCCCTCACAGGACTGTGGGATTTTGCTGCCCAGGATGTGATGGTTTTACACACACATCAGCCAAGGTTCAACCTGTTGAAGGAAGATGCCTGTTCTATTAAAGAATTTGTTACCTGAACAACTTTTAACATATAGAAGTCAAATATCTCTCATAGGAATGAAGCTTCTTCAATAAATAATGAGCAGGGAAAAGTGACAACGTCTTTTAAAAAGAATTTATGAAACCAAAGTGAAGGATCAAGGATTTTGCTGATCTGAATCTTTTTCAACTGCTGCCTTTTTGGTTTAAAATAAGTATGACTGACCTTGAAACCCTTCTTAAGAAAGTTTTTCCTTTGAGAAGTCACCTTCAAGTTGGCAAGGGCTGAAGCTCTAATATTCTATAGTAACACCACCACCACCTCCACTCCCCCAACTGCAATTAAATTCAGATTAAAAATTTACACGTCTGAAAGAGAAATCATATATTTTGGTTATTTCTACAGTTCCTTTGGCAGCTCTGAACATTGTGGGATGATTTAGTTTTTAAACTACCAGGATTTCATTTTTTCCCCAAACAGAGAAAAGCATGGATCCAATGGCATTACAGGGCTGCAAAGATTTCAGTGTCATCACCACAGGTATGTGAATACAAGTGAAGCAAGACCCCAAACCCTGAATTCTGCTTTGTTTTATGCCCTGTGGAAAGCAGATTTACTTTCCAGAGCATGAAACCTGCCACCACACCTTTGCTGGGAACCAAGGAGATAAGAAACTTTCCTTTTGGGGTAAGTTGTGGGTGTTTCCTCTGCCAGCCCCTGTGACTTGTATACTTGCACCACACTTAATGTAGATAAAAGTACAAATATTTTGCATAATTACATGGATGTTAACATTCACAGTGCCTGTGGCATCAGTTCTAATTTAGCAAAGTGAATCAGTTCCTTTCTCTAACAATTCATCACTGCTGTGCCAAACAGAAAGGCTGCATCGTGCCTGGCTGTTACCACACTCCAACATTAGCAATTCTAATTGTAAAACTCTTTTAAGTGTTACTCTACTGGAAAAAAAAAATCATCTTTTTAAAAACATAGAAGTTTCTCTTCAGATCTCAGCTTTGACATAACACAGGCAGAAATTGCAACAGCAGAATCAAGTTATAATCATGGTGAAAGTGCAAGGCTTGCCATATTTTTCTTTCCACACCATTGCCTTGCCTTGCTGGTCTGTGTTACATGGTCACAGATGGTGTGTGCTGGTAATTTGGACCCCATTAGCACCAGGACGTGCTACCAGAGCAGAAAGTGGCTGACAGAGTTTTCACCTCAAATATTAATTGAGGCAGCAGAGCAAATTCCTAGAAAGTAGTGGGAAAATGCCTACAAAGCAATAGAGGAAATCCTTGAAAGTCATAGAAAAATTTGCTAGAAAGCACAGGGAAATTCCCCCAAAGCACCACTCACACTTCTGGAGAGCAGCTGTGTGCTGCTCCAATCTCTTCGTGATTTCAAGGAGAATTCCTAGAAAACTAAGGGCAAATGATGGAAAGCACCATGTAAATTCCTATAAGATGGTGGGAAAATCTCAAGGAAGCATCAATAAAATTCCTAGAAAACCTCAATTAATTTTTAATTAAATTAATTTGTTGGTTTAATTTTCTGGAAAACAACCAAGATGAAGAGCACCAATTGACAGGACCAGAGGAAACAGCCTCAAGTCTCACCAGGGGAGGTCTAGATCAGATATCAGGAAATTTTTGTTTCACAGAAAATGTTGTAAAATGTTTGAACAGACCTCTGTGGAAGTGGTGGAGTCACCATCCCTGGAAGTGATCAAAAACCATGTGGATGTGGCACTTGAGGACATGGTTTAATGATGAACATGGTGCTGGGTTGATGGCTGGACTTGATGACCTTAGAGATTTTTTCCACCCTGAAAGCTTCTATGATTCTATGAATTGAATTCCAAGAAAGTATGAAAATTCTTAAAAAGTAACAAGAAAATTCCTAGAATGCATGGGGAGATTTCACAAAAAGCAACAGCAATTTTCCTGGAAAGCACATGTTGAAAGGCTGTGAGAAAATTTCCGACTAAGTCACAAAAAACACACCTGAAAAGCAGCTGGATAAATTCATAAGCAGTAGCAGAAAGTTGCCTAAATGTACCAGGAACATTTCTAGAGAGATTATAACCCAAGAAATTTCTGGAAAGCAGTATGGGAATTCCTAGGAAGACTCCAGATTGAGGAATTTCAGGAAAATCAGGGATATTGCTCTAAACCTTCTAATGCAAGGATACTTGGAAGGAACTGCCACAGGAATTTTTTAGAAAGCTTTTGGGCACAGGAATTCATGTAGAGCTGTTGGAAATGTCTGGAAAATATCTAGATTGAGGCACTGCTGGAAATCCAGGGGAGGATTTAGAGAGAAGGGGTAGATTGGGACAATTCTCAAAAGCCATGGGAAATCCCTGGTCCATTTTTCTGGGAGATATTTGTCCTCAGGCATAGCAGAGCCCTGTGCTCCCAGTAGGTTACAGCCACCCAAACACTGCAGGGGGAAGCAGCAGAAGGACAGTCACCCTGGAGAAGGACCTGCAGCAGTCCCTGGTGGGCTCTGGTAAATATTTACCAATTTTGAGCTGAAAAACACGGGGTAAGGCAGTGGAATCCTTACACACATCCTTTTGGGGAAGGAGAGCACAGAGCTGAGAGGCTTTTGTGGCTGCTTACATGACATTAATTCAAGAAGCCCTTTGCAGTAGCTCAAGCAGAAGAGAAAAGACCCACTCATCAGAACTTATCCTTTGTGGAGAGCCCATCTAATTCCTAATGAGGTTTCTCTGTGTCGTGCAGCTAAACAAATCCCAAAAAAATGCCTTGGCAGAGGACAGCTTCTGTGTGAGCATGGGCTCCGGCACCAAGGTGCTGATTAACTGCACAGCCTGATTGTGCCAATAATTAAAAAGGCCAGCCAGGCATCCCAGGAGTCAGGCAGGTTACTGCTCTGGGTGTCTAAAATCTTAATCTTTTCCCTCTCTTATTTTGCTTTTCTGTGTTTGTATCCCTATTCTTTCCTTTTCCTTTTTTAAATTCTATTTTCCTTTCACTCCTTTTTTGTTTGTTTGTTTGTTTCATTTTTATATAAGCAAGCCAAAAAATTTGGGGTGAAATGCAAGCAGGATGGGCTGGTAAAAGGAGGTTTTATGGCACACTGGTGCCTCCGGAGTCACAGGGGATCTGCCTTGAGCCTGGTGCAATTCAGCACAATCTTGAAGTGTCCAATGTGGATCATCTGGGAGCTGTAAGGAAACAGCTCCATCCTGGGCACACCAGCTCTGCCTCCAGATTGCTTTCTCACACTTCTGGCCACTACAATCAACTCCTTCACCTTGATGATTTCTCTGATTCTAGCAGAACATCCAAGCTGCTGATGAAGAGAGCGTCAGAAATTGCACAAAAAGCCCAAAGGTTTGGGGCTGTCAGGTCCTGAGCAAGTCTGATGGCTGTGCCAGGGACGAGCATGGAAAGAGGGAGGGATGATCCCACCCAGCAGCACCTGCCCTCTGCCACCACCCCACACCCTGCCTGCAGCTCAAGGGCTGCACATCACCTGGATTTTATGCTTCCCATGTCACACCCTGTGGGTGGGGGGTTGGTTTCTGCCAGGAGGGGAGTTGTGTCTATATTCACATATAAATTGAAAATGTATTAAGCCTGTCAGTTATCCTGGTTTATGTACATATTTTATTTCTGCTTCATATTCAACTCTTTCACAGCCACAATATTTTGTGTTCCTTGTATGAAAATTAATAAAAAAAATTGGATCATCATGAAAGGCTTCATTTCCTTAAGCTAGCAGTGGTGAGAAAAAATTCCATCTGCTTTATGTCACCTCAGTTTCAATCAGTCAAAAGTAAATTTCCATCAACTCAATCCATATACTTTTCCTCTCTGTTTACTCTCCCTGTACTGCACAGAATCAAGCTAAAGTGCAGGAAGACTTTTATGGGCTTTTTAGATTAGTGCATATGGTGTTGCACAAAGACAAGAAATACATCTCTCTTGCACCCTCCTGTTGCTGCCCAGGGAAGCCACTGAACACATTCCACATGCCTCATTTCCCATCTGGATTTATGTTGCTTCTCTTTACAGCCTTTGAAATTTACTTATATTCTTTCCCTCAGATTAAGAAACTATCCTGCCTGCTGTTGTTACGTGCAGGCTGTGGCTGGGTCACCTCTTAACCTTCTCTTGGATGAAACCTCAAAATATCTCAGCTTCTTCAGCCCAGTTTTCAAGTTTTATTGCTCTTTTTTAAACCCGCTATGATGTGTTTTGGCCAGGTGGAACCAACCCAAACACTGTGTTCCCTCTCTGGTTTGTTTGGGATGGTGGGAAGAGGCCCCACCATGTCTCTCCTTTTGCCTGATAATTGCATTGCTCTGCTAATTGCTACTGGCTGCCTTTCTCCCACTACCCAAACACAGCTCACAAGGGAAAACAAAGCTCCACCTGGATTTTAAGAAATGGAAGAAGCCTGGCTGCCCAGATTTTGCCTGGGAAAACTGACCTTGACCCCCCTATAGACATCAGCCCATGCTGGGTCTTGGGGATCTTCTGCATTGCAGCTCCAGCACATCAGGCTGGGGGAGAGGAAGCACTGCCATGGTGCTTAGAGGGAAAATTCTCTGTCCTAACTGAGGGAAGTTTGGGCAGACCTGCTGGCAGATATTCTGGGGGACTGGTGCTGTGGAGAGCTGCCCCTCCAAGGCAGGGAGCAAGGGATGGACGTGAAATGTGAATGAGCCCCAGCACAGAGCCTGCAGTGCCTCTGCTGCTGCTGCCCAGGGTCAGCTGCAAGGCCGGTCCTGGAGCCCAAGGCAGCCAAGCACACACCGTGTTTGTGCAAACACTCTGCAATTCATTGGCTTTTTTTCACCCAAAGCTCGCTGTTTTTTGCCAGAAAGACTTTTCTGATTTCTCTCCACGCCTCTCCCCCATAGCCATTACATGAAAGTTATTTGCTCTCAGTAATTGAGAAGGGATGGGCAGGGCAAGCAAGCCACTCACATTTTGTTCAAAATCCTTTTTGTGCCCTTCTGGTTTAGTTAAATTTGGTCAGGCTTTTCTGCTGCCCTTTGGACCATAGCAAATAACTCATCACTTCAGATTTGGGACGGTGGAAAGAGAAGGAACAGGAGTGCCACCTGCAGCACAAAGACTAAAATGTAGGTTCTCCTCCAGCCTCAGGGATCCGGGTCTGCAGGCTGAGTATCAAGCAGGGATTTTCATTTAGTCCAAATATAGCTCTGACTTTCAGGGAAATCATCCTGTGCAAAGACAGAAAACTCAGTGTTATTTGAATGTGGGAATCTCTCTGTTGCCATTTTCCTGAACCACTGGCTGAATGAAGGCAGATGGTGGTTTGGCTTAGAAGGAACCCTAAATATCACCCTGAAAGCATTATTTTCTGCAGGCATCACTGTGATGCTTGCAGGAAATACCAAGTGAGCTCCAGCCAGCCAAGTGCTTGTGGATTTAGGATGGTGCCTGCCCAGGCCAGCAGCACTTTGCCAGTGCCCTGGCAGGAGTGTGTGAGCAGAGTCCCATGGGCTTCAGTCCCTGCAGCTGGATCCTCCCTTCCCCAGCAGCTGTGGGGGAATGATGGGCTCTGCAAAGACCATCACTTCTGCACAATCACACAGTGGAGTGGAGATGAGTTGTGACAATGAGCAAACCTTCCCACAACACTTCCCATGCCAGCCTCTCCTCACTGGGGGTCTCCACTGCTCACAGCTGGCTTTCACATTGTCCCCTGAGGTCTCAGGTGGCTTTTTTCCATCAAGCTCTTCTCACTCTCCAACCTAAGAAGGGCTGAGATTAAGACCAACATTGCTCCTCACATACTGGGCTGTAGGACTGTAACTTGTGCCCAGGGCTTTCAGAAGGACAAGCAGGGATTGCACTTGGAGCTGCTGCTGCCTTAAATCTTGTTTAATATCAATTTGCTAATGCCAATCTTCTGATTTAGTGAAAACAGACTTACACAGTAACACCTTAGTTATGCTTTCAATCAATCAGCAGGAATTAATGGACAATCCCTGTTATACTCTGCTCTCATGGGTAGCACAGAAGAAGCCCAACACAGCCACAGTGAGAAAAGACACCAGTCTGACCAGGCACACCAATATAGCCTTTTTTTACCCTTTTTTTCCTGAGGTATAACAGTGCAGAAGACTTGAGTTGCCCAATGTCCCAGACAGCCCATCTCTGACCACAGGCTTTGCAAGAAGACATGGTCACAGACAGAATCCTCATGTGCTATTGCACAAGATTTCCACAAGCAGCCACAATCAAAAAGTCCTTGGGGTTCCCCCAGCTCCAGCCTCTGCTCACAGACCTCCTGCACTGCTCCTCTTCCCCTGGCACTGAGGCTACAGCCAGCTGACGTGGTAGGACACAGGTCACTTTTGTTCACAGGCCAGCACAAATTCTGCTGCAGCATTTGGGAAAGAATGGGCAGCTCTCAGAGACCATCTCGTAGAGCAAAAATCCCAGGAATGTGGCAGAGAGCAGCCCACAGGGAAGTCTTGTGGGAAGATGCTCTGATCTGATCACACAGGCAGGATTAAAAGCATGTGCACAAAAGGAGTATGTCAATTAACTGCCAAAAAAAAAAAAAAACAACCAAACAAAACAAAAATACAGAAAGAACTGTAAGTTTCCAGAAAACATCTTCAATAAGAAAAATCCCATTTCAGTTATGTTCAGACATTCTGTGGACTCTTGCTTGTCAATGGTTTCTCATTAAAGAAAAACACAGGTCATCCCATAAGCATCTTGGTAACATCTGTCTTCTAGTCTGAAAATGTCAAGATGAAGCACTTCAACAGCTTCAGCAGCAGCATGGTGTGGCCTTTGCACATAAATACATCCCTGTATTTACTTTGCATTATGGAAAATATCAACTGTTTCAACTGACCAACAAAACAAAAAACTAATCCAAAAATACAGCTTTGTGCAGCATCAACCTCGCTCTTTAAAGGTCATTTTGAAGAGGAAGAGGTACTCCAAAATCAAGTAATTTTCCAAGTTTGACAACCTCATTTTAGCCCATGCTCCTAACATGGGAAGCAAAACAGGAATTCATGGGGGAGGACACAAATTTTGTCTAAGCATCAGCCCAGTTTGAGTTCACAGAAGAAAAGCCATCTTTCCTTTCCTGAAAGCATCAGAAGATCACACCCAGATTATGGCCCTTTCTTGCATCCTGGAAGACTCAGGGTGTACAGCTGGGTCCCTAAGATGATGCTTTAAGTCTTTAACATGCCTTTCAAGCATCTGTATGGCTTTAAATGTGCCTTCCCCAGAAGCAATTTAAACAGAAAATTGCCTTGCCTACTTCACACAGATGCAGAAAAGACAGCAAAAAAAAAAAAACCCACAAAAAATGAAACTACTGCAAAGGAGAAAATATGAGTATGTCAATGAAATGAAAAACCAACACCAAAGTGATTGCAGATTAGTGGAGCACATCTACCAGGCTGATTTTTCTATGAAAACTTGACGAATCCCAGCTAGGCTGGAGCAGATCTGTGGATCCCCCCATGGAGGAGGTGCTTGGCAGGAGCAGGATGAGGGCTGGGGCTTCTGCAGGGGGAGAATTCATGAGTCTTCTGGAATTTCCTCAGCTGCAGTGCACAGATGCTGTGATGGGAGCCTGAAAGAGTCCCAAACCCCTCAGGCACAAGAGACTGAGATCTGGCATGAGGGGAAATCGCTGTGCTGTGGTGTTTATGAAGAGAGCCATGAGTGGGAAGGTCTCAGCTGGTGAGCAAGCAGACACAGACCCCATCCTGTAAAGACAGAACTGCACTGGTTCCTCCAAGCCATTTGATCACCCTGACCTCCCACTGAACAGCCCTTTACTCCAGCATCAATGGCTCAGTTAATCCTGCAAAACAGCCAGGATGTGGCCCTAGGCAGGGAAAACAAGTCAAAAAGGAGCAGAAGTGTCAGAGTGCCCTCCCAGCAGAAACTGAATCCCTGTCCCACACCTCTCATCAAGGTTAATGATCCTGAAGGGATGATGAAGAAGAAGGAGCACTGGGATGGGGCTGGCACTCTCCTGTTGGTGCCCATTCCCTCTCCTGCCCTCTCTGAGTGGGAATTGGTTGCTGTCAGAGCAGTTTGGTTCAGGTCCAGCCTGGAGCCCCTGTTGGCACAGGGCAGCCCATGCCCTGTCCTTAGTGCTCTGAAGCCACCAGTGCTGAGCCCTGGCTGCCTCCTGAACTCATGAAAGAGCCTTCCTGGCCCTGAACTGCTCCTGAATCACTCAAGAGGAGAGGTGGAGCAAACAAATGGAGGCATCAATAAGTGACCTTGGGCAGAGGCACCATGTCACCCACGGAGAAATCACTGCAGGCTCCGTGTCCCTAACACAGGGATATTAAAAAGATTAAAATAGAATAAATAATGCCTTCCCCACCAGTCTCCTTCACTTCATATGTTGACAATTTTCCTCCCAGCAAGGTACACTGCAGAAAGCTGGAGCTTTTCATTTGCTGACTGCAGAAACAGCAAACAAAATCTTCATCAGGAGTAAAAACCAAGGAGTTTTACATCTGCAAGCCATAAGTGACTGGGTTTTTAAATTTAAAATATAGTCTTTAATTAGTACTAACCTAGAACTAAGATATAAGTTTTCTATAAATCTTTCAAATGCTCCTGAAAAAAAAATTAATGCTACTGCTTTCCCCATGTAAGCCATCATTCTCAACTGAGTCATTACAATGTGGATGCAATCTGAGGAGTCAGTGCTGCTGGTTTGAGGGCTGGCCAAGCACACATTCATCTTTTGTTGCAGAAGACAGTGGAGAAGTGGGTGGAAAAGAAGCAGTTATACAGACTTTGCTGCCAGAAAAAGGCAGACTAGCCTCTCCAACTTTGAGATTATTCTGTGCTGCTTTGAGTTCTTGTTTTGACCAAAGTTTCCAGACAACTGAGTGGCACAGTCAGAAATACCAGCAAAATTACTCCCTGCTGGACCCTCTATTTCTCCTTGTTATTCATGTATTTTTCTTGGACTCCTTTACCTTCTGCAGTGTTAAAATGCCACCCTCTGCACAAATTCAAAAGTTACACCCTGGAGCTGATGATGGAATTATCTCACAATTGCCACCTAAAGAGATTTAAATCAAACAGAATATATTGGCTGTTTTTATTCTGAGCACAAGGGAGCCAGTTCCTGAATTTTCAATCACGTTAAAGTGGGGAATCAAATTAATCAGGAATTGGATGAAGTGGAAGGTTCTTGATCAAAAAATTTATTGTAAAGTTCTCACATGAATTAAACCTGTAGATTGAGGAAGCAGCTGCACTTGGCTCAGCCGAACTGAAGCAATTTGTGTCAGCTGGAAATGCAGCAGAAGAGTGGCACCTAATGGCCAAACATTTTCAGGGAACTGCTCTGTCCCTGCTTTTCTCCACTGCCATCATTCCTGGCATTCCCGTGTTACACCCTGCCCTGTCTGCACGATACAAACCAAAAGACGCCGTCTTTCCTATCACAGGTTTGGTTTTTCTTCACTTTGCTGTCACATATTGTGCCTGTACATCTGAAATCAAAACAACCTTTAACTTATTTTCTCCTCCTCTGATGTGTTACTGGCTGCTGTTGCATTGAAGTCTGAATTGTGTGAGGCAATTCTTGTCCTCTCACTTGCCACACCAAGGGTGTGACAACAGGCAAACACCCCAAAGAAAGGCACAAAATTCCTCAGGAGCTTTCCTCCTAAGGTCCCGGGACTAAAAGTGATTTATGCCCAGAAAGGCAAGGTTTCATCCCTTCAGCATGGAAGAAAAGCAAAGGCACAGCCAAACCTCCCCTTGCTGTCCCAGGAACATGCCCAGAATTGGCAACTTTGCAATTGCAAGGTGAGATTTGAGGGGTTCTGGTGCCTACTGATCCTTAACCTGGATGGAAAGGGCAATGGGGGTCGTGCTGTGACAGAACTCTCCTGTGTTCCCATTTCCTTGGGGCACTTTTTGCTGCAGGTAGTTTTTGGAGCAATCTAAATATTAAAACTCCAGCAGCCTGTTCCCAGGAGAAGGTCAGTTCCAGAGGCAAATGGAAACACTGAATTAATCTGATCAATGTTTTACAATGAATGAAAAATTTGCAAATGTATGTCCCATACGTAGTTTCTGCAACAATGCCTGCATTCCGTGTCCAGAAGCTGTGTCTTATTTTTGCAGAGAATGGCTTTAGATGGAAAGCAGTACTTTTTGTCCTTGCTTGGAGGTCACTAAACCCATGAAATTCACCCAGCTATACCAGCAGAACTCAAGAATCTCCCAAATCTCCTATGATCTAAGGACTAAGTTATGCTTTTTCTATTCAACAGGATTTGGCTCCTGTGACCAGCTTCTCATTAACCCAGCCTCTGACACTCTTGTTTTGGACAAGCAAATGCACACAGGTTAGTAAAATCACAGGGCAGAGATTCTCTTTTCATTTATATTCATTTGCAGACCTGGAGAGTGACAGCATGATCAGGGCTCATTAGCAGCACAGCCAGCATCATCAGGAGGAGTGGGAAGGAAGAAAGAAGGGAGGTCAGGAAGCCAAAGAGGCCAAGAAAAGGACTATGAAACACTTCTCTGGGTGCCCACCGTCTGGCAGGTCCCAGGAGAGCTCCTCCCATCACATACTCCCAGTAACCCACTTTCTTCCCATTCCCACCCTTGCCAAGAGCTACATCTCATGAATTTCCTATTTTAATCACTTAGTCCTATTTTCCAGCACATTCATCATCTCATTAACAGTAAATGCCTTTATTAAGTTAAATATGAAATCCAGCACTAAGCTGTTCAAATGGGTTTTTAGGGGCATGGACAGGTTTCCTTCTTCCCTCCTCCCGTCTTGTAGCATCCATATTCAAATAATTCTTTTATATATTCATGTAATTGTCTTGTCTCAATATTTAATTAACTGTATTTTTATGGAATCTCGATTTTCCCAAGAGAAAGCAATATTTAATATGGTTCAATGTTCACCTGACTTTTCATGGAGACAGATGAAACAGCGCCTGATTAATTTTACCCATTCATTCTCTGTTAATTTAAATCATGAGGAGGGGAGAGAGGAAATATATTTAAATGCCCAATCCCTTCTCACAGTTTATCTATTTTGGGCTTCCAGAAAGTGGGCCAAGAACACAGAAATTTTCTGGTTTGTGATCTCTGACCTGGACCCTGCTGGCCTGCCCTGACCCTTGTCGGGAAAACTTCCCTTGCAGGGAGACACCAAAAAGCTTCCATTTATTTGATTTCACCAGGGGAAGGTGAAGAGGTCTCTGAAATATCCTTTATTAAGGAAGAGCTCTTTGATCTATCAGACAGGGGCAGGACAAGACCCAATGGCTGGAAGCTGAAACTGGATCAATCCAAGCTAAGTATGGGGAGTCATTTTCTAATTATTATTTTTCTACAAACCAAAGGGAGTAATTAACTAGGGGAACATCTTCCATTAGTGCCTGATAGATTTTCTATCACGGGAAGTACTTGAACTACATCCAGCTCAATGACACAGGGCCAGGCAGAAGGAAGAAGGTGAGTTTTACTTCCAATTGTGCCACTGGGGAGAGAAACCCAGGATGCTGGTTCCAATCTGGCACCAATGGCTTTTTTAAAAAACAGAGCCAGTCAGTATTGGGAACGAGTGTTTACCAAGGGGAAAAATATTGGTGCTGGGTGAAGAAAGGCACAGTAAGAAACTACATATGCTTGAGAAGGTGGAAAATAAAAAAGAAATTAAAAATATAAGGATTTTTACTCTTTCTAAAAAGACTTGACTGGGTTTATCTGCAAGACCTCTGTGTTCACATTAGCAGCCATAGGATGCCACAGAGGTGTTTTCTGAGTAACAGTTCCAGCAGCCAAGCCTCCCCAAAACTCTGCTGTGATGTGTTTCCAGCAGCTTTGCCATCCTGCAGTGGGATGGGGCAGGTTTTGGCACAGCTGTTTTACTCAAGTCCTGGAATTAAGGTGTTGCCATGTCCTCAAATCTTGTGAAACAGGGTGTGCTGGCCAAGCAAGGAAGGAGTTACGCAGCACAGCCCAGCTGCCTTTTGTTATTCTTATTGTGAATCCAGAGAAAGGGAGAGGAATGGCTGCAATTTAGGGAAAACAAGGGATTTTCTAACTGATGGAGAGTGATGCTCAGGCAGTCCAGCAAAGGAAAGTGATGAGAAATCCCGAGAAGGGACTGTTACTCACATCTGCTGTGCATTTCAGGAAGGGCCAGGATGAGAGACACCCTGAAGGGAAGCAGCTGAGATGGAGAAAGCAGCCTGCTCAGAGGGGCTGCTGTGCTGCTCTGAGCACCGGGGATGGTACAGCCCAGCTGTTAGAAACAGATTTGAAACTAAACAGAAGTGCTCTGCAGTCCCCTGCAACATCACTTTGACAAGCCTGGGAACATGGAAAAGGTTCCTCCACCAGTGGGGCTGATACATTTTTCTGAGGTTTTAAAACATAAAAGTCCCATCATGACAAGTGGGTCATGCCCAGGGAGATTGGAGCAGGCCCTCTCCAGAGGGACCAGTCTGTGGGAAAGACAAGAGCTGTGCCAGGGGGCAGCTGTGGAATGTGCATCCATGCTCATCTCATCCTCATCAACTCATCTGCATCCATGGCTATGACAGCAATTCCAGCTCATCCCAGTGCCCAGCTGGGCAGGAGCCCAGCCCTGGCCTTGCTGTTTGCTGCTGTTCCTCACCAGACAGCAAGAATGACCTGCTGGTTTGCTCCCATATTTTTAGAGACAAGTTTGTGGGATGTGGTGGGCTTTGGGAAACAAAAAGGATTCCTACTGGTA
The DNA here is from genome assembly GCA_013399835.1 of Leptocoma aspasia. Classification (NCBI taxonomy): domain Eukaryota; kingdom Metazoa; phylum Chordata; class Aves; order Passeriformes; family Nectariniidae; genus Leptocoma; species Leptocoma aspasia. The sequence goes on from VXAX01005536.1 coordinate 78,896, forward strand.
TTAAAATAACACCAGCAATGCCTAATAAAAAAACTAGGTCCCATCCTCCCTTTCTTAAAGGGAGGTGAATCCCTGGAATGAAATGTTCAGCCAAAAATAGATGAAGAGAGAGAATAGGCCGAAGTCTGAGCTTACTACATTGGGTCTGTGTGACAGTCTGGGTACATATTATCCTGTAAAGCTCCCTAAATAACCCTTGTACTTCACCTCAGTGGCTCAATGGCAGCCTAGAGCTATGTGAGAGCACAGGAGAGCTCCCTCCTTTCTGATTTTCCCATGGGATAACACCTTAAATGGTGGGGGTTGCAGCACTTGGAAAGTCAGAGGAGACAAAAAAATTCCTGATAACATTTTGCAGGTTGTAAAATGCAAAGAAAAGAGAAGGCACAAAAGAGTCAACTCTGGATTCAGTCAGAGTAGGACCAGTTGATCAGTAGGATGTTGGTATTATTAATAGAAAAAATTAAGGTACTATCACTAAATGACTAGACAGGGAAGAGTCAACCATGCTAACAGATGTTACCAAATACCAGAGTCAGGAGCCAGCTGAATAATGTATTGTAATATCAGAAACACACTGGTGACCCAGTGCTGCAACATGAAAGGAAAATGAATCAATAGAAAGTAATGAGAGAGAATAATACGTGGATTAGTGAGGACAGAGATGGATTTCTGATCCAGGATTTTCCCCAAAAGACAGCTATGTGCTCTAAGAACTATAAATCTTTAATCAGTTCATCAAGTAGCTCAGTTATTCCTCTGTGCATACATTCAGGGCTAGATAAAAGTACCTTCTGCATCTGAAATTCAGGCATGGCAGTTTCTGGGGCTGAGCAGAGGTGCTTGGCTACTGGAGTGCATCCAGATCCTGGAGTGAAGGGCCTGGAAGAGGGGCATTGCACAGGGATTTGTACCTGCCCTGGAAATGATCCAGCCTAAGCTGGACCATGCAGAGAAATGATCCTCCTGCAAGACTCTTGGTAGGCAAAAGGGGCAGGGGATTTATGGGGGTACAAGCTGCTTGCTGAGACAATCACAGAAAGGGAAAAGGACTTTGTTCCTGGTCCAAAACCTTGTGTATCAGGTTGAAAGGAAAATGCAAAGCAATGGGGGGACAAGTCCAGAGCCCAGGCCTGTCTTTCACTGGACCCTACTCCATTCTGGCAGTAATTCCTCTCTCTGCCACCAGTAGAACCCAATTTTTTTTTTTTCCCAGTATTCTAGCTCCAGACAATGGAGGAAAGCATTCCTACTCCAGAGCAGCCACCAGCCTAGCCACTCTGTTGGTAAAAGTGGCTTTAGACTCTCTCAGGAGAAGGTTAGAAATGAATTCCTGGTTTCCAATGCATGAGCACACACTGTAACTCATTATAAAGAAGACATTTTGCCCTCTGCACCTCTTCTCATTCTGACAGTGTCTTAAAAGAAAGCTGCAGCAATTACATTTTGTGGGAAACTCTGTCTTGAGGCATGACATCACCCAGGGAACACATCACAGGCTGAGCCCCTTGCAGGTGAGGGCCAGCTGTGTCCTCATTTCTGGGTCTCTGGGGGTCCAGAGGTGGTGCAGCAGGAGGATTGCAGTTGTTAAGAGTGAGGATTTTATTAACCCACAACTACAAGTGGCAAGAAGTAAGATTTTCTGGGGGCTGGGTGGATTTGAGGTGGTAGATGTTGGTATGAGGAGAAAGCACAGTAAAACTTTGGATCTCAGTTTTTACCTTGCCTTGACCCCACTTGTGCCTCAAATGAGGTTTTTTTTAGAAAAACTTTCTGAAGTCAGGAGATTTATATCTTATTTCCAAATGGAACAGACTTTGCTGAAAACGGCATGGATTTTACCAGGTCAATACAATTTATGATGAAATAGGAGATGTTTAAATCTAGTTCTACATAAATAGCCCCAGCAGGGAAGTAGTGGAGCCTGATAAAAAAAAAAAAAAAAAAGAAAATTAATCCATTTTTAATGCATCTGCACCAGAAAATGTAACATCAGCCAAAGAGATCTCAAATCCTTCCTGCAGAGGGTAGGAAAGGGAACACACTGCACATGCCAGCGAGCGTGTGGGCAGACTCACTGGCTACACCTTTTCTAAAAGGATTCACACACCTTTCCTGAAGTGACATTCAGACCATATCCAGTGCCAATATTATACACAGTTAACAGACCACAGTTTGGAAAGTGATTTTCCAAATTATGAAGTAGATGGTAAATCTGGCAAGAGTGAGTGCAGCAGCCACTGTGGGTGAGGTGGCTGGAACCAGGGGGTGAGGGCACCAACCTGCTCTGCTGAGACCATACCCCAGTGTGCTGGACACAACATCCAGGCTGCTAGAGAAGAGAGATGCAGCAGCAATGTGGGAATACATACATTTGTAGAAACAGAGGAATTCAGCTCCTCCAAGAGGCATTTGGTCAAAGCCCCACCAGACTTCCAGAGGGAGCACCTTGCACTCGCTCTGCTCTGCAGCAGCAGATGGTCCATCATTACCAAGCAGCTTTATGGCCATCCAAACTCTCTGAGACCTCTGTTGCTTGAACTTGCACATCTTTCAAGAAGAAAAACAGGGATGAAAACTAACTTGAAAGCTGGGCTTTACTGCCTTGAGCCAAGATTCACATGATACCTTTTAACAGCCTTTCCCTCCCCGGTTTTCAATTAACTGCTCTGCACTGAAGATTGCAGACTGTCAACTCATGCAAAGAGTAAATCCTTTCCTAGAGCTTTTTAAACTATTTTCTCAGGCTCCTGACTGCAGAGGGCTTTGAACAAACTGCTTCCAAGGAGGGAAAGGAAAATGAAGTGAATGGTTTGTTGCAGTCAGCAGCATTTCTCCCAAGGTGTTCGTGCTGCTGCTCTGCTCCGGGGAAGAGGAGCTGTCACATCTCAGTGGACTTTTTCCAGGCAGAGCCATCAGTTTTGACTTTATATTTCCTTGGGGTTAGATGGAAATTTCTCAAGAATAAAAGTAGGAGGCAGAAAGGCACCTACCTACCTACCTATCATACACAGTTTGCGAGAGGTGAGACAAGAAGGGACTACAGAATGTTTCCAATTTGCTTCAGAGCAAAAAGAAAGAGCAAAAGAGAACTGAAATGCTTTAGTAAAACCTTGCACTCCACATTTTTCAGGTCAGGACCAAAATGGAAGCGATATTTGTAAAGGATGCCTGCTTTTCTAGGAATTTGTTTGAAAACTAGGTGTTGTTATACTGCAATAACTGATGCTGCAAACAAGTTGGTGAGAAATATAGGACTTAAAGAGAATCCTCCACTCTGGGGACATGAAGTGAGCAAATTAGGAACCTTTTAAAAATCAGAAAATTTGATAAACTGTTAAAAGTGACCACAAGTGAACTGAATTATGTTAGCAATTTGCAGTATGGACCTAAAAGATAGTAGCTGGATAAGGGGAACAGGCTTTTTGGTTTGGGTTTGGTTGGTTGGGTTTTTTTAAATTCTAAAATGCTATCAGTTTCTTTATATATAGAGTACATGACCTTCCAGATCTGACATTCCAGATTAATTTCTAATTCTCTCATAAAGGGGCAAATTGGAATAAATAAATAGTGGCTGAGAAAGCAGAACAAAGCAGTCCCAGAATCACTGTTCCCTCTGGAAAAAAAAAAAAAAAAAAGAACAAAACAAAACAACACCACCACCACCAACCCCATATAGAATAAACTTTTAAACCCAAACCAAAACAGCCAGGTTCACTATGGATGCAGCCCAACATTATTCCCTGCATTCAGGCTTGCAGAGACACAGCCCTGAAGACTGCTCAAAGAAAAATTGCAGTATTAAATCTGGTCGTTTTTTCATTTTCATCATTGATTGCTTCCAGACAAGCAAATGTACTACAAAGTCACTTGGGAAGTAGCCTTTAATGTGCCTCCAAGACTTCCTGGGGTTTAACTGGTCATTTCCTCATTAAAAGATGCTGCTTCAGACCACTGGACTGGGGCAAGACAACCTCAGCACCACACCCATTGCATATCAACATTTATTATTCATTTTCTTGTTAAAGAAGGCTTCAGAAATTTCTCAGAAAAAGAGGAAAAATACTCAGAAAGAGGAACCCCTTGTCCCATCAGCACAAGGAGCAGGGACAAATATAAGTAGGTATATATATATACACTTAAATATGTATATATGCCCACTCCTGAAAGAGTGACAGTTTGCAGTAAACTGCATCTCTCACTGTTTTACTGTAACTTTTCCCCTTCTCAGGACATTTCCCTTGCCAAGAGGAAGGGCTGGAGCCCTCCCATCCCCCTCCCTCCTCCAGCATCTCGGTTCTAACCTGGCACAAACCCTTTGCTGCATTTTATATAACTTCATTGGTCTGACTTTCCAACTGCTTAACAGCCCTTATCAGCAAATAAAAGCCTCCAGCAGCAGATGAGCAAAGTGATTGAGAAAGCTATAAAAACTGAAAAGAGAGAGCTGTCTGTAGTTAAAACAAGCTTCAGCTCCTGCTCCCCAGCCAACTCCCCCAGTAAGTAGGGAGGAATAGCAGGTTTATTACCCTCCCTTTGATTGTATGTCATCATTACAGCATTGTTTTCTCACATACCAATTCCTTCCTAGCTCCCACTTGCAATAAAAACCAGAGATTTGGGTTCTTTTAAAAGATTAATGGACACAGCTGCCCTCATACTCTAAACTTGTGGAGTGGCTGGATATCACTCTTGAAATCCCAAATTCTGGCAGTTTTCTGCTGGGGCTGGAAGTCAATGATGTCGTGAATTACAGAAGAGTTGTGTGGAGGGAAGGAGGTGGCACTGTGGAGAAATGAGACCTGTTGAGGGAGAACTCCTCACAAAGAAACTCCAGAATTAACAACCCTTTTTGATGAAAACAATGAACAGCAAAAGTAAAAATGGTTTACATAGAGGTTTACAAAAGGAAAAACACCCAATTTTGCACAGAATGACTTGAGACTTGTCTGTGCTCTGCTTTGAGGGTGAGTAGGAAGTGATGCTCAAAATCAAGCATGAAATCATTGCTCCAAACACAAGAGTTGATTCATGTGGGAGAAAAGCAGGTCTGGGGGTCTGATTTGGAGGTGCTGGGGTGGCTGGGACATGCAGGATGAGGGTGGCAGCCACGTGCCCACTGCCATGGGCAGGTCACACAGATCAGCACAGGAGGAGCAGGGATGGAGCAGAAGAGCAAAAGAGAGCAGGAGAGAAGGGTCTTTTGGGTAGAAAAAACTGAAACTTGGTTACTTTCTTTTGCAGGTGGGAGACAGTTTGTAACTAAGGGTTGATTCCTGTCTGTCTCTCCCGACCTGAGGAGACTTGGTGATTGCCCTTGGCTCTCAGTGAACCCCTCATCCCTACAGAATGTCTGTGCAGAGCCTTGCTGTGGATCTGTAAGGTCCCCAGAGCCACCCCATGGTGCCACCTCAGCTGTCAGGTCAGGCACAGGCTGACAATTCACAAAGAAATACAGCAGGCTAGGCAAAGCCATGCTGCTCCCAGGGGTTAAGAGGGACAAGTGGGTGACCCTTTCAGCCCCAGGGTGACACAAAGGGCTCGTAGGGCACCCTCATGTCCTCAGAGCTGGGGCTCAGTTCCAGTCCTGGCCAGCTCCCAGGACAGGACAGGACCAGCTGGGACTCCTTGCTGGCACCATTTAGGAGGGAGAAGTGAAAGTAAATCTAACGTGACCTTCACTATAAGCCTGTGTGGGCTGTCAGGACCCAAAAGAAGAAACCCAGACCCATGGAGCAGCAGTGAGTCTCTTGCCAACACAGAAACACTGCGTTTTCACTCTAGCTATGATGTCTGCATTTAGTATTCATTGCCATGTCAGTGATCCTCATGAATTCCTCCCGTGTGCATGTGCCTCTCTCATCCATTTCTATCAGCATCTCACTGTAATTTATTATTAGTTAAGAATTAATAGACACTTGGAAGTATAATGTTACATTTTTGTCTTCTGGTGCTCTGAAGCATTTCATGCAGCAGATCAAGCATTAAATCTGTCATGTAAACACATTATTTTGTCATGTGATGCATTATGATAGCCCACTACCAGGAAAATGAAAAGCACTTAACGGTTCGTGTTTGATGTGTACTGCCAACAAAACTCAGGAAGAATTTATAGGGTGTTGTGGTTTAATGAGTACCTGTTTAATAGGGTTTGAGTATCATTCAAAAATGTGGCTTTACAGGAGACATGTGATACATTGAATTTCAATGTGAATTATAAAGCCCAATCTAGATCTCCAGGCTTCTACACAGCAAAGATAATAAGATCCAGGGAGCTGTTTATGAACAATAAATCATGACCTTTTCTCGTTTTCTCTTGGAATATTCCTCTCTCCTTCATCAGGTTTTATGAAGCTGCAGGGTTCATGTCTGGAGGTGCCATCCAGTACCTTTGATTAGGGCAGAATAACTCAGCTATAGACAGGGGATGAATGAACTAAAGGGAAAGGAAGAGCTGATAAATAGGAACTCCACCAAACACCCAGGCAGACACTGGCAAGCCTGGCAAAGTTTAAGGAAAAGAAGAGTTTGTTAATGACTTGGGAAAGCTTCAGTGAGTGTGTTTCCAGGTGGAATCTTCACCCAGCACACTCCTAACAAAAGTCCCTCACACCTGGCCAGATGTATCACAACAGCAGCACAAAAAATGGCAAAAATCTGAACAAAGAAGGAATTTCTATTCTCCCTTTCCTCCCCAGGATGCTGCTGGGAGCGATGCCTTGGGATTTTAGCTTGTATATTTTTCATATATTTGCAATCCTGTAATTCTTTAGTGTATAGCTCTGGACTCCCTATAAAGCTAGCTGCTGCTTTCCCATTTTGGGCAGACACAACAATTCCTCTACAGGCCTGGCAATCAAGGACACCTCACTGCCTCAGGCCCCAAGAAACGTAAAACAAAAGTGAGTTGGGGGCAAGCAAACCTGGGGTAAATGACTTCATCACCTGAAGCTGCAATTGGAAGATTAACCCCCAATATGCAAATGGACCAAACTTATAGAAGTGTGAAAGCCTGTGACCCATCATCCATTTTGGGTGCAGCCCCTGGGGGGCTTCATCTGCCCTTAATGTACCTAAAGGCCCTTCAATAAATATAACTGCTTTTTACTCCCTTAATTTTGTCTGGCCTCTGTTTTTAGGTAGCCCGAAAAGGCATCAGGAGCACCTCCCACAAACCAAAACAAGATACAGTGTGATATGACAAAAACCAGAGAGCAGCCTGAAGACAAATCCCAATCCCTTTGTTAGCCCACAAAAGAACCAGCCAAGCAGTGCTGCAGAGCGAGCCAAAGGTGGATCCACCACGTGGATCCAAGTTACAGCTCCCCTTGACCTCATGGTAGACAGTTCACAAGGTAAGAGTCCTAAAACCGTCTCTTCAAACAGCTTTGGTTAGAATTCATCAAGACCTGATGCAATTAAATGCTCTAAGTTATTAATACTAACAAGATTTATTGCTCCCCATTTACAAATGATTTGCATTTTTATGCATTCTTTTAGCATGGATCATCACAAATTTCTTTGGTATTCATGAGGTTGCAATTTGTGTATTTCCATAATTACCTCATCATATTCCCCATTAGATAATGGACCAAGGGCATAAAACACCAAGCAGAATTCAAAAGCAGCATTGACTCTCTGCTCCACTGAGAGACTGAGTGTCCCTTGTCCTTGAAGCAGAGCTCACAGGAAAGCCCTGGAAAGGGCTCTGCCCCAGCATTGGCTGAGGCTTGCAGGTAGAAATAAAATTTAAAATAATTTTTAAAAAATCAGTGCTTGATCATTACAGCCTCAGGGAGTTTCCCTCCTCACCTTAACTGAGTCCATTGACACATTCTTTGCACAGCCCCTGTGGACTAAAGAGGATTGTACCACCTGCATGACAAGCTAAGGAACTACAACCATTTCCATCCCACAGCTTTTAAAGCAGGACACAAGTGAGAGCTGAAGAACCAGAACCAGCCTGGACAAACAGTTCCTCACGCCAGGACACTGTCACCACACCCCCTAAGGGACAGTTTGCATCCCAAACTCAGCCCACCCAAACCTCATGGGTAATTCACCAGTGCACTGCAAGGAGGGGGAGGAAGGAAGGGAGATGAACTTCATGTACATGGAAATCTTTTTGTACACTTAGGAATGGAGATGAACAGATTTAAAATTAACAGGCTTAGTTCACTGCTGGGTGAGTGATCTAAAATGGCCAATAAATAATTCATCCCAGCAGCATCCATCACTGTGCAGCCTGGCCTGTGACACTGCCCACGTCGGGGCTCACTTGGTGAAAAGAGACAACTTAATTCAGCACCAAGTGAAAAATCCAAAATCCCATAAATGATTCATCGCCGGATTAAAAGCTAGAGATTTCTCCATAAAATTCTCTGCCCTGCATTAAATATGCAGATGATTGTGTGGTGTTTATTAACTACTGGATGGCTTAGTTAAGGATGATACCAGCTCTGGTGTTTGAGAGCACCTTTGAAGCCATGAATCTTCATTAGATGTGCATTTAAGCATGAAAACGGGTTACCTTCCAGTATTCAGTGTTCACTTACATCAGTAGAACTACAGAATATATATATGAGATAAGAGTCAGGCCTTTGTATACTTTGTTTTAGAAAACATAACCATAGACAGGATTTATCCCCTAGTTGGGATTACCTACCATACACCCCTTCTCCTAGGTATTAAAAAAAAAAACCCTCCCCCAAAACACCAAAACACACCCCCACAAAATTTTCCTATTTTTCTAGATACTTAAAAAAAGAAGTGCATTTTGAAATAGTCAGAGAATATTCAGTTTCTTTTATTCTAAATTAAAAAAAAAAAAGATATTTTGGGAAGTAGTAGATTTCCCTTCCCCTTGGAGAAGGGTGAGTGCTTGAAAGACTAAAGAAAGGCAATGAACTTTTACTAGAGATAATTTCCCAGCACCTTCCTCCCCAATCCTTCCATTGGTATTTGCACACTCCAATTTGCCTCCCTCTTCCCAGTGTCCTCATGATCTTTCCTGTCTCAGTTTCAAACTACTTGGAGCTCTTTAGCTGAGGTTAGAAAAGAAGTTCTATGAGGAGAGACTGAGGGAGCTGGGGGTGTTTAGCCTGGAGAAAAGGAGTCTCAGGAGGGACCTTGCTCTCAGCAGCTCCCTGAAAGGAAGTTGTGGCCAGGTAGGGATCAGGTTCTGTTTCCAGGAAACCAGCAGCAGGACAAGAAATGGTAACAAGCTGCATGAAGGAAGGTTTAGGTTGGACATAGGAAAAATTTCTTCACTGAAAGCACTGTTGGGCATTGGAAGGGCTGCCCAGGGAGATGGTGGAGTCCCCATCCCTGGAGGTGTTCAAGGAACTGTCCCCCACTGCTCCAGCCTGGGTGACAAGGCGGGGATCAGTCACGGGTTGGACTCAATGATCTTGGAGCTCTTTTCCAACCTCATCGGTTCTGTGACTCTACACTGCAGGGTGAGGAGATGAGGCTGAGGAAATGAGGGCTCTCTCTGGGAAGCCCCACTCCAATCACCCCAGTGTTCCTCTTAGTTCCTAAACACTCTCCAAAGTGATTCCTTGGAGGGCTCCTTGCCAGGGCCCTGGTCCTGCTGGATGGCAGGAGGCAGTGGGGGCTGAGATGAGCTGTGGGTTTGTTTAGGGCTGACATTTCCTTTCCCAGGTCATTGCTTCCACAGTGTGATTGCAGGAGCTGCTGAGTCTTGGGGTTTGTGTTTTAAATTAGCAAGGGAAACCAAAACCACACTGCTGCTCCCAGCTGGGGTTAGACAGCAGTGGGAAGAGGGAACCAAGAAGTGCATGGTAACCACAGCCCCAGGAGCACAGGGAAACCAGGGTGTTACTGAGACTGGCAGGAAATTGTGTTGCCAGAAGCCACATGAGCCAGAGCCCAGGCCAAGTGTGCTGAAAGCCTTCCCTGGAGCCCTGAGCTGAGCCCATGAGCTGAACTGCTGGCTGGGACCTCCACTGTCACTGGAGGAGGCTGCACTGATTCTGCTTGGTGCCAGCAAATCTGCATCACCTTTGCAGCCTCTTCTCATCTCTCCAGATGTTTCTCTGCTCAGCCTTTGCAGCTCAATTTTGCCATCTGCTGTCATGTCTGTGGCAGCACGTCCCATTTCCTCTTTCTACCAGGCTAAAATTTTCCACTTTTTCATGCATTCATCTCACACTGTGTAGTTATCTCTGTTCTTTCCCCAAGTCCCATGATGCTATTTATTCTTATTTCTAATTTCCTATGTACTCAGCCACATTCTTCCCTTCTGCTTGCTCTTTCTTAAGCCCCAATTACATTTCACCTTTGAAACCAGGAGATTTATTTATATTAACCTTAAAAAATGCCTGGAAAAGCACATTAAGGCTAAGAAACAAACCTGGAAACATAATGAAATGTGCTGCTGAGATGGAAAGGGACCATCAGAACAGTCAGCTCTAATAAAGTCTATTAAGAGAGGTCTCTTATTAATCTCAAAATGATATTTAATTCATTCCTCTGCTTTCTCTTTAAAGGATTTGTATTCCTAACTCAGCGCTTGCCTTTTTTTTTTCAGTATTTCCTCCTGTTTCCTCATTAGTCAATCCCATATCCCAAAATATTCAAATCTCCCTTTTTAATTGCTTTCCTGTACCTCCTCCATACTAATCTGGCAGTTCAGTCATTATCTCCTCACGTCAGACCTCCTTCACCCTCTTTAATCGGTCATTTTGATACAGACAATTGTCCACAAAGTACTGGGGACCAGTAAAAATTATTACTTGGACCAAAAGCTAAATCCTTCATTAATTAACTGCCTTGCTCCACAGAGCTGAGCCAGACTCTCCAGATATAACAACATTTAGGCTTGACATGGACTCTAAACAAATTAAAACCTGCTTTGCTCTGCCACGGGCTCCCTGTGCAAGTCCATAAATGCTGAGGTAACTCCAGCAGCTCCAAGTGCTGGGCAGAGGCCTCAGACCTGGGTGATTTCAGCTCGTGGTGCTTTGCAGTTTGAGAGGTGGTGGGAGGCCAGGATGGAGGGACTAGATTTTGGGGGAAAGGCAGGGTGGTTTTAAAGCAAATGGCTTTTTTCCTTTGCCCTGTGTATTGCTTTAATCTGTTACCAGAGGGGTTTTTTTTTGCTACAGTGCTTTATCTTTACTCAAGTGTATATTTTTTTTGCCTTCCAAGGTAAAAGTCTTAAAAATAAAGGCCAACATTTCCAGATGCCAATGACATCCTCTCTCACAGCCTTTTGTTTCTAAAAACTTGCTGCTTTCATCCAGCTTTTCTCCATTAGACCCAGAGACTGCATTCTGGGGCTTCTGTTGCTTTTGGAAAGCAGCATTTCCTCCAGCTACATTTAAAAGGCTCACTTTAACCTTTCCCTGAACATACTGACAGCCCGAGTCCTCACAAATAACTTCAATGAATTTTCATTTAAATGTAACCCTCCCCAAATCCTTGCTTCTAATTGCCACTCTAAACCCAAGGCTCTGCCTCAATAATTGGGCTGAATAAAAAGATAAATAAGAATGCTCAGTGGCATAAGTTACACTTACAGCTTCCCTGCAGCTTCTCAGGGCTGCATTTCCACATGGCTGATCAGATCAAACTCACTTTGTTGGCTCCCACCTCTTCTCCCCTTGTGCAACTCCCCAAAACCAGGGCTTTTAAGTCCAGCCAGCACCACAGCAAATGTGCTAGAACCTTCCCAAGTGAGAGCCAGCTCTGCTGTAAAGAAGTCATTAGTGAAGAGCTAATTAGTAAGAGCAAAAGGATTGGCCCAACTCTGCCAATTGGAAGCTGCAATGGAGATATTGTTGACTTAATTAGGAGGTTTAATTGGGTGGGGGAAAAAAGGCAAAAAGAAAAGTTTGGATTTTTCAAAGGAGTACATCAAAACTGTTTGGGACTTTCTTTTTTGCTTGTTTTCTTTTATTTCTTACAGGTTTGTGTGGGATTCATGGCTAGAAGTGACAGATGCCAGGTCCTGTGCTCCGTGTTGGGGTGGTGACAGCCACAGTCACTGGTGTGGGACAGACACAGATGTCAGCTGAGCAAAGCCAGCCTGGGAGCCCACAGGCCACGTCCTCTGTCTGGGGACTCTCCTGTGCCTCCCACAGCACACCCAGACCGGGCTGAGGGCAGGGCTCTGGACCCAGAGGGACCCCAAAGAGGAACCTCCCCTGCCTGCCCCAGCTGACTGTGAGAGGATGCTGAGAGTTCAGCAGTGTCACCACAGCCCTGAGCACAGCCACTGGGGAAATCCAGAGCTGCCACACCGTGGTGGCTTCTGACCCAGTGCTGCTCCCACAACGTGCTCTTACTTCAGGCTGTCCTTGCCCAGAGGGGCCATGGCTGGCACTGGGGACCTCCAGGCAGTGGAGAACAAACCCTGCCATGGATTGGGATCTTCTCCTAAAGTCACTGCAGCAGAATGGGTGAGGGCCCCAGGGAATTACACAAAAGCTCTGCAGTGTATCCTATTGATGATCCCCCAGCCCCCATGGACAATCCCTCTTCCTTAACAGATTTAGAAATGAGTGGTATGGGGGTTTGTGGGGGCAGAGAAGAAAAATTTCCCTCTAGGTTGGTCTTCTGGGCGTTTTCCCACCTCTGCAAAGGCTGCAGTATTTCTTTGGAGAGCTGAGACAGCACACCAGTCATTTCCACACCTGGGAAATACCTAACTCCTGTTGAAATGCCTTAGGATGTGGCATAAAAAGTCCAATTGCCAGTGAAAAATTACAAAGTTTATTAACATATTCTCCAAGGGTTATTCAAACATGCTGAATCACAGGCAGTAGTGATACCCCCTAAGTAATCTTCATTTTTGATTTAAACTCACAGCATTCTTGTTGCTTAATTTTTCTGTTGATTACATAAAAGCATTAAAAAGTGTATTTTATGGTTCCTTTTCTTTCTTTATGGCAATTTGAAGATAGGCAGCCTTCCATGTGATCTCTTCTGTTCCTCACAGTACAAGTTGTATTCAAGGATGAATATTAGTAAAAATGGAGAAAAACAGATTCAATTGTGCAACACGGTGCTAGTAAGAAGGCAGATGCCAGAAGCATCCATGAATAATGCATAAAGCTCCTTCTCAAATAAGCTTCTTTATGCAATGAGTTTTAAGGGTGATATGGGAAAATTTGCACAAAGATTTTAAATTTTCATAGTTGAAGCTTTGGCCTTTGTTTTATACCCACTGATATTTTGAGGGCTCACAAGTATCTCTCAGTGCAGCATGGAACAGGCCCTTTTTATTTCCCATGGCATCTGCAGATGACATAGGAGCTCTTCACAGGGAAAAAATGTTGTTTTCTCCTTCAGCACCACCAAAAACTTTGTCAGGCTCTTCTGGTGGTCCAACACTGCAGTGAGAAGCACAGATCACTATGGATGGGGCAAAAGGACATTGCTGCTGCAGAGCACTCTATTTTATTTGTAACACCAGCAAATTCCCATGGAAATGGAAACCTGAAGCTACTGAGTCCAATGACTGCAATGAAGTAATTCCTACTTTTCACACCAGGGAGGAATTTACCTGGCTTGCATTTTTTTCATGGAGAGGGAAGGGTTGTTCAAACCCTGTAATGGCAGCTGTAGGGTAACCCCATGAGATTCAGAAAAGAGTCTCTCCCCAGTCCCTGCCTCCCAGGTAGAGCAAGCAGTGAAGGACCAGCTACCACTGAAAAATTATTGGTCTTTGGAAAAGACCACTGGACTTTGGAAAAGATCACTGGACTCCCCTGTGGTTTGTCCACAGATTTTTTTTTTCAAGATAAGCCAGATGATATGAACTTATCAATTACATTTCCACAAGGTATCATGTCCAAGTAGTCAATCAAAAATAAAAGCAGATGATGCACTTCCTTGAGCTGTAGTCACTACACTGCGGTAACAGTTCCTTAATTTCTCCATTGCTCTGGGTTTCTGTTCATTCCTACACAGAAGCAGCATCCAGGAACCACTATTGAATTTCTGGAGTGAAGCTACCTGAGGTTTCCTCCTAATACAACTTTGGTAATCAGCACCACAAGCCAATACTGCACCCACTACAATCTGTGGCCAATATACCTTCCTGTCTCTAAGAAAAATTACACTGGAACTTTTAATAGAAAATTACAAAATGGATTACCTTTTTACTACAATCTTCTTTGCCTGTTTACCTGGAAGCAAAATAATATTAATGTTACAATGGCAAAACGAAATCTATAATTCTAATGTATCTGTTAAACGAGCTCAGAAGCAATGACAGCAAGTTGCAAAATTTCTGTGGGCTAAGCAAGAAAGAAAGGATCCAATCCTGATTTCAGTTACACCTGTGTCTTTTGGGAGCATTTCCAGGAAACTGTGGGGCCACTTAAGTATAGAGAGCCAACAGGATGAGCCAGCCCTGCAAGAAGTGAGGGAACAGGTTCTTTGCACAGGCTGCCTCCTGCTGCATCCCCACCAACTCATCCTCTCTGGCCCCCTGATGGTGCCACAGTCCTGGAGTGAGGACAGCAACTCCCACAAAATGAACACAGCATGGGCACCAGGACCATGGCAGAGTTCCCAGAAGAACCAGGGACTCAGGAGGACATGTGCATCAGGCCAGCATTAGAATAATTTAGCTGAAGGATACTCACGTTTCCAAACCAAGGAGATGATCAGAATGAAAAGGATGGACCCTGCTATGACACAGGCAATGAGAATGGCAGAGCTGGGAAACTGGAAGGGAGAAGAGAGAGGCTGAAAAGGCTTTGGGAGCTCTTTCCTGCAGACCTATTTGCACAGGAGGGGCTGCACTGGTGCTCAGAGCACTGGGCTGCAGTTTGCAATGCTGTTCTGAGCTTGCCTGTACAAAGTGTTGAGTGATCGAGTTGATCATGACAGACAACATGAATTACCCGTTCAGTATTCAATAAACCTTATTCTGAAATATTGAAACCAGATTCATCCCATTTAACATGAACTTCTCAATAAGGTGTCCAAAGTGGAAGTAGGAGCTCAGTCACCCCCATCCTCCTCTTAGAGACAGGGGGAGGTGTAACACCCTCCTAACCTGCCTTCTGCCTAGTCACACCTCGAGGATGTTACCTCCCCTCTCTCACAGGGATGCCAGGGGAGCAGTTTTTTCTGAGGTGTCCAAGTCAGATGGAATGCTCAGGCTTTGGCTCTATCCACTGAAAAGAGGAACAGGTGGTTTCCTGAGCTTCTAAATAAAAGTTCAAGCCACTGTTTGCAAAAGCTGTCCCTGTAGTATGAATACACTGAAAATCACTAGCATGTCCTGCTGTCCTGATTTCTACTCAAACACTCTTAAAACTTACAGGAAGTTTTACCTTATCTCCTCTATCTTCATGTTTCCCAGCATTGCCATGTGAATTTGCTGAAACCTCTGAAAATCAAAGAGATTGAAATTATTACTGGCACAGTAACCTGAAGGAGTGAGGGCTGCAGTGGCTATCACTGCTTCAGTCAAGGAGTAATGAACACTTAGGGAATGAGAAGGGCAAAAGCACCTTGCAACCAAAAGAGGAGAATCAGTTTCCACCACAAATGGTGGCTGAGGAAGCTGTGGGAAATGTCAGCCTTCATCAAGACAGACGAAAACCCAGGGACACCTTCACTATCTCAGGTTGCTCCAAGTCCCATCCAACCTGGCCTTGGACACTGCCAGGGATGGGGCAGCCACAGATTCTCTGGGCACCCTGTGCCAGGGCCTCACCACCCTTCTGGGAAGAATTTTTTCCCAATATCCAATCTAAACATACCCTTGGTCAGTTTGGAGCGATTCCCCCTTCTCCTGTCACTACATGTTCTTGTAAATAGTGTCTCTCCAATATATAATCCTATTGCTATTTTTCTTTTTTTTTTTTTTTTTACTTTTCAGAGTATGTTATCCCATTAATCACCTAATCTGCCCCAAATATCTCAGTTCTGACCTGCCCCCTGTGAGAGCTGTGTTGATGTGTCTCCACATCCCACATGCTTGTATTTTATCAAAGACATGGACAGAACATGGGTAGCTCATGACAGTGTGAGTAGAAATTTGCACAGGAGTAGAAAAGAGATTATGACTAATAAAAACTACAGCTAAACAAATACAGGTAATAAAACCCTAAGAAATACTAAAAATCCTGGGGATGTGTGAACATTGCATTCTGTCATATGCCTGTTTTATGACACTCCACTCTCTCAGAGATCTGTACTTCAGAACTACCCCAAATCCACAAGAAATGCAGATGTAACAGTGACAATGCAGGTCCAACAAATCAAAGTTAAATTTTATGGCAACATGTGCAGCCTGGCCGATGGGACCAACTCTTGCTGCCCACTTTGATTCTTGAAAGAGCAAGGATATTTTTGGGGTCAGAAGTATGGCTGGTGCTGGCAGGGTTGTAGCTAGGGGAAAGTAAGTGAAGAAAGAAGAGAAATTAAATGAGAGCCTGGTCAGCAGGAGCCATCCACCCCAGGCAACCCAACCTATCTGCCAAAATTTGTTCTTGGAGATGGAGAGCTCTTAACCCTGGGTTTCTCTCCTGCTGTTCCAACATCAATATAATGTTCAGCAACAAATCAGCCTTCCCTTACCTTTCAGTAAGCTTGAGCTGGGTGCATTTAGTGCATTATTTCACAGAGTGAAAGGAGACAGAGTCAAGAACTGGACTTGGCTTATGGCTCTCACCAGACACCAGCCAATTGTGCTGCAGCATTTTCACACCTTGTGACAGTTTGACACAAGGTTTTGCACGGGTGGGAGTGACTCACATCAGCAGGGTTCATCTTTTGCTGTTACTGCTGTTGTGGTGGCTCTTTCCAGCTCACTGTCACAACTCAAGTTGCCCCAAGAATCCTGAAGCTAAGACCCTTTGTAAAACTTTTTATTTACAATGACAAAATACAGGCATTATCCATCACCCCAGAAGGGTGACAAGTGAGACTGGAGTGAGAAACCCTCACAAATGTTCAAGAGAGCAGTTTAGTCTTTTCTGTGAGCCCTCTCCAGGGGCATTAAGGAACACTCTTTCTGCTGTAAGCCTTTAGGTCTATCAAAAGAAGACCTGCAAAAATCAAAATACTGTGGGTTTAAAAATTAAGAGATTCTTGGCTCTTACTGGAATTAGGAGGCCAAATACAACATGTGTCCTGGGTTGACATTATGAGGCTCACTGTCCCCATTCACCTGTGTAGTTTAGAAAATAAGTTTTCATCCTTGA
The DNA here is from genome assembly GCA_013399835.1 of Leptocoma aspasia. NCBI lineage: Eukaryota > Metazoa > Chordata > Aves > Passeriformes > Nectariniidae > Leptocoma > Leptocoma aspasia. The sequence continues at coordinate 96,088 of VXAX01005536.1, forward strand.
ATTTCAGCATTAAGTTCTTTGTTGAGGGCACAACACTTGGGAAAGATTTTAAATGGAAATCTCAGTGAACTCAAAGCGATGACAAATCAGATATCTGAGAATTCAGCGATGTTGAAAAGTTTGGCTTTTGACTTCTCTCAGACCCAAGATACCTGACAGTCATGAGTTATTCAAAACCAACTTCCTTTGGAGGTATAAAAATACGTTTTTCTCATCTGTTGTTGCATTCTGATTTCAAACAATTTCTGTGTGGACCCCGGATACTGCCAGCTGCAATGAATGATTATCAGTATGTGTTTGGTGCACTCTTAAGAATACTCAACGGTATTTGTTGAGCCAACTTTTTAATTTCTCTGAGCAAGCAACTTCTGACCTTGTAATGTTATCCTACTCACCCATGACTGACATCTCTTCCATCATGACAGAGGTGGTGGTTTCCTCTGCAGTTTGAAGTGTACCTGGGAATTCAGCAGTCACTGAAACAAAGCAAAAAGTAATGCTTATAAAGATCACTAATTAGAAGGGTCTCCACATGGCATTCAAATTTGTGCAGACATCTGTGGAAATGAAGTCAGTAATGTGGATGAAGTAGCAACCTACAAATGGTTTGATAACAGGCCACTCTGATCACTAATAACAGCAGCAGCCTTCATACGAGATTAGAATGCAAATACTCCGTTTTAAACATGTTTTGAATTGTCAATATTTCTCAAGCAGAACATACTTTAAACTAAACTTTTCACCAGGCAATTTTAATGGTCTTTCCCAAATCAAGAAAAAAAATAGTGCACAGTTAAGTGAATCTCTCTATCTCCACCTCAGGTGCTGGGCTTTGCATTCATTTCTGTTGTACTTCATGAGGTTTCTGCCACATTATTTCTTCACATTAAAGCTCCTCTGCAGGAAGCCTGACCCCCTGCTGCCTTGGCTGTTCACCCCAATTTAGCATCATCTACAACATCTGGCCTGTGTTTGCCTAAATGCCCTGAAACACACCCACAGGCATCTCAGAGAGAACTTCCCAGACGTAAATGTAAGTATTTGGAGAGTCTCTATGATGCCAGCCAGGCTAACACAGACCATCTCTGCTACAGAAAAAGGAAAGGATTGGTGCTGGTTACCCTCTATGCTTCCAGGGAGCGTGGAGCAGAACATGTCATCTTCAGTTGTCACATCAGCTTCTTGGGAAGTGGTTGGAAAATCTGGAGGAGCGCTCGTTTCCACCATAGTCACAGGAAAAATATCATCTTCTGTCCCAGCAATTGCTGGGGGAGCAGAGGTCTCCCCTGTAGTTACTGCTGGAGACTCAGGGGCTGTGGTTGCTGGTAGAAGGGTGCTGGTTGTCAGAAAGACTGCAATTTCTGGTGTTGGCTGGAGATCAGAGGTTGCTTGGGGAGCAAAAGTTGCTTCTGTAAAATGTTTGGAGAAAACAGGAGCTTCTGTCATGGTGGTGGTGGTTGTGGTCACTGGGGGAGCTGCATGGAAAAAACACAGCCAAGGGAAAAGCCAGGTCAGAGCATTCACAACCAACCCTGAGGGAAATCAATGCAGAACTGAATAAAAATTATCTGGCTACTAAAATACTGAAAATGAAGGTGGGAGAGTCACTATTTTAATTAGCTGAAAGCACAACCAGTCAGAGAAATTCACAGATTTATAGATTTGCTTTTCTTTTACGAGTCTCAAACACCCCCTCCTTGACCATCTTGTAGAAATGGAAGGGTCAGAACCTTGTCTGGTAAAACCCCAAAACTTGAAAACTTTGTTATTTTGCTTTTCAATATCCTCATAAAAATACAATAAATAAACCAGCTCGGTTTTTCAGCTACGATCTTCTTGCTAATCTTCGCAAGTGGTTCTTTTTTCATGGACTGTTGCCCTCAGCCTCAGGGGCAGACAAGCAATTGCAGCGTTTTTCACCCTCTCTCCCATTGCATTGCTTAAAACAGACAAACAAATGTGCTGTGAACACCAATTGCGCTCCGTAAAAGCCAGAAAAAAATGTTTCTCAGCTTTGTGGAGGGTGGGTATCATCTCTTTTTTTGCTGTGCAAGACTTTGCTTTACCCTGGAGCTCAGAAAAATAATAGGAAGGGGAAGAAGCCCTTCAAGACTCTGAGACAAAATTTCCAAATATGTGGATGTGGGGGACCCACCCTTCAGGGGAAGGAAGCACCCTTAAGGGTGGGTCATCCTAATGTGTCTCCTTATGACATGAATGAAACAAAAGTCTTCAGTGTTGGGGTGAACCTCAAACGAAAAACTGAATTTCATTCCAAAGGCTCTTTAAATTATAAATCCTTTTTTAATTTCATCATCTTTTAAAAAGTCAAGCAGAGCTACACAACGAGAAATGAAATATTCACTTGAAAGGCAAAAGAAGGGTAAAATATAGGGGTTTGTTTTAATTTAAATTGCACATTGACTGTGACTCAAATTGGCAACTGGTTGCAGACCTCCCTCTGTTACAGATGAGTAATGAGATTGTTGGCTCTCACAATTAAGGAGTGATGTTACTATAATATGATCCCCTCCCAGCATTGTTGTAGTCCTGGTAGTCCGGGCATTTGGGGAGATTTGAGGGATTAAAGTTGCCCATTGCGACACCAAGGGTATAAAAGGTGGAGCAGCCGTCTTGTAGATGAGCCAACCACATGGTAGGCAGCCAGGAGGGCAGCTCCCAGGCCTGTTTTTCCTTATTTAGTCCTTTTGCTGTATTTTTGTTAAGGTTTAATAAACCTTTTAAGCTTTCATAGCGAGCAGTCACTTCTCACACCTTGAAAAATACGTAATTCGGGAAAAAACACCTTTGGCCGGAACAAACCAAAAAAAGCGCACATAGACCCCAATTTTCACTACCCAAGGAGTGGGTTCTCCTTGCTGGCTGTGTCCCCAGGGTCCCCAGACCCACCTCTGGCCACCTCCAGCCGTATGTGTCGCTTGACGTCGTTGAAGAGGCCGGGGATCTCCACGCGGCAGCAGTACAGCCCTGCGTCCCCCGCCTGCGCCGCCCTGATCGTGAGGGACACGTCGCCAAAGGACACATAGCCCTGCAGGCTGTACCTCTGAGACGCTCTGAATGTCACCTCGCTGCCACTGGTGTGCAGAATTTTGTTACTGCACTTTGAATTCGGGCAGCGGCCTCTGCCCCAGCACATGTCGGAGATGTCCTTGCGCCGTGTCACTCGGTAGGAGCAGGGCAGCGTCACAGGTTGTCCCACTGTCCCTCTAACAATGGCTTCAGACACCGTGTGTGCTGTCAGGGGAGAAGGAGGACAGGTGAGTGCTGTCAGTCTCTGATGGTGACTGAACGTGTGAAGAACCACTCCTGCCTGCAGGCAGGCCATAGCTGCTGATCCCCAAGGCTTCCCCTGCAGCCTGTGGCAGCTCCTGCCCCGAGGCACCACAGGCAACAGCCAGGAGCTCTCAGCCTTTGCTCTGCTCCTTGCTCGGGTCCTGGCCAGCTGCTGGAGGGAGGCTCATAAAATACATCAGACATGTGGCGAGCAAAGCTGGGGTCTGTCACTGGCAGCCCAGCACAAACTGGACCTCTGCAAATGGAATTTGAGAACTCCGCTGCCATCCCATCTCCTCTCCTAGGAGGCTGTTTGAAAGTTGTTCAGAAACCTGTTGTGAAAAACACCTGGTTTTCTCAGTCCCCCACCACCTCCTTCAGAATGGAAATGCTGTCACAGTTGCCTTTCACTGACAGTCTCAAAAGCAGGATCCAAAATACCTATTCATGTGTGAAATTAAGGCCTAATTAGCTGGCAGTGCAGTGGGATCTATCTGTAGGAACCTGTTCTCAGAAAGTGCACTGAGCAAGTCCTGCCAACTAATCCCACTTACCTTGTGGAACTCTGTCTACACAGAAACTTTAATTGTTGGTGTTATACCGATTTTAAAAAGAACACATACACACTTTCCTTGTCCTCTTACTCTTAGTGACCAGCTTAGGTTGGTGTTTACAGCTAATGCCCACCTTGGCATCTGGTCTGAATCTTTGCAATATATTATTCCCTCTTGAATATGATGTTCCCAGATTGCCTTAAAAGAGATTTCTTCTTTACAAAAGGCACTATACAAAAAAGTTCCCAGACAGGAACAAATCTTTCCTGGTTTACATTCACCTAGTCTGTGTCAGTCCTCCTACCTTTCTTTTGTCCCCATTTACACACTGTGGAGCAGGAACTGAGGGACTTGGGGAGCAACCAGACCTGTCCTCCAACCCTGCAGATCTGATGTCTCATGGCCAGCTTGCTCACCCCAAAGAGGACTTGCTGCTGCTGTTATTATCACCAGCTTCAGCCCTAGTTTGCCAAACATTTCTATTTTGCCAGCTGTTTGAATGCCTTTCCTTTTTGGCACAACTCCCAGATAGCAAACAGATGCTTCCAACTGTGTCCATGTCTCTTTTGTTTTCTCTTTAATGGACTATTCCCTTGGTGAGGCTTTAGCCTGTGGCAGGCTGCCTCATGACTTGTTATTGGGATGACATTTCAGATTCCTTATTGCTTATCCCACTGGCAAGAGAGCCAACCCATTCAGGTTGCCACAGCTCCAAATGCTGAAAGAATAGAGGCAGACAAAACAACAGGCAATATGGCCTGAAGGGCAAGGAGCTTCTGCAGTGAAATGAAGGCATGATATGCCAGAAACTGAATTCCTGAATACAGGATAAGGCTTTACGAGATGGTGGCTTTGGCCTCTGGAAATGGAAGGCTAATTTCCCTTGAAACACCAAAACATAGAAAAGAGCCTCTCTCTATGGATACAGAACAAGACATGCAGTTGACCTTGAAAGTATTTCTGTGAGAGCAAGGAGTTAGTCATAAACAGGTTAACACAGGTTAACACAGGTTAACAAGTCACCCCAACAAAGATGTGTGCAAAACCATCTAAAACTGTTGCTAGAATTCAAGTCACTGCTTCTTGAGGAGAAATGGGCTCATCTTCGGCTATTTCAGCCCATTTCTGCACAGCACAAAAGCAGTGTCATTAAGCAATCCCTTCGCAAATGAAAATTTGCCTGCTCTTCTCTTTGAAAGAAGCAGAGCCTTGAACTTAGTAAATAAATAACTAAGTAAATAATTTGAAAGAAGAAGAAGAAAGACACAAGGCATCAGAGTGTCTTCAGTGCAGTTTCCCTCTAGTATTCCTGCTAGAAAGTTACAGGTTTTGCAGTTTCAAATCCTCTTTCAATTTCTGTTAAGCTAATGTTGCCAACATCTGCCTGCACTGCAGGCTGGTGAGGAGAGCTTCAATACTGCAGCAGCCTGAATCTCTGCAAGGATTAAATAACTTACTTCTCAGGTGCAGCCTCTTCTACAGACACATTTTCCAAAGGAAATAGTAGATGGGAGGGAATGAACATGTCTTTGAAATAAAGAGCTTCCTGAGACCCTGCTCTTACTGCGAGGGGAATCCTGCCCTTCTTCATGTCCCTGACCTTCCAGGCATCCAGATTTGACCCAAGGCTCTGCCTGGCTGCTCCCACTGAAGTCTGTGAGGTTTGCCACTCTTAAGGCCTTCATCATTGAGAGAGAAATGGACTCCAGATGTTTAATATGCCATCCAAAATAGAAAGGGGTATTCATAACTGGTCAGATCATACAGGTATACTCATATTTGTGTACAGTCTCTCTCAAACACACCCTCAGGGGCAGTTGGCACTAAGCAGTAATTCCAGTAGCTGCTCTTGTAGTTGTCTTCTCTCCCACAAACTGGTCATTGGATGGACAAAAACATTCATCCTCCAGCCAGGACAGATGTTTGATAAGATTTTTTTTCCCTTGATCTATTCCTGGAATAATTTTCCTACTTTGCAGAAGATATTTGGAATCTTTGCCCTATCAATCCTTTTTTTTTTTTCCCTTACTGAAGCTTATTTACTGATGAGATTGCAGAGGATATGACTGATAAACAGAAAAGAAGCATTTAACTGGCTATTGAACCTCAAGGCAACAGATTCTCAGCACAGAGCTGAGTTAAAGAGCAGGTAACAAAAAGCCATTCTTATCCTTCAGGAGCTCTGCAAAGGAAGAGAACAAGGGAACTAACACAGAGGAAACTGCACACATTTTTAGAAGTGGAAAAACCACAGACCTCAAATAGCATTAGCTCAGTAAATAAGAAAATTTTTGAAGTTCTGTATACAATTATGATCTTTTTCACTGTTTTGTTTTCACAAAACAAGTGTTGCTGGTTTTCACTTGAAGAAAAATGTTAGTTTCCTTAGCAAACACACAAAAAGCAGATGGAGACTCACCTATAAGGATCTGTATCATCATCCAGTGAAACAGCACAAAATGGGACATTCTGGCTGACAGTGGAGACGTCGGGGCAGCGAGTGGAAGAAGGAGAAACCAGATCTTATCCTTTCCAGAGGTGCTGAGTGAGTGCCACTGAAGTCTCATTTCTCCATTTCCAGATTTTACATGCTGCAAGTGTTTCTTCCCTACGCTTTCGGGCAGGAACTGGCCAAAGAAGGGATCTCCTGCTGTGCTCAGCACTGGTGCAGCCCCACTTGGAGCACTGAGGGCAGCTCTGGGCCACAATCTAAGGAGGACATTCAGGTACTTGAATGTGCCCAGACGGAGCAGGTGGCAGGGGCTGGAATGAATGTCCTGTGAGGGGCAGCTGAGGACTCCAGGATTGGAGAAAAGGGGGCTGAGAGGAGCTCAGAGCTCTCTGCAGCTTCCTGAGGAGGGCACATGGACAGGGAAGTGCTGATCTCTCCTCCCTGGTATCCACTGATAGGACACATGAGGGTGGTTCCAAGCTCACCAGGGGGGTTTACAATGGATGTTGGGAAGTATTTAGGGAGAAGGCAGTAAACAGGCTGGAACTGTCCTTCTCACCTTTCCTCTTCCAAGACACTCAGCATGGTACTATCATCAGAAATTTCAATATTCTATTTGCTTTGCCATTCCCTGGAATTCTTAAGGCCCAATTCTGTTCCAGGGTTCTGAGTGGCAAGAAAAAACTCTCTGCTTTTACACCCCCTAAACATTTGGCATTTAGGGGGTGGCATGCTTAATCCCTCATTTCCCAGGCTTCTGGCTTCTGCCTGAAGACCCCTCTCTTTCCCCAGCTTTGTATTTTCTGTTTGCAAAGACAGCCTTGGAGGAAGTTGTTGCAAATGTTTTGTTGCCAAAACCACATCCTTCCCAAAGAAATGCAACATCATCTTCAAGAAATGTATTTCACTCCTTCTGACTGTTTTATTTCTTTCTGACCAATTGACAAATAAGTTCTCTGGAAGTTCTTCTCTGGAACAGCTAAGTAATAAAGCAAAAGTAATTCAGGCCAGTAAGGTCAGGAATGAAGAATTGCAGATAGACAAAATTCTGTGCAAATAAATGTAGCGCAGTGCAAACTGGAGTGCAATTCCAAGTTCAAATGATAAAATGATGGGCTTTTAACCAGGCATTACACTTTTAGTAATGAGATTTTGGGCTTATCGTGATAGTCAAGCCAATGAAAATATCACCCTTCTGCTTGCTAGCACTCAAAAAAGCAAATAAAATGTTAGCAGTAAAGGCAATGAGTGAAACACCTAATTTGCTATATTCTACCAGGCACAGTTCATACAATGGCACAGCCCCAGCTGCTCTGTGAATAGAACTAATGAAACCTGAGGCATCCAATATCCTGGAGACTTTTTCCCTGCAATGGTCATAGTGTCTCCCATTACTCACCACCCAGCAGGGGCTGTGAGCTGATGCTCAGCTGATGCCAGTGCAGGGAGCAGCTGAATCTCACCTGGGGCACAAACTTGGGTCATTATTCAGCTACAAATTTCCGTGAAGCTTGTCCAGACAGAGCCAGGCAGTATGTCACAGGCAACCAGGAAAGGCACAGGATGAACACAGCGTTCTATCAGCTTTGTTTTTATAGCAAGGCTGACCCAACAGCAGCAGAGTGCATTGAAAAAGGCCATCCAAAATCCATGTGTGCTGGGAAGAACCACAAGCACATGGGTCACTTTCTGCTTTTGTACTGCTATCTAGTGGCTTCTTGCAGGCAGAAAAGGCAGAGGTGTCTCAAAAAAGTTTTCAGCTCATCAGCCTCATCAGCTCAATGCCAGACTCCTGATGGCTGAATGGCTTCCAAGTGCCACCTGTTTGTCTCTAAGGCTCATTTTGAAATGCCTGTTCCAAGATCCACTGACACAAGTGCATGTAATGAAACCCCCAGGGAGCTTCTGCCTTTGTGGATGTGTATTACAATGCATGCCCAAAGCAAAGTTCTTGCTCCACAAAACCTTGGCAAAGTCAGTTTACCAAGCAGCTGCAGAGCAGAAGGATTTTGCTTGATTCAAAATTTTGGTTATCAAATACTCTAGAACTTTATTTTACATGTAAAACTTGCTGATGCAAGAATTAGCCTGAATTAGTCTGTAATATTAATTGAAAAAATCCTTATGGACAAGCATCTTTTATGAATAGGAATCTTGAAGATGGCCCACAAACTCCTTAAGAGCATGAACAGTTAAAATCAGATGATTCTGGAAATCCCACACGTCTAACTCTGACCCCAGTAGAGACTGATTACATAAAATTGTGGAAAGCAGAAATTGCTGAAGATGTTTCCTGAGAGCCAGTTCAGAGACCAGATCAGACTTCCTCCAGCTCCTGTCATGGGCTGGAGCCTGCAGCAGCAACATGCTCAGCCAGGGAGAAGGAAAGCACTGTCTGCAGCAGGGGCAGAGATTTGGGGTCAGTGATTGTTATTAATAGTCAAAAGCAAAAATACAGTCTGACACCAGCAGGCCATTTCTGGTTTCAGTACCTCCTTACACAAAGCTACACATGATCTGAAGACAGAAAATGGCAGAGCTGGTTTTGTCCATCACTTTTCCTGGCCCTGGGATCAGTGATCACCCAATACCTGTGCTCCCACTCTTCAGTCAGCCATGAATTCACCTTCACCTTTTCAGCCTGCACAACAGAGAGCCCAGGAGAACAGAGATCACAAGTGAAAATACAAAGCACCCCAGGGTCACCTGTCCCGATTTGCTCTCCATTTCTTCCTTCCTCAGCAGGATGAGCCTTTTCCTCCCTTGTGAGTCTGTGCAAAATCACTCACCTGCAAGATCCCACCTGAGCCAGACCCTCTGTGACTCCTGGGGAAACCACTGCCCTCCCCAGCCAGCCCAAGCCCTCCCATCTCCACCAGCTGGGACAAGGAGGGGTGACTTCTCCACTGACCCCAGCTCCCCCTAAAGCACAACCAGACCATAGCCTCAAGTGTCTCAGCTGCTAACATAAATACTTACTGATTTTATGCCTCATTGCATTGTTGAAATCATTTTGGAGTTTAAAATTAACTCACTGGTAGAAAGTTTGTGGTGCATCTGTGAGTTTTTCCTGTGGCAGCAGTGTCTGTGTTGGGTAATTGCACACTGCTGCTTAGGATGAGCTTCAGGACAAAATGATTTGACCAATATTTGGAAAGAGTTGGTGTCTCTCCTGCCTGTGCTGCTTTTCTGCTCTTTCCCCAACCTCTGTTTAAAATGTGTTCTTAAAAACAATTGGGGACAATTAGTCTTCCACTTAAAGATTATTTGGGTGAGTTGTGTCTCTTGCTCAGCAATTCATACTCACAGGACTGACTCCATTTATTTATTTATTTTAAGTAAACCAAAGTTTAGTTTTGCAGAGAATAAAAGCTGAGGCTCATCACTAACTGAGGAGCAATAGAGGAAAGGCACTTGGCCACAGATATTTCCCATTTGTGAGGTAAAATCCATCAAACACATTCAACATTCTAAGGAATTAATAGTTGTTTGATATCTAGAGACATGTGAAGGCAAGGCCAACTTCCAGCCAATATTTTGTGCAATGTCTATGATTTCTCTGCAAGCTAAGAAAATAATTTCATTAACTTTACGAAGGCAGGGGGGAAGGTTGTTCAGATTTTTTAGAGACCTTGAAGTGAGACTTTCCACCCCAAGGGCTTCTCAGGGTAAAGATGTGCCTGAGGAGAAAGCCACAGAAAAATAGTGATGTACTTTGCCAAAAAAACTCACACTTAGTCATAATTCTCTGCACACAAGCTGTGACTGTCCTGCCCATGGACATACTGATGTTGTAGGCTTCAAGGATATCCCCCTGGGGGTGAGCAGCCATAGCTCCTCCAGATTTAATTCCAGGTGGACAGGCATTGCTATATTGCATTACTGAGCTGTTACCAGAACAGGCCATACCTGATTTCAATGAAAATACAACTAAGTATGTATTAAATTACTAATACTACCAAGATTGGCCATGTGACCTCTTTGTCACATAGCTCTGAGATTGCTTCTGCCCTCTGATGGCACAGACTCTGTGGAAGGTGGCAGATAGAATCCACAGTGAACATAATTGTGCCCTTCTGGCACTTCCTCTTTTTTTTTTCCAACAAGGAAGCGAGAATTTGAAGCAGATAATAAATATAATCATAACTTTCTTTAGGAAATGGAAAGTTCCACCGATGCCAGTTTTGGTTTCTGTCTCTGGAACAGGCTGATAAAGATTTTAATTTAAAGTGTAGCTTTTATTTGTTTTATTATTAGGATGTGAATAATGCTTCAGTAGTGCAATCATGTTCAGCTGCTGAGCAAAGGGAGCAGCTAACATTCTGCAAACTATTTAATGTCCCAGCCATGACAAAGGCAGCCATGCGTCCAGTCCTTAGTGCATGATATAAACATTTTCCTCTGCATGATTCTCATCTTCCAGGGCACTGTGGCTCCCCACACCTTGTGGCCTCCAAAATGCAACAAAGCTGCACAAAAGAGTAAAAAGTCATGGTGTTAAGCCAAAAACAGACAATAAAACCACAGAGGAACAGACCAACCAGCTCACTAGAAAATGTAAAATATGCTTAAACATGTGATCATGACTGATAATGAATCATCTTTCCACTTATGAGAGAATTCACACCTGAAGTTAGCAAGCTCCCTAATGTTATAAACTGACAGTGACATTTATTTTTGCTTATTAAATAACAAAAAGTAGTAGGAGTTATTAGTTTCTTTTTATACTATTTTCTATTAACTTGAGGTTAAAAAAATAAAGCCAAAGTATGTGATGGAATGGTAAGCACACAAACATTTTTTTTCTGCAATCTCATTTGTCCTATTAGCAAAAGCTTGAACAGAAAACTTACCCTGCAGAACCACTCATCTTCTTTATGTTGTAAAAATATTCTGAGGACCATTCAGAATGAAAAGAAAGAAAGAAAAAAAATAATTTCATTTAAGCCATTAGAAGCAAGCAAAGTAGTAGGTTCAAAGGTAAAGAAACTAAATAAGGGAACTTCAAAAATGTTTTCAGGATAGGAAATTCCCATTGTGAGCAGCCACAGCACAGGGGTCTCAAGGGACCTCAGCTCCCTGCCCTGAAGTGGGAGATGTGGCATCAGCCACAGCTGTGGCTGGACAAACCTGAGCAATCCTTGAGTAAGTGCCTATGAAAAGTACTTACGTTTAGTGAGGAACAGAGCCAAAATGAGGGTGAGCAGAAGTGCTGCACATGAGGCAATCCCAATGTACAGCCCACGTTCTGGGTGCTGCTGGCTGGGAAGTGACACAGATGTGTTCTGTCAAACACAAGCCAAGGAGAATTAGAGGAACTGACAGCAAGAAGCCCATGCAACACCCAAAGGCCTTCTCTGTGTTTTGCAACTCTGCAGGAAGAGCACACCTGAGACCAAAAGCCTAATTTGAGAAACAGGCCTGGTTTCAAGCAGAATCTCTGCAACAATTGTGTGAACCGTGCTGTTAAACACAGTCTTCAAGATTTTCAGAAGACCTGACATTATGACAAATCTCATTTATTCAGGCTTAATAATATTTGATGATTTTTTTTAAATGAGTAAGATGTCTCATGATGCCACACCCTCCCACCTGTGCTGCAGGACTCAGCAGGACACACAGAGCTGCCTGTTTGACCCCCATTGCACGGGGAGTGCAGGGCACCCCTGTGCTCACAGGTGGCCCAAGTGCCACCCTTGCCCACGTCCTGTCATACCTGCAGGTTTGCAGTCACATCCAAGCAGTCTGAGGGGCCAGAGCAAGGAGTAGAGGCCTAAAAGGAAATATAGATGTTGCTAAAACTCTTCCTCCTCTAGAAGGAAGTACTTTATGCATGCTAAGCAGGGTTTTTTCCTCCCCTCCTCCAATAATGGGCACATAAGCACTCCTTATAACCACCAAACACACAGATGACAAAACAATACTCTGTTGCAATCAGACAAAAGCAGTGGAAGTGACCTGTAGGGATGACCAGTAACCTCTCAAGTCCATCCACTCTGTCTAGGTGTGCTACAGCAAGGTTGATGCTTACAGTCTGAGGAGCTTCTGAAGCAGAAACCGATGGCCAGGTCCTTGTGACAGTAAAGGAGGATTCACTGGTGCTGCCAGGAGCTGAGCAAAGGCAAGACAAACACATCACTTGCACAGAGAACTGTTCTGCCTTGACAGAGAAGAATTTCTACTGCTGGCTTGGGACCCTGAAGTTCTGTGTGTATCAGCAGTCTGGGCTCTGAATGTCATAAGAGGCTGGTGCCTTCAGAGGGTAGCACAAAACCCTGAATATTGAAGTTTCTGCAGTCCTTTTCAGAGCTTTGAACTCCTTCTTAGAAATACTTGGCTCTTGCTGTGATCTCAGCACTGGGAAGGAGTTACCAGTTGGTTCTGAAGCCAAGGAGCAGTGGCCATAGGATCATAAAACAGATTGGGTTAAAAGGTATCTTAAAGCCTATATCACTGCAATCCCCTGCCATGGACAGGGACATCTTCCACTAGTCCAGGTTTCTCAATGCCCCATCCAACCTGGCCTTGAAGTAAAAAATGATGCATAAAGCAAACTTAGGTTATCAGTTGAAAATTGATGAAGATTAGCTCAAGGCCTTGAAGCAGCACATGATGCAGTCACAAAAAGCAGGTGATACTTTCAAAGCCTCAGGCAGCTATACAGTAAACAGACTGAACAAAATGTGATATATTTGCATAAGGACCTGCAGCACATTTTGAGGTAATTTCCCAGAGCACAGCTGTTTGCAACATTTAAAATTAAAAGCTACAAATTTCTGTCTTATCTATCATCAGTCTCAGTTTCTGCATGTGTTGTCAGATGACATAAAAACCTCCTGAACACAAAATCTCCTGTTCATTCTGTGCCAACCCCAGCTGGTTGCTTTTATGTTTTAAATTGTTACCCTTATCCCATAAGCTTTATTTTGAAGAGGACAGGATCATCAGCTTCCACTGGAGATTCTAGAGTATTTCTGAATCAGAGGCACATGGTCATCTGCCTTTTCCAGTCTCCCTCACTGTGAACATGCACACACTACCTTGTATTAAAACTTCAAACACTGTTCCACCATCAGGCAAGGAAGAGGTCACAGGGATAAGAAAAACCCTGAGTTCTAAGATTGTAATCAATGTTATTTGCAACTAGAATAGAAACAGTCTGAGAAAGTTTTCACTTCTTCTTCCAAAAAGGAAATGCAACTGTTGTAACATTAATTTGGAGTTGCTTAGCTGGAAACATCCAAGATAGAGGGAGAAATACAAATGGCTTCCCTGACTCTACTTTTTTTCAGAATCCAGAAAATAAACCATTGCTACACCACAAGGTTTCTCTTGTGTAGTGGAAATTAAAGTTGTCTTTTGCAGACTGGAAAAGATGCAGCTGAGTGGGTTTGTGATAGAAGTTTATCCTTTTGTGAAAGGAATGTAGAAAACAAGTGAGGAATAGCTGAGCACTGTCTCTTCCCCCTCACTGGGGTGTAGTGAGGGACCTCACATTATTAAATGTACACAGAGGCTGTGGTCAGCCTCGGGGACACATCTTACACCAGAGTGGAACAATATTTTGGCACTGTATCACAAAATTAATGCCATTTTTCTACCATCCTCCTAATCATCTGCTGCTGACTGCTACAGGAGGCAGGAGCCTTAATTTGATGCTCTTTTGAGCTAGTCCAATAAACGAGCTCTGATTAAATAGTGGGTACATCCAACTCCTAAAAGTTGTGTTTTACCATTCATGGGATGCATTTCTAGAAGACGAGGTGAGATTTTATACCACAAAAAAAACCCAACAACAACAGTCAAATGAAATCAAGCCTTGCAGCACCACTAAATCATCTACTTAAGCATCACACCTGGAAGCAGCTTTCTCCCAAATATACATGTTCCTTCTGTTAGACTCTGTATAATATAATGTATAATTTAAATCCAAGTTCTGATCTTTGGTAATGTTTTATAAATTTTAGCCAAGACATTTCTATTATCTATCATAATTTTTTTCCTTCCTAAGATTCCCCATTTGCAATATGGCTTGTATATGCTATTAACACTTGGATAAAAGTTACCTGAGGTCTGTTCAGAGGTGTAAGTGTGAGGACTTGCAGTAGAGATTCTTGCTGATGTTAAAAAATAAAACAAAATCAACACATAATTAACCTTACTGGGCATTTGTGTAGTGAGAAAGAAACAGTGTTTCCATAATAAAAATTTGCTACAAAAGCACAAGTACATCTGTTAGCCACTTGTTCTACATAGTATCACAAGCAAGGGAAAAACTAAAAATCAAAGGAAGAATTGATTAAAAGCTTCTCTATGCCAATTTTGCATCCCTGGGCTTTAACCTAGAATCAAGCAGGGAAAATCAAACACAGCTTTCAATGAAAAAGGTGCAGCAATAAAGCTTTGAATGAATACTTAATGCTGCCCTTTCTTTTAAATTCTTCGGTGTCTCTAAGAATGCTCCATGAAAGCATCATGTCCTTTTTTAATTGCAGTGACTGCAGTGGGATAACAACATTGCCAGAGGCAGCCTAATTCAGGTAGCAGTAACAGCAGATGTGCAAGGTCCTCAAGATCAGTCTTATGGATGACTGCAGAAATCATTCCCACCACAAGCTTTGAAGCCCAGACCCAGGAGCACATCCACCACGATGGTACTCACGAGAGCACTCCTCTGCACTCACCTTCCTTCACCACAACCTTGTGATTGATCAGTTGATCATTGAACCAGCCTGGGAGCTCCACACGGCAGCAATAGGTCCCAGAGTCTGCTGCCCTGGCATCCACAATGGTCAGGGACACGTCCCCCCTCTGCAGGTCCCCTTTCAGCTGGTACCTGCTGCTGTGCTGCTGTGTCACCCTCCAGCCATCTGTCCAGATAATGGGCCGGGAACACTTTGAATTGGGGCACCTGTCCCGGCCCCAGCACATGGATGTGACGCCATTCCCGTTCCGGACACTGTAGTGGCAGGGCACGGTGATGTCCTGACCAACCTCCCCTATCACCACTAATTCTGATACTGTGGAGCCTGTGCACAAAAAGACAAACAGTTATTGAGCACAGGCAAGTGGAAGCTCCTCGTGCATCTTGCATGTCCTGAAACCTCCCATCTCTCAAAGAACACCAGGCTTTGCTGGATCAGATTTTGCACACAGAGCTGTGTCCTGGCAGGACTGGTGCAGTGAGGGATAATGGCCAGGCCAGGGACATTCAGAGGAAGAACATTTCCTGCAGCCTCTGCACATAGGCAACGAGGTGAAGAGACTCTGTGGCTTCTCTTGAGCAAGGTGCAGACTCTTGGCTCTTGACCTTTTCCTTTGTGTGCATTTAACCCAAGCCACACACATGGGGGAACAGTAAAAAATTGACTTTTCTCAAAAACACTGTGGGAAAATCTTCCCCCCTTTCAATGAACTAAACTGCAGGTTTCATCAGAATGATCACTGATGAATAAATTTCCTTTTCTCTTGCCTTAAGGCAGGTTTTGACCATTCTTATCAGAAGAAATTTTTCAGGGCTTTTCTGAGAAATATTATATATACTCTCTTTTCTTTTTCCACTACCTTATTCTAAGTCTTACACAGTTTCTGACTTGCTTGCTTCCCCATAAATTTGTCACGTTTCCAGGAGGCTGTGTCACGCTACTCAGGTCAAGACAATGAGCCTTAACACCCAGCAGCCCATTCACAACAGCAAAAAAGCTGTTTTGCCCAGTCCAGCTCAGATATTTTCCTAACCTATTCTATTTAAAAATAAACTTGCATGCAGAGATTTTGCCACAATAACACACTAGAAATAAGTCTCTGAAACCAAATTACCTTCTTTAATATGAAAAGGAAGCTCAAAATGAAACTCATCATAAAAGGCTTTATAAAGAACTACAAGAAATATCTATAATATCCCTTTTCTTTCTACTGAATTTATCTTACCACCAAGTTTTTAATGTCTGTCTGTTTTTATTAGTACTACTTTGCAACCTGTTGTTTTCATTGCTGTTGCCCTTAACAATCTAGGACTGCTCCCTCAGGAATTAAAAAAAAAAGGAAAAATTATCAATTTGCCCCAATAATATTTCATATGGCTAAAAAACACCAGAAGCCACATCTGATCTTTTCCCTGCCTACCTAAGCATTCATCTTCACAAAACCTGCCAAAGTGAAATGTCCTTGTTTTACATCTTCTCTAAAACAATTTAAAGTATTCTGCTCAAACCATTATCTAAAAAAGCCCACTAATAAGATGAGCAGCCAGCCCAAGAAGCAGCATCTTTAAAACCACCATACCCTCAGCATGTTTCTGTTTCCCAAAGGAGGTAAGGCCATTAGAACTCTATTGAACCACTGTGAAGTTCTATTTTAACACAGAGAACTGCAGCTTCTGTGACTGCCACTCTTCCTGCTGCAAGACAAAATTTCTCTTTGCTGCCCTCAGAATCCCTGACGCACGTTACCTCCACCCACCTCCACCCAGCTGTTGCTGTCCCTTGGTTACCTGTGAGCAGCACCAGGAGAGCCCAGCTCAGGCAGATGTAAGACAGCATTCTGGCTGAAGGTGACAAACAATGCTCCTGTTCACCCTTCTCATTCAAGGACAGTTATCTCTGTGAACTTCCGTGTTTCCTTCTTAGCACATCATCCCCAGACAGAGCTGTGGGTGCCTCTCAGTGCAGTCTGGGTTGTTTTATCCGAGGTTGGGCTGTTGTGCCGTGTCCTGCAGCACAGCTGCAGGGGCAGGGTACAAGTGCACCGAGCTCCTGCTGGCAGGGCTCTGACTGAGAGGTGACAGCACTTCACAGCACCACACTAATCTGCTTCTCCTTTGTGACTGTAAGTGAAACTTGACAGCAGCACTGAGCTGACACCACTATCAGCAATCCACTGCCCCAGACTGCTTCCCACACCTGCTTTTGCCACAGCAGGCAGCATTTGGATAAAAGATTACATCATACCCAGCAGACTGTGGTAAGTGGAAAGGGCTTGCCCAAGTAAAAGATTTGTAGGATAAATATTCAAGCTTTTCATCCTAAGTTTCTGGTTCTAATACTTAGAAGCAACTCAGAGCATCTTCTGGCAAATTTTCTGTGACAGCGATACAAGAAGTTTTACTTTTGGAAAACTGTTACACAGTTGAGCCTAATGGAGTGCCAGTCTTTTTCATATTTAAAAATTCCATATGCGTCTGGGTTTTTGCAATATAACATAAAACATCCAGAATAGAGGAGACTTGAAAAAGTAGTGTGGAAACCATGACTCAAGGCTCACTCTGACAAAATGCTGAAATACAGCTTCTGAGAAATGCTGTTCCCTGGCCACTCTCCCTGTGCCTGGATCACCACACTCTCCTCAAGGATATCTTGTCTTTTTGTATTGTTTGGGCTAGAACTGCACCTGTGATCAAGGGCCAAGAAATGCTCTTTGCTGAAGCAGCTAAACTACTTCAGTGTTTTATACAGGTGAAATTAAGTACTAAGGAGTTATTTATGAGTAAGTGGAAGATGCTAGAATTGGAACCTTGCCTTGCATGACTAATTTATAGGAGAACAGAGGCACCAAACTGACAGGCTTTTAAGCAAAATCCAGGAAAACCAAAGGATTACTGTAGCTGAGAGACAAACTGGCAACACACTTGTAGGAAAGAAGTGATAGAAGGAGGGATGAAGGGTGATTTTTGCATGCAGCAGCTGGAAGCAGAACTCCTTAAGAAAAGGCTTCCTCTCAGCTCCTGCGGTTTCTGAGGGAACAGCAGAGAGCTGCTAGAGGAACAATTCTGATAAATACCAGCAGGATCCTGAAAGTGCTCTGCAAAAATGAGAAAGGCAGGGCAGACTGGCTCTGCCAGGATCCCAGGAAAGCCATTTTGGTCACACAATAAAAGGATGTGAGAGCTACAGGACAACAGTTAACCCACTTGCTTTGGATTTCACCTCAAACAAGACCATAAGGAATACCCTGATGTAATTTGAGTTTCTGTGTGCCTGTTTTCCAAATTCCTGTGTGTTGTTTGTGCAAGAAACGAACATTTCTGTAGGAATTTCTTCTTGACTCAGCATATAGAATTATAGAATGGCATACCCAAAACAAGCAGCAAGTGACAAATGAAAATACAACAGGAAAAACCAACTTTAATCTGTGCCTGCAACCTCACATGATACATTAACAAAAATTAGACTTTTTCATTTCTATCAAAAAAACACAGGTCACAAAACATTAAACATTTTCATCTGCTCAGTCACTCACAACCTCCAACAGATGCACAACAAATGCTCTGTCTGCTTGTACAACAGCAGAACAAAATACAACGTGTAGCCTCAGAACCCCTTCAGTCTCTCAGTGTGGTGCATTAACAAAACCAGGTGTTTGCTTCATGTCATTTCATCAATAATGCTGCACATTGCTGCATCTTTGTCCAAAACCTGATCTCTCTTGCCACCAGAACGCTCCCTCTGCTTTTCACTCTGCCCAGCGGAGCTGCTGCCATCATCAGTATCCATGGGCTCCACGTTCACTCTCAGTCCCCCCTCTGCATGAGGCAGATCATCGGGCAGGGAGGCCAGGCAGTTCTGGATCATCTCCACCACTCGCTCCAGGTGCTTCTGGAAGCGCTCAGCCGTCTCCAGGCGCTGCCGTTTCTGCACCTCCATCATGACCCTCAGCGTCTCCCTGGCCTGGTGAGGGCGATACTCATTTATAAGGTGATGCACGTGGACAAAAAGCAGTTTCAAGTCTTCCAGTTTCTCCTCTCGCTTTATACTCCCTGGACTCCTTATCAAGATGTCCAAGAGGTCCAGGAAGTTGACCAGGATAGACATGTTAAGTTTCCTTAACTCCTTCTTGTGATCAAACTGCATAGGATGCAGCCGTTCGATACCCTGGCTCTCCAGGGGCCGAATGATCAGGTCATCACACTGGAACTGGTTCCCAAACATCATGTAGCTGTCCTTCACAGGTGGAGGTGGCTTTGGAGCCAGGCCTTTACGGATGTTTTCATCAGTATATTCTTTGATATATTGCATGGGAGGTGGAGGAAGGGCGCTTACTTGCTGAGGTTCACCCATTTTTGCCAGATGAAATACCTAGGGAATGCCCAAGAAACAAATGTTAACGATTTGTGTCATAAGGTTATAATATAAACATAAACAAAGACAAAATATGGGAGGTGGCTGTGAAAAAATGAGCCAGAAGAGACAAATCTGTAGGCAGAATACAGGAAACTCGTGGCAAATCCAGATTACCTTTTCACTAAGGTTTATTTATAACAAGATTAACTGTACTAGAAGCACACAGAACACTCATTTCCCTAAATATGAAAGACCAGCCTTTAAACTGGGCAGCCAAAGGAAGAAGGGTGACCCTCTTCCTGAGATGGGGCCTGGTGGGCAAACCCCCCAGAATATCCCGAGCTGGAAGAGATACACAAGGATCAACTCCAGGCCCTGCACAGGACACCCCAACAATCCCTCCCCGTGTCTGACAGCGTGCCCCAAAGACTTCTTGAATTCTTTCAGGCTTGGGGCTGTGACTAAGGAGAGCCTGGGGAACCTGTTCAGTGCCCGGCTACCTTCTGGAGGAAGAACCTTTTTCCAATATCCTCCTAACCCTCCTCTGGCACAGCTCCGGCCGTTCCCTCGGGCCCTGTCACTGGTCACAGAGGGCAGAGGTGGGCGCAGCCCCTCGGGGGGAAGCTGCAGCGTGCGGTGAGGTCCCCCCTCAGTCTGCCCTTCTCCAGGCTGACCAGACCAAGTGACCTCAGCCGCTCTCGTGCGGCCTCCCCTCCTCACCCGCGCCCCATGAGAGAAAACAGGCAGGGCCCACACCCGCCACCCTGCCCTGCGCCAGACCGGGCTCTGGGGAGGCCCAAACCCCGCGGTGGGGCTCGCCAGGCCAGTGCTGAAGAGATAAGAGCCGGAACCACGATCCAGCGGAGGGCACGGACCCCTCAGAGGCCTCAGAGGCCTCACCGGCCCTCCCGCCCTCACCTGCCCGCTCCGCCCGCCGCGCTCCCTCAGCGCCGCCGCCGCTTCCGCCCGGCCGCCCCCTCCCCTCGCTCCCCATTGGCTCGCGGCCTCGCGGTGCCGGCTCTGGTTGGCTGTCGCGCAGAGCAGTCAGGCGCTCCTCCACTCAGTTCGCTCGGGGGCGGGGTCAGGCGCGGGGCGTGGCTCTCGTCATGGCGGGGGCGCGGCCTGTGCGGATCTGCCCCGTCCTGCGGCCGCGGGGACCGCGCAGCCCTCAGCGGTCTGTGTCCCCTCAGGGTTCTGTGTCTCCTCAGGGTTCTGTGACCCCCTCAGCGGTCTGTGACCCCTCAGCGGTCTGTGTCCCCTCAGGGTTCTGTGACCCCTCAGCGGTCTGTGACCCCTCCAGGTTCTGTGTCCCCTCAGGGTTCTGTGTCCCCTCACGGTTCTGTGTCCCCTCAGCGGTCTGTGTCCCCTCAGGGTTCTGTGGCCCCTCAGCGGTCTGTGGCCCCTCAGGGAGCGGGGCTCCCTCGCCACAAGCCGCTGTGAGGCGGCAGGACCTGCCGGGGCAGGAGGGACCAGCCTGGCGCCCCTCGGGGCTGTGGGACAGCGGGGACGGAGCTCGTGGGGGCGGCCCCGCTGCTGGGAGACGCAGAATCACAGGGATCACAGGAATCACGGGAATCAATTAGGTTGGAAAAGACCTCTGAGGTCCCCTTGGGAAGTGTTTGCTGCCTTCCGGCAGCGGAATACGCTAAATCTGACAGTAACAGTGACAAACGGTTGGGCTCAGTTGCTTTCCTTTCAGTTTTCTTCTAGGGGGGTTAAAGTTAGCATGGTGGATTTTAGGTTTTCACCGGGTCAGGTGGAGCTGTGCTTGCTGACATCGCTTCTGCAGAGTTTTCTCCCTGGAATGGCCCAACACGACACTTGGCCGTTTCTGTGCCGTTCTCTCTCTCTCAGCAGATGGCAGCAATGGCCTTGGTGACAGCGACCCATCACCACACACGCAGTATAATTTACAGATTCTCTCTTCCAGATCGATCATTTACTAAAAAAAAAGTCAAATCGAATGATAATTACTTTGGATCCTGTTAATTAATTCTAAAAACATGCAAAGAGGATCCAGAATCGTTATATTTATTTGATGAGAAAGCCTGAAATGATGCCCAGAATATCTGGATATTTCTATATTCCAAATTAAGCTACACTTTACAATTTACAATAAGTTGGATATTTAAACATTGTAAACGGAACTACACTTTACAATTTACAGTGAGTACAAGCCTGGCTGTAAAATAGGCTGATTTGTTTTCATTTGTAAGCAATTTGCTGAATTCAGACAAGGATGCATTTCCATGCTGCAACTAAAATGTTTCTGCTTTGGAAAAGGAGGTCTCACTCCTTCACCCCTGTTTCTGCTTCCTCCTCCCTCTCTCCTCTCTTCCCTCCCTGCTCCTCCAGCCCCTGCACTGGCTGTGCAGCCCTTTCTTGTCACTGCTTGTGCCATCGGGCACTGGGCAAACTGATGCAGCCCCAAACCCCATAAAATCATTTCTGCAGGGTGTTTTTGGTTGAGTTTTCAGTTTTTCTGGTGAGTTAACACACTGTGCTGTGTGCCCTGTGAGCAACAGGGAGAGCTTTTGAGAGAGGAGAGTGCTAAGGCAGGAGGAAAGGAGGAGGCTGAGGACATGGGGTGGGGAATTGTTCTCTCCATTTCTGTGACAGAAAGCTTTTATCTTGTCTCAAATCATCTTGTTACATCATACTCTGAAAGGCAAGGAATAAAAAGCAGCGCCTCCAGAGATGCGTGAGATAACACATGTAGTAGGAGGTACCAGCACACCTTTGGTTTTATTGGACTTTCCAGACTTTGATTTCACATTCTTTTTACAGGAGCTGAGCTTGATTCTCTAGTGCCTTGCACTCAGTGAACCATGCAGCAAGGATGTAAAATGCTGTGACTTCAAACAGGAGCAGGCAGTGAGAGCCAAGCTCTTGTTTTCTGCTCGATCTCTGTGATCTCCTTGACTCATTTTCTGTATGGTGGTGGCCAAGACAGAGGGGATATAACACCAGTCTTGTTCTTGGTGTCAGGGCTGCTTCTCAGAAGACCCATGCATGACCCTTTCCAGCCCATGAGGAGCTGCTGACACTTCTTACAGTGCTTCTAAATGAGAAATTAAAAATGATGGGGAATGTCAAGTGTGGCACTCTACAGTTTGCTTTCTGCTCCGCTCCAGCTCTTTTCTGAAATAAGGGCACTGTCCAGTACAAGCCTACCACTGGTAATGAAGCACAGTTCCTACATCATCTCCAGCTTGTGGGAATGAACTTGGACACCCCTTCAGCAGATGGTGAAGCAATACCATGATATTCTCTGCCTCAAAGACTCAACATCTTAATTTACAGCTTTGGTTAAGTTTATTTTCATTTTCTTCATAGCTAATTTTATGCAAATTGGCATGTTTCAGTAGCAGGCACTCCAGTTCTGTTAATTCAGCAGCAGTGTGTACAGTGTGTACCATTGCAGTATGCTGTTATTTTAGCAGAACTGGAATCCAAACATTGTAAAGCACAGTAAATATAAACCCCATTTTCAAGCATGCTATTAGAACAGTGCTGCTCTCTTCTGTCCTGCAACAGATTTCTTTCATTTCTTACTGCTATTGCACTCTAAATAATAAATAAATAAATAAATGTGTTTTTCTCATGTTGTCTGAAAAACAGCCCCAAAGCCAAACTCAGTTCCAGTCTCTTGTTGGGTGTAGGTTAGGGTTATATCTTACAGCCTGGTTAAGCAATGAGCTCAGGAATTTCCTTTTTTGGTGATTGTTACAGGCTTTGTTGCAGGATATACCAGGGAGGAGGGCGAGAGAAAAGGAGCCTGTTGGGGGTGAAGGAGACTTAACCAAGCTTTATGTCTCCATCTGCTGTGGTTAATTCCCATCTCCCTGTCTCCTGCTGTGGCTTTGGGAGTTAATGAATTTGCAGTGCAGTGCTGTGCAGCCTTTTCCTCCTGACTCCTCAGACTAGAATATCAGCTGCAGCCTATTGGCACACCTGCTAATGTAGGAAAGGAGTTTCCTGTTCCCATCATGTGAAAACTGGGGCACAACACAGTGCAGTGCACATGACAGCTGAACTGCTTCTTGCTCTACGGCCAGTTATCAAACAGATTCAAAGAGCTTTCATGGTTATTTAGCAATAAAACAGGTATCTCACTACTATTAGGAAACTGACAGGGCTCAAAATCCAGGCATGTTTTGAGAGAATCACCCACCACACCTTCCTATGTTCATAGTCATAGTATTGCCTCTGGAAGCAGACCCTCGACCTGATTTTTAAGCCAGACATTAATGCTGGGTGTTTTCTTGCTCACATGCCTGTTGTAACTGCCTATTCAAGCATGTAAATCAACATGTCTCGAAAAAACGCCTCTGCATGGCACGAAGAAGTAATTCCTGTCCAGCCATCAGTGACCTGGGTATGGCAAATGTGTCATATTGCCAGGGTAAACCCTGGGATCTGCAGCACATTTTGCCAGCAGTGCAAGTCCCAGCTTTGTCTTCAGAGGGAGACAGAAACAGACAGGAACCATGATAGCCAGGCACTAATAAAAGGAGCTAGAACAAAATCCCAGTTTAGGTATGATCCCCCTGAAACAAGGTTTTCCTTTCTGCATTTTTGCCTGAGATCAGCTGAGGAAAGGCTTAATTGTCCCTTCACCACAGAAGAGGCAAGTTCTCCAGTATAAAACATGTTCTCTATGTTACTGCCAGTCCTGGCAGTTATTCACCTCACAAATGATGGATAATTCACTACATCCTCCCAGCAGATGCTCAGAACAAGGCATCCACTTTCCCAGGGCTCCCAAACCGTGCACAGGAGAATCTTGTTCTGCTTCTACAACTCCCTGGGTCACTGGGAGCAGTGTGAGGAGATTCAAAGGTGCAGTTGCAAGACCTCGAGGAAAGCTGGATGCATCTGGCTCATAAAGACCAGGCTAATTCTTCCTTTTTCTGCAGCTTTCTGTCTTGTGCTTTGGGTCCACTGGAGCTGTGTTCACTGGGGTGATAACAAACTGCCAAAGAAGCAAGACAGCTGAGTAACCTAAATAAGGGTTTCTCACACTCTAAGCTAAGTAGCAAAATGGGTTGAATTATGGAAGTTTAGAAATTGAGTAATAATCGTCATATTGAGCAGCTGGTGTAAAGGAAGAGCTGGCACCCAGGCAGCAAACCTGACTCAAATATTGCACATGAATGAAGGATATAGGTCAATTTATGGGAGTGAAGAGAGAGCTGCAGCCTTCTGGACTGTTTTTTTTTTACAAAAACAAAAGCTATCTATATTTAACTTCATAAATTTCTCTGCCGCCCTCAGAACACGAACCTTGGTATCAGAGCAGGATGTGCGGGTGGGGAGATTTTCACAGTCTGCAGTAATCAAAGTGAGAATTGTATAATCTGGGTAAAACCCCTATGAAAAAAATCCAATCCATAAAACAACATTTTTTTTAAAATCAGAAATAGAGCAGTTTGCAGGAGGTACCGAGGAAAGAACAAAGGTGATTGAAAGAAATAGAGAAGTCCACTGAGGCTACAGTTGATAAGAAGAAATTTATCTACAACCTCAACTTGCCCAGCACAGAGTATTTAAAGCATACAGCAGTTCAAACTTCAATCTGAATAATTTAAAATATTTCAGATTTTCCTGCATATGGACAGAAAAGTGTCAAAGGGTACATGGTAGCAAGCTTTATGAAAGCTGTGAAGCAGAGAAGATGTAGGATACCTAAAAAATTCATCACCCCTCATCATGAAGTTTAGTCTTACATTGGTTTTAAGATATCCAGGACAATATATCTAATTCTTTTCTACAAAGGATACAGAATTTCTGTACCTTGCAATATAAAGTGCTGCCAAAATTCTTGAAAGGAGTGTTCAGAGTAAAACTGTAACATCCTGTAAGGTCAGGTTCCAGAATGAGGTACTTGTGTTAGTGGGATATTCCAGCCCTCCTGAGGAGCCCTTTCAGGAGGGATTTGTAGTTTGTGTCTAGAGCTCTGCAGAGACCCTCACATAGAGACCCTCTGCAGCCAACTTGGTCCTAGGCAAGTGGTGCATTTCTAACTATATATATATATATTTATATATCCTACTTGACTGTAGAAGGGTCCTGAAGCACTGCAATGCCTGAGCCCTTCTTTAAAAGGGTTATAACCCTTACTCACCCAGATGGATAATGACAAATGATTTATGTCTTTAAAGGAACAAAGAATGTTAGTTAAAAATTGGTCGGGAAATAATAATCCTTGAAATTCAAATACACTTAAACAGATCACTCTCTCCTAAATGTACAATTAAATATAAATACAATTCTTAAACCATATGGGTTTTGTTTATATGTATCAACCTGGCTATACATTCTTTAGACTTAGCATTCCTTTCTGGTTTTGTCTTGCTACACTCAAGCATTTGTGTGTTTGCTGTGCATGGGGTTTGGAATTAAAGTGAAAAAAGAAAAATGAAGGGGTACATCTAAGGCAAGAGTGATACAAAGATACATCAGCCACTGCTTTCCTCCCCAGTTCAGCAGAGTTATCAGCTGATAATGATATTGCAAAACAGAACCAGTTAGCAGCTCTCACTGAAACCAACACCCATGTTTATATGAAATCTATGTTTATATCAAATTCCATGTTTAACCAAAATCTGTCTGTGTTGACTTGTTTCCTTCCTCAGGGTCATTCATATTTTCCCTATTTACTCTCTTAGCTGTCCCACCTTCACTTAAAACCATGGAAAACTCAGAGTGGCTGATCTCGCCTGCTCAATCCTGCTAGTTCTTATACTCCGGGCCAAAATCTGTGATTATTTGGACAGTTATTTCTGTATCTTCTTGTGCATTTTTCTGCATGTGTTGTATCAAATCTGTATTCTCAGTTTCTCCTTGTTTCTCTCTTCCCCGTTTTACCCGGCCCCTCACAGCCCCTTCCTGTCAGACACAGTGTCACATCATGCCACGTTTACACCAAATGCAGAGCAGTTGCCAAGCCCCTTATCTGTGTATTTGATCAAATTGCTCCCCTCTCCGTGTCCCTCTGAGAACTCATCTCTTATCTCATGAACAAATCAAGCTGCGAGTCACTGTGTTCAAAGAATTTCTAAGCTCTCCCCCCAGTGCTCAGCACCTTGGTTAATCTTCTCTTCCCCCACATCCTCCATCTCCAGCAGCACCTCTCCTCTCAGGGGTTTCCGTGCTCAACTCTCTGCTGTCCTGCACTCTTTCCCTTCTGTGGAGCTGCAAGGTCACACCCTTGTATTTCTATTTATATTAAATTTTCTGATAAGACAACATGTACATCTCTGCCAGCAGACTGAAAACGGCTGTGGCCCAAGCTACAAAGAATTTTCACCAAGTCCTTAACACCCTACAGTTAGCATGAAGAGGAGACTAGCAATAGTCACAGTCCTAAACAAGTGTTAGTAGCTAAAAATGCAATGCCGTTAAAAATTATCATTATAAACTCAACTGTACTGACTCAAATCAAGTGAAAATTTGTTGATCAAGATCCAAGCCTTTTTGGGGGTAACCCACTGTTGCAGGCACAGTAAAATCCGTACGTTTATCAGGGCATTCTACTGCACGTTTTTTGGTTCATTAATTACAAGAAGGGATCTCAGAGCATAATTTAAACCAGCAAATTCTCAAGCATAAGGAAATTTATGAGCACACAAAAGTGGTCCTATATTTTGGAGGTGCAAGGTCTGGAATTTATCCAAATATCTGCTGCTTACACAGGGCTCAATTCCAGAAAACTCACATCTCACTCTGAATATTTTCTACATGTGTGCTGCATGAGCCAGACTGGCTTATAGAAGAATTGGGAAATTTGGCCTGAGCATTTATCCTAATCTACAAATAGGTATGAAATCCCCCTTGACAGCAGTGATGCCTTTTCAGGACATCATACACTCGTGTCATCTCACCACAAGAGTTTCTTGGTACTCAGCCACTCTGCTGAGAAACGAAGTGCAGGTTTACTAGACTTCAGCCTGACAAATGTTACAATATCAGCTGTATCTTGTCTTCAGCAAGGCCATCATATTTATTTTTAAAATTTATTTTTATTTTTTATATAATAAAGGCATTAGCTGCACAACAGCTTCAGTTTGTCTTCGTTTCTGTCCTATGGTACTGCATTGTCTGAAGCAAAGTCTCCACAAATTTGTACATTAAGTGCTATATTTAAGTTGTATTTTTATGGCAAATGCACATTCTTAATTAGCATTGAACGAAATTGTTAAAGAACAATTTAATTGGAGCCTAATGACTAAAAAATGTAAAGCAAGGAGGGGTTATGCTACTTCTTATTTTGGGAGGGATAAACAGTATATTCTGTGGTTCCCAAGTCAGTCCGTGAACTGCCCTAAAACAAATCCAAATCTTCACTTTTTTTGCAATTCTGATATTTGTTCTCATTTTTTTCCTCATGAACTGTATTTAAAATAAATCTAGAATCATCTTTTGACCTTGCAAACACTCTAAAAATACATCAGCAATATGGAGCTGCCTCCTTATACCCTAATGCTGCATCAGACTCAGCACCAATAAATGATTTACACAAGAATGATTTTCAGAAATATCAAATTAATGAAAATACTTTTTTATCTTGCTGTTTACCCATGTTCCACCAGACTCCATCTCTCCAAGCCCCAGCACCATCAGCAATCATACATCAATAATACAAAAAATACACAAAATATTAAAAATTAAGGAGCAGAGGAAAATGAATCACATTTGTTTTAAAATAGAACAGTGCTGCTGTACCGACTGCATTAGACACATCATAATTTTTTAATAATTCTATATTAAGCCTGGTGCTGACTGCTCTGAACAGTGCCCAGGAGGCCTGAGGAAATCAGATGTGTTTGGTTGGGTGTTTGTGCCCTTTTCCCTGCTGATGACAATGGCCTTGATTGCACCCACAGAGGACATGCTGTGCCTGTGCCTCCTGCAGCACCCAGCCACAGCCTCACCAGATACACCTGAGGCAGTCAGTAATCCCCAAGTAAAAGTAACCATTGATAATTAATTAATTAATTAATTAATGGTTATTGTAACTGTCAGTTTAAATATCTACCAACTGCAAATATTTATCATTCCTTATACAAGCATATCCTGGATATCATTTGTCTTTGCTTACACAGTAGAAATTTTCCTGTCATCACAGAATCATTAAGGCTGGAAAAGACCTCCAAGACCATTGAGTCCAACCTTTGACTGAACACCAGCTTGTCAAATGAATCATTACATGGGGGATTCCCTCAAAATCCATTGTGTGAAATCTCTGTGCTAAATACTTTAAATGGAAAGGTGTCATTCCTTCAGAAAAGAAATATGGATGCATGACCTGCATCTAGGAGGACAGGAGGGACACTGATCCTGTACATCCATGTTGGGTGTGTGCACTTATAACTGTATTTACCAGATGAGCCAGTAGGAGACAGATGCTTAATCATGCCACACCCCTTTAATTTATCCTTAATCATTGATTCACATCTACTACGTGTCCTTCAAGTGTTATTTTTTTCCACAACATTTACCTTAGCGTATATTTCAACATGTGCTGTTCACCTTATGACTTCAGAGAGGATGTGGTTATGGTCTGGCAGAAAGGAAGCTTTGCTGTAGATGGGGAGATAAAGCTCAAAAGCACCTACGCTGCCTCTTGAACACTTTTTTTTTTTTTTTTTAAATTAACTGTCTTCTTTCTCGCGTTTCTTTCTTTGACGGGGCGCACAGCACACACTTCCCATGTCCTGGGAGACAAACATTCTTGGCTCAGCCATGAATAACTGTGTGCTCCTGGAGGAACTGCTGATCAAGAAATCCCAGCAGAAGAGGAGGACTTCACCCTCCAACTTTAAAGTGCGATTCTTTGTCCTGACCCAATCCAAGCTGGCTTACTACGAACATCGCCACGGGGTACGTCGCTCATTTTCTCTCTCAGAGTAATGGAAGGAAGGATGAAATTTGTTTAATGGAGAGAACTATGCTAATGGAGGGAAGGATGGTCTTTGTTAAATTTTGTTAATTTTCTGGTCCTTGCTATAGCACCATGAACTGAAAACTGGTCAAATGGGTCATTTAGAGCTTCTGGTCAGCAGGCATTTGGTGTGAATGGAGGAAGAAAACGACTCTACCAATTGATAGGAAGGATCTAGTTTTATTGTAGGAATTTGGCATGGGCTGTGTGTAAGAGCTGTGTGAGCCCGTGCCTGGCACCTCACATGGGGACAGGGGTGACCTGGAGAGGCGTATTGTGAAGGTCACAAGTGTACCCTGATTGTAACTGTGGAAAAATAATCCACAGGTCTTCACTCTCATCCTTTTCTTCAGGGCACCAGGCTGATGGCTGGTAGGAGATCCATCTAGCATTTTAAAATAAATTCAGCTGCCACATGTGGCGTGTAGTCTTTGGAGCTAGCTTCAGATGGGCTGTGATGATGAGCTTCAGGCTCAGGCGTTGTTTCCCTAACTTTGCATTTTGCTGATTTGCTAAATATGAAGAAAATTAGAAGTCAATCTGTGTACCCCATTGTGTTTAGTGCTCTAGTGAAGTGAGAATTATTTCCTTCTATTTAGCTGGATGTTTGCAGAGCCTCGTTATGGTTGTAAATAATCTTGCTTGTTTTCCAACAGTCCCTGAACATGCTGTTAATCCATTATGTTTAGGCACTGTTCCTGTAGGCAGAGAAGAACTGTGCTGCCTTGGATGCAGCACTGGCAACTTCAGACCATCTGATCTTGCTCAGCTGCAGAAAATTAAGTAGGAACAGAACCCAACAATAAAAGAAAAGCACGACTTGTATTTTATCGCCCTTGTATTTTATCACTATCTGAGGTTATAAACCAGCTTTAAAGGTTAAAAGGTTTAAAGGTTAACAGTCATTTTCAGCTGCATGTAATTTCTCTCAAATATGCCAAATGAAATGTTTTTTCTTGCTTTTACTTTATAGTCCATGTTTTTCTCACCTCCATTTTAAACAGGACACTATTCATTGCTGTATACTGTGACTGTCTATGGTTTGAGACTATCTTTGTTCTCCAACCTATTTTTCAAATGTCATTTTTGTAAGATTTTAAATTCCATTATAACTATTCCACAATTATTTGGGGCTAAATTCTGAACAGCATCTAAATGATTTTGCAGTAGGTGTTTACAGAAATCTTCACTACTAATTTTCTTTGGTGCTTTCTGAGTCTTGGGCTTGACATGAATTCAACATAACTCTGACTTGATACTTTATCAGTAGGTGTCTTGTCAGCATCTTTAGGGACTGAAGTAGTTTGGAAAATCTGACTTGGTCACTTTTGGTGGGGCACAGGCTTCACACATGATGTGTTCATGGAAATTTTCCCTCTGAGTCTTCTAAAAGGTCACTTAGGTGAGATAAGTGCTTGGTGTATTATCCACTTTATCTTATATATTATATATTTTAAAATGCACATATTATATATGTGTAGACATGTGTAGGTAAAGACACATGCAACTTTGGAACCTTGTGCACATTTGAGGCGTGGTGGGTACATTTGTAATCACAGGGCTGATTTTCCATGAAATGCTGATTTTTCTTCTCACACAAACTATCAAAATCAGGTTGTTACATGAGAAGAATTTGTCACAAAGTAGAGAGAGAAGAATTTGTCCTGTGAAATACTCCCAGAACCAATCATTAGCCTCTTCCAGTAATCAAAATTAGAGCATGCTGGTGAGCCCTCTGCATGTTCAGGCCATTGCTGTTCTGGAGAGGAAAGCTTAGGGCAGCCCATGCAAGAACCATCTTGTTTTGTGCTCAGAATGGAGGGAACCCACAGCATTTGAGCTCACAGCCAGTGGAGGGAGGCTTCCAATGATCCCTGCCCAGCACATGGGCTGTGCCATTCCCAGGAGTGCACCAGGACCAGGCACCATGTGCAGGTGTTGAAATCAATTTTCTGGTGCAGCCCCTGGCACTGCTTTGCTCTGCGCCACAGGGACTCTCTCAGATAATTTCTGGGGCTGGCAGAGGTCAGAGCAGGCTGTCACCATTGCCAGGGGGCAGTCTGCCAGTGGCCCTGCTGTGGAGGCTTGGGGACATTGCTGACAGCTGGCTGCAGTGATGGGGGGCATCCTCAGGTGCTATATGGACTGAAATATGGATGGGCTTTTAAAGCCTGGATTGTTCAAGGGAGATCTCTGGGGATGTTTTCGCCAAGGGGTTTCAGTGAGTTTCTTTAGGAACCCCTTACCAACCTGTCTGGTGGGTTCCTGTACTCAGAGTTTTGTACTGTATAGTACAGATATCCCATCTCTCCAGTCCCTGGGCAGTCAGTAACAACAGCCTGTGCATAAAGTCAGGTAAAACAAATACTGAGCTGCTTAAAAGTTTGAGAAGTCCCACTGATTCCAGTTGGATGACTTAAAGTACACACATTCATTAAGCCTTGGCTTTTATATTCTGCCTGTATTTAACAGGGTTTAACACCCAGTCCCTTTCTCTGCATTTTTAAATCAAAGGTATAAAATGACATTAAAGAATTTTTTTTATATCAGTCCAAAAGAAGGAAATAAGCCAGCCAAAAGGCTACAGGGATATTTCTGCAAATGATACCCAAAGCTGTCAAGACAACTGACATCGTAAAGGCAGGGTTTTTTGCCATAACTGTAATGGCATTTTCATTGTAATTTTTGTCTTTCTGCCACAGCTGACAGAGAGCACTGTTCTCCTCAGGGGCCAAGCACACAGTGGCCCTTAATGTTAATGAAAGATATTTACAAGTCTCATTAGGAGAATGAGCCCCCAATAACTGACAACAATAAGAAGCTGTGTTTTCTGGAATTTATTATGCAGTGCACAATGCAGGGCTGTCTTAACATAAAGCAAAGCCCTGATAACAAGCACATGTATTCAGCCCCCATCTCTGCTGAAAGACATCAGAAGTGCCTTTATTATAACATGCAAATCAATTTCAAAGGCAAAAATCATTTGTTTCGGGATCTGATTTTGTAGCTACTGTAAATGTGAGTAAACAAGCACATGGGAATAATAATTTTAACTATTTCAATGAGTTTGATCCTCACCACAATAATGGATAATTCAGACACTGTGATACTCTCAGGGTCCTGGTACACTTGCTGTTCTGCACAAGCAGCAGAGAAGTGAATCCCTTTGGGGAGGTGTCTGGGACAGAGATTCAAATGTCCTTACTTGGACACAGCAAAAGCACTTGAACTGGTGAATTATCTATATCCCTTTCACCCAACAGCTTATGGTCCTTGGTAAATCTTTCAGGCACATAAATATTTTGAAATTTTATATCTTCGTGCACTTGGGGGCTATTATTAGTCCAGCTGATAAAGGCAGCAATGAAAGGCTCACCCAGAAAAGGCCAAGTTCTTTTTTCATTTACATCAGCACAAATCTTCCTACACTGGTCAGATGCTCAGGAGGTCACACAGAATGAGCCAGCCTTGTCCTGGGCTCTTTCATTCAGATCTTTGATACTCACATATAAAGATGGCACTTTAGTGGACCTTGAAATCTGCTTTCAGTCTCTTGTTACATGGGAACAAAGAATAAACTTGGCTGAAAAGACTTTTGTCAGCGTCCCAAAAATGCTCCAGCTGCTCTGTAGCATTATCTACTCGTTGGGCTGTTTGCAGCAGTCCAGCTACCCATGGGACAAAAGCAGTGCTTTGCTCCTCAGTCCAGTCCCTTTTACCTTGATTATTCTACACAGAATCCAACTTGGTTTTTTCCCCAGGATTCTAATGTAAGCAGACTAAAACTTTTCTTCTGAAGATCTCTGTTTTGGTCTTCTTGTTAGTTAGAGTGGCCATTCATGCCATTTCTCATTGCTTTGTGTACTCTGAGTACCTTAGCAGTCATGAAGCTGCAGTCCTCACCTAAAGAGAATTTAATTACGGTTTTAAAGACTACCTTCTAAATAAATACATCTGACCAGATATGTCATTCTTCATAACCTGTCATGTATTTATTAACTAGTACTGTTTGCTTGCCAAAATTTCAATACCATTTGTTTTCTGATTAATATCTCCAACTAATTTATTAATAATACACATATCACCCACAAAGAAGTCAGTCTTGGCATCTGCCTACATCACCCATTTCCATCAATTTTTATCTAGTAAAATCAATACAATCCTAAATATGATGGAGACAAAGTACAAATCTGTGCCTTAATGTCTAGTACATCTCTGAAAACTTAACAGAAATTTTGGGTAATCCAAATTATATTATTGGAGTTGCTGGAGGATGAAGCTGATACTGTTTGTCACTATGAGCCTCGTTTCTATTGCGAAATTACAGAATCTTGGTAATGCTGGTTGGAGAGCACTTCTTAAATTTCATCAGTTGGACTTTTTGTCAGGATAAGATCAACACTCAGAGCAGGACTGTCACCAGCACCAGGACTGGTTGGCTGTAACATTGACTGACCACTGCTTCAAAGC
This sequence comes from Leptocoma aspasia, assembly GCA_013399835.1. Classification (NCBI taxonomy): domain Eukaryota; kingdom Metazoa; phylum Chordata; class Aves; order Passeriformes; family Nectariniidae; genus Leptocoma; species Leptocoma aspasia. The sequence continues at coordinate 129,862 of VXAX01005536.1, forward strand.
CAAGGACAGAGATTCCACATCTTTCATCAACTTATTCCAGTCCATCTTACCCAATATTTTTCTGGATATTTGCAAAGTTCTTGTCTATTGCTGTTCTCATTCACGACTCCTGCAGCAGCATCCTGGTTCAGGGTGGTGATATTGTCTAGACAGGATTGCCTTCAGCAAAATGCAGGTTCTCTGTGTCTGGTCTCTGTGGCCTTTCTAACTACATAAACATGTGGTAAAGTTTGGTAATAAAAATAGCTCCTTTTTTTGCTGGAATAACTAATTTTACCTTCCAGAATATAATTATAATAATTTTCTACTTGCCCTTTCTGTGCCTGCCTAGTTCTGTGCCTACTAGGTCCTTTTCTGTGTATTTATTAGTCTTTAGTTTTTGAAGAAAATTTTTTAAATTCCTTCTGAGCAATGTTTTTGCAGCAAATGCCAGATACTTCCATTTTGTTTAAATTGCAAAGCTCAAATCTTCCTTCTGTCAGAGAACATTGAGGATGTAGCAAAATCTTCAACCCATGTTTTCTTTTATATCTTTAAGAAGGGAGGAATACCTTGTAATTTGAACGTGTAACAATAAATATGATGTTTCCTAATAGTTAGCTTTTATTAGACTTCTTTATTGTGGCCATTTTTTGCTCCCAGTGCCTTTGCTTTGTATTGTAATCAACGTTGTAACTTATTTTATTGCAATGCCTGCTCATTGCTCTTTCATCCTTTCTGGCTGATTTTGAATTTTGGCCTTAAAGCTTAGATTTCTTTTTTCATGAAAAAGTGTTGTCATATAGTTGATTTAGCTCCTTTTTCTTCCACTGAATCCTTCATTCACTGCAATCCACTGCTCCCAGTCTTTGCTGGAGTCAAGAATAGCTTTGAAGAAACTAATAGAGTATTCAGGAGTTGTTCCATGTGCTTTTATGTGACATAAAAGGCTTATTTCCATCATATTAGAAAGCTCATTTGAAAGCCAAGAATCTTCCTTTTTTTCCCTTCTGTTTCTTGATGATGGCATTGATTTTCTTGTCCAACCACTTGTGCTGATTGTCAGGATGGGCACCCTGGTAACCATTTTGGACAAGACTTGAGCCGAAGGTGAATTTTGGAATTGGATTTGGTGGAAATGTAAGGTTGGATTGGGTCTATAGGATTGTGTAAGTATAATAAATAGTTGAATGGAGGCATCTCAAGAACCAGTTGCAGATGGTTTTGTTATTTTACACAATTCTGTGCACTCTGCATCCAGGGTGTGCCCACCCCTAAAACACCTTCACTTTTTTAGATGTGAAAACAGCAATAAAAAAAAAAATTCTTCTTTTAGTTCAAGCTGAAGGACAAAATATGATGGACAGGTAAGACAAGCAGACACATTTAGGGATTTAAATACCAAATATAACAAAATACATTGGAGGTATTAAAATACGACACAACGCCAGAGTTCTGCAGAAAATCCCAGTGTCATCAATTATCACTCCTCTCCAATTTTCATTTAGAACAATTAGCAAGACAGAAAATGCAAAATCCCTTACAACTTTCTTTTAGAAATCGATTTGCTCAATTTAGTTTTCAGATTCAAATTAAAAATTGGTTACATTGTTTTATTTCCCATAAACCCTGAAAATATCAGTGTTTCTAATGTGAGAAAACTCACATTTTTGTGAGAAAACTCACAAAATACCGAATGAAGACAGTGTCCAGGCGAAGTTGCTATGAATCCAGCATTCAACAGTTCTTAATATCCTAACTATTAATGAGAAAAACAGCACATTCCACAGGTAAGGAATATGACTAGAGATAATAATTGTATCAACACAGTGGCCATAGAGGTTCAAGTTCAAGCTCAAGGTCTTTTGGTCGGTGGAAAAATACTTTAGGAGGAGGGCTACCATTAAAAATAATTCCATCTTGTTCCAGTGATATCTCATCAGCTTCTGGTTACTATTTCTACATCAAGAAATTCCTTTCCAAATTCTTTCAGAAGCTCAGCAAGGCCTGAAGAAAACTCCTTGGAAGGCAGGAGGATCACACTGCTGATTCAAAAGGCTGAAGCTGACCGAGCTGGCTGATCTCTCTCCCATGGGGAGTTCCACCTTGCACAACCCTCAAAATCAGCTGCTGCCTCTGTCCAGGCTGAACACTGAGCCCAGCTAGAGCAGAGAGACAGGGAACAGGTGACACTGGGTCAAAGCAAAGATCCTTCATCTTCTTAATCACCAATTAAGCATTGCTCTTTTTAGTCAAGACAGTAAGTGAAAACGGGGAATGAAGTTTGGCTCAGATTCTTACAAAAAAACCCAAACCCTGATGGTACAGAGAAGGTCATTAAATGCTTTCTTTGATGGAAATGGTTTTGTGGTTGAGCTTGCTGAGGGCTGGAATTTCCTACCTTGCTCAACCCCAGCTATAAATCAGCTTTCCTCTACCCTCCTACCAAGGAGGCACTGCCAGCCTTGCACAGGAGATGGGGAGACAGAAGGTGAACACAAACACCACTGGGCAAGGAAAGCCAACTGCAGCATGGACAGCCCTCAGCAGGGGCTGCTGCTGAGGAGACTGGGGCCACATCAGTCTTTGATGGCTTGGTTTTCCCCTCACCAGAACAAAGGAAAGAAGACACAAGTTGTTATGCAACTTTGAAACCAAGCCAGCTTTATGAAGCTCAGGGTGCTGCCTCCCTGCCAAGACATGCTGCCTTTGGTCTCCTCTGGTGCTCCTTGAGATGAGGCTCTGCCCTCCCCTGCCTCTCCTCTCCCTTCCCTCTGCTCCCAGCCCTGGTGGCTACACCTTTTGCCAGGGCCCTTGGATAAACACAGTAGGGCTCAGCAAAACCTGTAAGCATCCAGCGAGGGACCTTCAGCCCAAACACTCTGTGCAGAGCCTTTCAGCCCCACATCTTACAAGATCTCAGACCTTTGTGGAGCCTGAGGGTGCAGGGCCGTGGTCAGAAGTGTGATCACAAGCAGACCTGTGTCACCTGCAGCAGCCACTGACTGCTCCCTGCCCTCTTACCATGAGCTCCACATCCCTGCCCCTGAGCTGGAGAGAAGTGATGCACTTTTTGGGTGAGCAGCAGTGCTGGTGGTTGGTTTTAGCACGTGATAGATGCCAGGCAGCTCATTCCTCAAGCACACACAGGGAGATGCCTCCTCATATTTCAGGGTAGGGCTGTGTCCATTGTCCCATGGTCAATTATCCCAGCATCTAAAGCAATCAGGGACCACCAGAGTCATCTGGTTTATACAGCAGAGACAAACCAAAGGATTAATCAATGAAAACCGAAGGATTAATCAATGAAAGAGCAGCTGGAGCCACTGAGTGTGGCAAGAAGAGAGGGAGTACCAAAGATGAGATATCAATGTGCTGAGCTTGTGATGCACCTGGCTCCTTTCAGAGCTGTCCCCAGAACTGATATATTGCAAATCATGGGCCAAAAGAAAGCAAGCAGGATGGGCTGATCTGCAGCACGTGTGCTTCTCCTCAGGGATGGCAGCCTGCCCTGGTTCTTTCCACATGTGGCACACAGCAAGACCACTGATGCTTTTACTGACCAGCCAGCTAAAACATCTACCCAATTATCCTCTGGGCAGACTGGAAACAACAAATGGAGATCTGGCAGCATGTTTTGTCTCGCCCTTTTAGGAACAAGTCTCTGAGGTTTTTCAGAGGCCATTTTTAAGAGGCTTTTCCTCTCCCCTTCCTTCCAAATGGCCCTGCTGCTTTTGTTGGATGAACGTGAGGTCAAACACCACAAAAGCAGGGATATGTTTAGTTTCCAGCCCAGTTTCTGGGTAATGCCTGGTTTGTGAGTGGTAATTCCAGTTGTTTGTCCTGCTAGAGGACTGTAATTGCTTTCTGTCAGCAGGGTCCCATCTGCTGAGGATCTGCTGGGCAACGCTCTGTGGCTGTGAGCACACACCAATGTTGTGCTGCAACATGAGATTATGAGAAGCTTCCATTGCTGAATTGTGTGATTAAAAGAAACACAGTGGGTCATGAGAGCTGCATGACAACTGCATAATACTCCTTGAGAAGGCTGGACCCTGTCTTGTGGCAGAGCCCAGAAAAGCATCAACAAAAAACGGTGTGCAGGGCAAGAGCAGAGCCTGTGCCTGGCACAGCATCGCTTGCTAAAGCCTCAGGGGAGGAATGCATGTGGGTAAACCCTGGGACTTCAAAGGAATGAGATGAAGGAGGGTTCAGCACTAGCGAAATTGAAGGGTTTTATAGGATATAAATGGCTTTGTGCCTCATCAAAAGGGTCGAAGTCCCAGGGGTAGAACAAACGATAGAGGAGGTTTTGCAGAAGAGACAGAGAAAGCCAAGTCTGAAAGAAAGAAGTGACTAGATAAGAATGAAAGGAAATAGATGGTGAAAATGGGGTGCAGTAAGGCCTTCTAAGGCTTGCCAGCACTCTTGAGAGTTAATTGGTATTTACATTTAGGGGTGCTTTAAAGGCTTGGGTTTATTGATTTAGAAGAATCCCACACCTGAGAGAGCTACACAGACAGATGTTGTCTACAGGAGACAGTCCTGGCAGTAAATCCAGAGACACTGGTTAAACTGCGAGCAAATACAAATACAAACCACAAATGCACCAGCAAAGGCCAGCAAAAGCAATGTGAGACCACACTGTAATAATTTCCCTCTTTTTGCCTCGAGTCCAGTTATACAAAGGCAAAACACCCAGCCAGTCATGCAAGAATGAGGCTTGGGGAGCCCCAGGGCCTCTCTGTTTCGAGGCTGTTTGACAGAGCTCTGTGGCAAACCTCCCCCCATCTCCAGGGCAGGAGCTGCTGCCCTGGTTTAGGCTGAATTTAACTCTGAAAGTGGCAGAGGAGCAGCAGTGGGGTTGGCACAGTGGTGGGGAGGCTGCTGCCAGCGGAGCAGAGCTGCAGGGTGGTGGTGACAGAGGGACAAAGGGGCAAGAGGGACAAAGGGGCAAGAGGGAGCTTTGTAAGGCACAAAGAGTTGGGGCCCAAGGGAGGGTCAGAAGGTTGCCAAAGTCTTGCTGAGTCTCTGAGTGATAACCTGAGGCAGGTACAAAGGAGCAGCTGAATTTCAGGCTCTCTCCTGCTGACAGTGTTTGGAAAACAGAAGCTTTGCAGTGTTTTGGTGTTCTTAAACCTCACTGATTTCCGTCATGCTGTCCCAAAGCTGGGTGGGGGGGGACAGATAGTGTTTAATCCCTACTGAAAATGAATCAAAACAGGAAACCAGCTCGCTCTGAAGTGCAACCTCGTGTAGTGGATCCTGCAGAAGCACCAGAGGCTGAGCCTCAGCTCCACTTCCACCAGCTGCCCTCACCCCTCTCTTGCAAAAGCTGAGTGCCACTGGCCATGGAGCCATGGGCTGAGGATTCCACAGGGAACAGGGCGCACCAAAGAAGCTGGGATACATGAATGTCTGTTCTTTTTGCTCTTTCCCCACTGCCCACACTGTTATTTGGGTACCTGATATACCCAAACACCTGGTGAATGCAAGCGCAGCAGAGGATGCCAGAGAAACAGCTTTGTTGGCAAGTTTTTGAGGATAATATTTATTTCAAAATTCCCTGTTGTTTTTTTTTGTTAGTTGAAAAGCCAGACGAAACAAACATTGAGAAATGTTGTAGTTTTTTGGAAAGCAGATACAGTAAAAATGTACATTTAGGATGAAGTGAAGTTTTGAAAGTCTCAGTACCCAAAGTTTTGTAATAAAATACTTATTGGTTTATATCTTTTCAGTATGAAACAGGGGTGTTAGCTCTTTTTTTGGTTAAAAAGGGATTTCATTTTGCTGGAATAAAAAAGTAAAAGCTGAATTTCAAACAGAGGTTTTGACTGGTTCTCTAAAATCCATGTGCTGAGTTGAAATATATGTATGTGCATATATGTATGTGTATGGTAATACATATAGAGATGCCAAATATAAGAATTATTCTTTACATTTTTTTATGTCTTACATAATCAGTTAATTTGCTTCTGCTCCCTTAAAACTAAATCTCCCATGGACACAACAGCCTGGTCTAATTATTCACTTAATCCACAATCATTAGCATCAACCAAGTGCTTTTCTCTGTCTTTTAGAAAAAAAGGACTTTGAAGGGTTCTGTGGAACTTTCCAGGATTAGATGTGTGGAAATTGTGAAAAGTGACATCATCATTCCCTGTCAGTACAAATACCCTTTCCAGGTGAGTCTGTTGACCATACTGAGAGAGACATCAGTTTACTTTGTATTTCAATAGCATTTCCTTCACAGTGCAGTCATTAATGAACCCAGCACCGGGTTCTTGATCAGAACCTCTACTCCAATTTAAAAAATCAGAAGTCAGTGGGGGTTAAGAGCTGCTTCTGAACAGTCCCTGCTACTCCACTTCCCCACACCATCATTTGGCACGTAGCTTGTTGGTAACAGGGCTGCTGCCTCTTTCCTTTGGTGACTCCCTTGTGACCAGGGATTGGTCATTGGTGACTCCCTTGTGATTGGGATTGTGTATCTGGGATTGCTTCTCATGGCTGGCTCCTTTCTCTACCCCTCTCCAGATTGTCCATGACAACCACATCCTCTACGTGTTTGCCCCCAACCGTGAGAGCCGCCAGAGATGGGTCCTCACGCTGAAGGAAGGTAAAAAACCCCTCTGCCCACCCAGCTGTGGAAGGTGCTCATGTCTGACCAGCTTTGTCACAAATAATGCAGAGAAAATGTGCAGGAGGAGTCAATGTCTCCAATCTCAGCAGTCAAAGTGTTCATAACCCAGGCAGTGGGTTATAAAATCGAATTGCATGTAAATCTGGTGGGTGTGTTTTCAGCAGACATGGGAAATTTGGATGTGGGATGGTTTATTTGGGGACCTTAATATCTGTCAGTGTCAGCAGGGAGGTGTCAGAGGATGGAGCAGCTCTGTTTGGTGGTGCCAATGGGACAAGAGGAAATGGGCAGAAATGATGCCCAGGAAGTTCCACCTGAACATGAGGAAGAACTTCCCTGTGCAGTGACTGAGCATTGGTTGCCCAGAGAGGGTGTGAGGTCTCCCTGCCTGGGGATGTTCCAGAACCATCTGTGCCACATGCTCTGGGATGACCCTGCTTGAGCAGGGAGGCTGGACCAGATGACCCACTGTGGTCCCTTCTAACCTGACCCATTCTGGGATTCTATGATTTGTGTCTTTCTAGAGTAAACTCCTAATAAATTACTCTAATTTGAGGTTTCTTCTTCAGGAAGAGATGAGGATTTTTGTATGGCTATTTGTTTTAAATAACCTTTTCTACACAGAAAAATTTTTCAGCTCTTATTAATAGATTTTTTTTTTTGGTTAAATGACAAGCTTTTTAAAGAATCATGATTATTAAGGAACATTTTTGTGGGTAGCTTTCATTTCCTGTTCACCTCCTAAATTGTGCTGTGGCTCACTCACATGGTGCTGCAGTAACCAACACTGGGAGCAGAGACAAGCAGAGTGAGGAAGGTGTCAATTATTTAAATAAAAACTGCACCAGGCTTCTGTCATAGCTTTTTTCTGTTTTACAGCACTGCTGCTGTATTGTTCCCTCTGAAAACATTCTGCCTGATGGAGATATTGTGAATCAGTATCTCAACTCTTGCAATCAGTTATTCCCCTACTCCAAGATTCTAATTTATTCTCATTCAACATTTGGAGACTGTCCCCTCCTTTGGACAATTTGAACTCTTGAAACAAGCCTGCAGAAGCTTCTTTAAAGAGCAGATTGTTGCCATTTAGTTCTAGATTACTTCTAGAATGAACGTGGACGCAAATAAATTCATTTCCCCCCTTCTTTTTCTTCCCCTAACATTTTTCAGAAATCAGATACAACAACAGTTTGTCTTCAAAGTGTCATCCAGACTTTTGGTTGGATGGCAAGTGGAGATGCTGTGCTCAGACAGAGAAGATGGCAACTGGCTGTGTGGTATATGACCCCACCAAAAATGGTAAGGGACTTGTTAAGACCATCCTGACATGGAAAATATTTATTCCTAGCAAAAGTAAAGGATTGAATCTCTTTTGTACAGAACATCAAAAAATGTTATGTTAGGTTTCCATGAAGAGACGTGTTCCTGGCTTCTTGGGATGTTCTGGCTTATCTTTTACTGTATGTGGCATTCTCTTTTTTTGAATTCATGTGTTCCTCTGTGTGATGCTTGGAGCTGGTTTTGGAATGAGATGGAGAACTAAGAACTTAATCAGCTGTGGCCAGTCAATAAGCCAAAACAACTTTCTTGAGATAAATGTATTTAACAGTGCATGTCCTATTTTAACCAAACCAAACCGTATTTCCTCTGTGGCTTCAATGGCCAAGCATAATCTTTACTTTGTCTCCTGAAAATGAATACAAGTGGTCATTCATTCTTCACTAAAGAAACATTTGCCTTGTATTTTTTACCTTGATGCCTTAACTAATCTGTACCCCAGTTCCCGAGCCCTGCTGAGATTCACTGTGTATTGGCAGGTCTTGCTCTCAAAGTCCAAAGCTCACTGTTCAGTGGTTTGTATCACCTCTATCAATTCATTGCAGTGGTGGTTTCTCCCTTGGTTTTGTCCTCACCTACTTCAAATTATCTTTCTTGATTTCTTTTCAGCCTCAAAGAAGCCTCTTCCTCCCACTCCTGAAGATAACTGGGTGAGTGCAGTGATGCTGTCCTTAGTGTCCTGTCCTGCATGATTAACTACCAGTGGGGAATATGTCCTTATTACTGTTCACCACAGTGCAGTGACCTAGAATTTCACCTGTGACAACATTCCCTGGGCATTTTATGTGCAATTGAAATTTTTATATTAAATTCATTGTTTGAAAGTGCCAAAGATTCTCTTGCTACCACCACACCCCACTAGATGGTCTTGGGTGCTTTGAGGCTTTTGAACCCAGGGGACACCAGTGCTGCCAGGAAAATACCACTTTAGAGAGCACGCCACTGCTTTTTATGAATATGAATATTAATACGAATATGAATGTGATGAGTCTTTTGCCTAATTTGTGCAGAAATTGTTGCTGGACCCAAAGGAAGCCGTGGTCATGGCCATATATGACTATGAAGCCCAGAACCCACAGGAGCTGACATTACAATATAATGAGGAATATTATGTGATTGACAGCTCTGAGGAACATTGGTGGCTGATTCAAGATAAGAATGGGTAAGTCCCTTTTCAACAGCCAATGTACAAATCCTTTCTAATTCCAGTTTGTTCTTCCATTAGGAAACATGCTTAATCCCTCTTGTTCAGCTTTTGCAAAGCATCCCCTTATTTACAGGGAAAAAGTGATGGAAGGTTATTTAGGGTAACCTTCCATTTGCTGCTGCTTCAGGCAGCTGAAGAAAAGGATCTGGAAGTTAATTTTACAGCAATAAACACCTCAGACTGATATTTGCAACGATACACAGAGGGGAAAACTGTGAAACTCTCCAAGTTTAGAGGTGCTATCAGTTGTTTTCTTCTCCAGTAACCCCACTCAATACATCCCCACCAGCACTTTATCATGCAATGAGCAGGCAAAGCTCTCAAGGCTGACTCCTACAGATGCAGAGAAAATCCTGTCTGTCAGCACACTCACACTTGTCTTGCCTCTCAACAGGCATGAAGGCTACGTGCCAAGCAGCTACCTGGTGGAAAAATCACCTGAGAATCTGCAAGTTTATGAGTAAGTTGTGCCTGTGTTTTTCTTGTAGCCCTGAGTGCCCTGGATTTGAAGCTACAAGCCTCAAATACCCCCACCCCACCTCACCTCACCTCACATTCCACCCTGGGGATGCTCCATTCAGAAGCTTTTCAGGAGAAACTTTCCTGGCCTAGAAACGCTGATTTGGAGTCTTTTGATGTTTTCAGGTGGTACAATAAGAACATCAGCAGAAGCAAAGCAGAAACACTGCTCAGGGATGAGGTAAACCAGTGTTATGTATGGGGGGGATGGGAAATAATGATTAATTAATGACAAATGAAGCTTGCAAGGGCTGCTTTGTGTAAGAGAGATGAACCCTGGGTTCCTGCTCTGTTTGTGTTCTTAGTGTGTGATGTGAGATAAAGGACCACCAGCACATCCCCCCCTTATCTCCACATTAGCTGAGCATGGATGGAGCTGTGCCATACAAACACACCCAGTAACTGGGACTGGAGGAAAACACTGCTTCAGACTACTGTGGCAGCTGAAAACTGTGATTTTAGCTCATCTTTTCTGTCTCTGCAGGAGGCCTGTGGATGCCAGTAGTTCTCTGAAAATCTAACCAATCTTGTGCTGAAGTATTTTGGGTGAAAGCCAAAAGTATGGCTGTGGGTTTTGTTTTTTTAATTGTGTGCGTGCATGTAAGCACACATTTTTAATTTTTCAGTTGAGCCAGAGTTTTCCAGTGAAGACTGTACTGAAAATAAGAAGAATAAGCTTCTTGTTCAAATTTTCCACACAAACACAACCTTAATTTTTAAATCAGCTCTTACATTAACAGGTGGCCCTGTTAATAAACACAAATAAAGTGTTCCTTCTTGGAACAGTAGTATTTTATGGAAATAGGAGCATTTTTATGCTGTTTTTAAAATTCTTGCACAAAGTTCTAGACGACAAGTCCACACATGGTTTAGTGGTCTTATTTTTTCTTTCGGTCCTACCAGTACAACTTTTCTGTGGTAACTACCCCCATGTGGCTGCAGAGACTTCTGGATCAAAGCCTTGCAAATCTCACAGCTCCCCCCAAAAATGTGGCCAAGTTGGTGAGTGATCTTTGGCCAGGCTTGGTGTCAACTGAGAACAGAAGGGCAAGAATAGAGCTTAGAATAACTTGGGCAGGATGCTGCCTCCAAAACTTGCCCACCTCCAGTCCTGAAGCCCTCACTGCGCGTGATTAAATGCTCCCACAGCAGCAGAGAGACCTTTTTTAGAGCTTTCCTGTGCCAGATACTGTGTGGTGCAGATGCAGCAGATGTTGTGCAGACACTGAAGGGCCAACCCTGGGAAGTTCACAGCTCAGCAGGCTGATCCCACCTGGGCAGAGCTGCACAGTCAGCAGCTCATACCAGGGGATGCAGGAGCAGCTCAGCCTCTGTGTTCACCTGGAGCTGATCAAAGCTCTGGGGAAGGAGGCCCAGGCAGGGTGCACTTGGTGGATTAGCTCTGTATGATGTGTTGTGGGTGGGTAGAAGACATAAAATGGAGGAAAACTACCATGTAAAGCAAAGCAGGAGGGAATGAAAAAAATCAGGCCCTTGGGATGCCAGATGAAAATCTTCTTTATCTGCAAACAGAAGAAAAATGTGGGGTTTATTACCAATATATAGGTCAGTACAGCACATTCCAGCCAAACTGTGATGTTAAATCTCCTCTGCCATCTGATCCATCTGGGCCAGTGGGATCATGCCCTATGAGGCATTTTAGCATTCAGATGAGTGGAAAACAATTACAGTGAAAAGTTAAAAAGGAAAATTGTTCTGTGAGTGCCAGACTGCAGGAGGACTGCTTTCTTACCCACTTGTGTTTAGATACTGGTGTACCTATGAAAGGGCAAGATCACGTCCAAGGTTTTCCAGTTTGTGGTACATTGGTAAATTATCATTCCTACACCCCCATATGGATTCTCTGGTGCTGGATAAACTGTGATTTGTTCTGTGGCTGCTCACTCCACGGGGAGCACTCAGAGGGGTTTGCCTTTCCACTCGGCCGCACATTTCACTGAACATGTGTTCTGTCAGCCAGGGCTGAGGGCAGTCAAGGGATTCAGAATTTCCAGAGGAGAGATTTGGAAGGACAGAGAGGCACACCCACATGTACTCAGTACAAGTACCTAAGTCTCATTTCCTCTGAGAGCTCTGAGAGGAAGCTGAGCTAAAAGAGAGACCTGCAGACCCTGGGCAGCCACCAGAGCTGTGCATGGAACACACCAAGCTCTGCCAGTGGGGTGATGGCTCTTTTTTTTCCTGTATGTTTAACACATCTTCATGACAGGGCTGAAATAAGCACAGCTTTGCCCCCAGCCTACTTTTTTTTTCCATTATGTCTCTAACCAGTTTTCTTTCCTTTGCTCCTGTTCCAGGGTAGAGAAGGGGCCTTCATGGTGAGAGATTCGAGGCAGCCTGGCATGTACACAGTCTCTGTTTTCACCAAAGCATTAAGGTACAGCCGAGCTCAGCAGCTTTTCACATCAATTACATCAATGAAGTGGCTTCTATGAGTGTGTAATCTCTGTATAGTTGTTTTGGCATTATAACAAGAGAGCAGAAGGCTCATGAAAATGATAGAGGGAAAACACTTCCAAAAAAGGCAGAAGAGTCAGCTGCCAGTCCCAAAGTGTATTAAAGGCTCCACTTTGCCCTGAATCTAACTATGTGCCCATAAATAGTCCCCTGGACATCACTGGGGTTGTCATTCTGATGGCATTGTCCCCTGAACTAAAGTGTCAGTAGGATCAACATGGGCTGTGTGCTGGACTCATCAGAGGTGGGTTATGCAAGACAAGTGAAAGGGTTTCAGTGATGGGTCAGATAGTTGTGTTTCACAAAGAAGACGCAGAGAAACTCAGTACACAACCTTCTCTTATCAGGAAACCTCAGCCTTTCTCTCAAGATGAGACCATCTGTGAGTGAGAGGGAGAACATAAAGTACCCAGAGTTCATTAGCAGCTGCAGCTCGCTCCTTGCTCCTCCCCCATTCTTTCTGGGGGAAGGTTCTCCCCTTTGCTCACTTGTTTCTGTTTATACCCCAAATCCCTGTCTTTTTGCTGCAAGCTATTTTCTCTCAAAGAAAACCTCCTCTTTTTAAGCACGGACAACAATCCTGTTATAAAGCATTATCACATCAATGAGACAACTGACTTTCCCAAGAGATACTACCTGGCAGAGAAGCACGTGTTTGACTCCATCCCTGACCTCATCAACTACCACCAGCACAATGCAGCAGGTGAGTGAAGCTGATGCTGAACAGAGAAGTTGCTGGTTTGCCAGGTGGCTGTTTTGAATGAAGGAGGGCTCCCAAGCTCTCTGTCCTTACAATGAAGTGTTCAATGGCATCACCTTTTATCCCACTTATTCTGAAATGACCATTTCAGGCCAGCTTTCAGCATTACATCCTCACTGTGGTTGTCCTTCTAAGGCTGACCATGGCCAACAACATTCTCTACAGAATGACATACTGTAGAGAGCCCTGGGGGTGTATCACCACTGCCAGCCCAAGCTATCTCTTGGAATTACACTGCAGGGCCTTCTTGAGGAGATCTGTCCCTGGACCTTAGTTTGGCACAAAGTCAAGGACATGGCCAGCATCCACAACCAGACACGGTGACTCCCATCCCCACAGTCCAGGAGTACCAAGGGAAACACTGGGCTTCAAAAATACCCTATAAATACCAGTTATCATTTGGAAATTCACCAGAGTTTACAGAGACTCAAAGCTCTGGATGTGAAAATGGGAAATAAGCTGCAAGCGCTCAGAACTGGCTTCCTTCTCTCAGGCAGGAAACCAGAGCCTGCTCAGAGGTTCAGCTGCCCTCAAGTGGAGCTGAGAACTCAGTGCAATAAATCTGCTTCCAGAATCCAGGCTGCCCTCTGGGGTGGTGGCAGCCAGGCTCCCCATGGCTGTGGCAGTAACCTGTCCCTGTGTCCCCAGGTCTCGTGACGCGGCTGCGACACGCGGTCTCTTCCTGGAGGAGACAGGCCCCCATCACTGCAGGGCTCAGCTACGGTAAGGTCCTCTCATGACTGCATGGGAATCACGCTCCTGGCTGGTTAGCTGGGTGATCCTGCACATCCCCACGGATATTGAGGAATATTCATGTGATTACAGCCACAATAAATGGCTTTCTTCAGGTCTTTCCACTGCACTGTTTCTACTTTCCACTGACCAGATTGTCATCTTTGTCATGGCTGTTGATAAAGGACTGAACTGATGATGCAGTGCCTTGAGGGAGGTGATGAGAGCCCTGGGGTCTCAGTGAAGTCAACATTGAATACCAGAATGAATGCTGAACAAAGGGGATGGAAATGGGAGCGTAGAATAATTTGATGAAAGCTGAGTCCCTCCTGAAAGATGTCTTCATTTGAATATTGGTGTCAATAGAATTTTCCTGGTATCATCTTTATTGTAATTCTTGGAGACTTCAAAGAAACTCAAGCCCCATGTTGTGCTGGGTACTGCACATAAGCATGGCTAAAACAATCTTCCCTGAAGAACTGGATAGGCAAGAAAAAGGAGGGAGAAAGGGGATGTTGTTGTTCCTACCCTTGAACATGACCTGCAGCATGGACTAGTCAAATGAGCTATCAAAGGTCGAACAGGCAATTTGAGGGAGAGCCAGAAAGTCTCACTTGGAGTCCTGCCTCAGTGTTTAACCCACAAAAGCTTTTTGTTTGGCATTCTACTGCTCAGTCCTTACTCTTTTTCCCTTGCAACCAACAGGAAAATTGGTCATTAATGCCTCTGAGCTCACCCGTGTGCAGGAGATTGGCAGTGGTCAGTTTGGGGTGGTCTACCTTGGCTACTTGCTGGACAAGACCAAAGTAGCCATAAAGACCATCCGTGAAGGAGCAATGTCTGAGGAGGATTTCATAGAGGAGGCCAAAGTCTTGATGTAAGTGGTAGATTCACCTCAACAATCACACCCTGTGGGACCCATAACACTGAACCAAAGTCAGGAATATGAGTAGTGAATGCAAACTTGGATCATCTGCTTTGTATCTTCATAGTAAATAGACTGGTGAGCTCTGGTGGCTTTGAAGGAAGGCAATTCAAAGTGTAGGTGAATTACTGTGCTTCCAACTCTATCAATGTCCAGAATGGTCTTCCAGATCTCTGCTATTCAGGAAGGCAAGGATAATTGATGGTGCATTTTAGAGAGCAAAGTGGTTTTTCTCAAAAAAAATACCTTAAAACTTAAGGGTAATTTCATTGAAAAGCCTTACCTGTAAAAGGTCTTGCTTTGCATAACTGAATATATTTGTCTTTGGTTTTATTGACTTTTTTCCCTTTTTTTTTGCATTTCCCTCCCCACAAGACAGACAGAAATCTATTTTATTTTTGTTTGATTGGATGTTTTTCCACCCAGAAGAATCTTTTGGTGACCACTACCATTAAAATGGGATGATATTTAGTCCTTGGTCTACACATCTGCAAAGCTGGCCTTTGCAGTGAGCTGGGTGCAGCGCTGTGGCTTAAATTGCTGTATATAACACACTTGCTGTGAGGATAGCAGGCACTGAGCCTATTTCAGCCTCTTTCCCACCTTTCCTCCCTATCCCACAGGAGGCTGTCTCACCCCAAGCTAGTCCAGCTTTATGGTGTGTGCCTTGAGGATGCTCCCATCTGCCTGGTGTTCGAGTTCATGGAGAACGGCTGCTTGTCCGACTACCTCAGGAGCCAGCGGGGCAGCTTCTCCAAGGAAACCCTGCTGGGGATGTGCCTGGATGTGTGTGAGGGAATGGCTTACCTGGAACAAAACTCTGTCATCCACAGAGACCTGGTATGTTGGTCCCATGTGGACTTTTTATTTGCTCCAGAGGGGCTTTTTCCTCTGCTTTCTTCCTGGATTTCAGCTTCCATACTTCTCCTGCCTGTCTGTTTATAGGGGATCCTGTATCTGCCCTCACTGCAAAAACAGCACAAATACTTTAGGGGAAAAAAAAAAAATAAACAAAAACCAAGCCCTGGAGCACTGATCAATCTATTCCCCTGTCTTGGTTTAGGGTTTTGGGAGAGAGGAAACAAGCGATAAAATTTGTCTTTTTTTCCTGAATGGACTCTTTTGCTCTCCAAGAGCCACAGTACTGACCACTCTTCATGTCTAAAATCAGTGAAGATGACAAAAAGACCTGTTCTAGCATAAGTCATGTATAAACATGCATTGATAATAAAATAGTTTTAATTAAGAGGTTTTCAGTAAAGCTCCATCAGTCACTGCTGCAGTTTCATTAGGCGTGCAATGACTGTGAGCAGCTGTGGCTATTTTAGGGTCTTGCTCCACCCTTTCTGGGCAGCAAGGGCCTGTCAGAGTGATGATTGAACAGCTTTTCTGGCAACAGGATCATGCTGCAAAATGTACAGAAAGCATGAGAAGGTCAGGGGTTTGTGCTCTTTGTACGGCACAACGTCACTTTGAGGCTCCTTTTTTAAGCATTATCTGCTCTTCCAGGATAAAAGCCCCTGAGTGGCTGTGACAGTGTTTGAGCTCTGACCTGATGCCTTTGCACCTTGTTTTCTTGCAGGCTGCCAGGAACTGCCTGGTGGGGGAATCCCACGTGGTCAAAGTGTCTGACTTTGGGATGTCGAGGTAAAGGCACTGGGGCTGTGCACGGTCCCTTGGGGCTGTCACTCACCATGGGATGGGGGAAACTCAGCATTCTCCCTTTTTTTCCTCTTCCAGGATCGTCCTGGATGATCAGTACACCAGCTCCACAGGTACCAAGTTTCCAGTCAAGTGGTCTGCCCCAGAGGTTTTCTCCTACAGCAACTATAGCACCAAGTCTGACGTTTGGTCATTCGGTAAGTAATTCTTGTCAAAATGGAGAAAATTCAACAGCCCCAGCTGAGAGAAACAAGGGGCTCAGTCCTCAAGCAAACTCTCCTCAACACTGCATCCTCTGGACTCCAAGGGTGTTTTGCCTGAAAAATGCCTTAGAAAAGCAAGCCTAAATTATTCAAGTGAAAGAAAGGAAAGAAAAGCAAACTACCTAGATACTTCAGAACACTTCAAATATTGCCAATTTAATGTATTATGTATGTGCAACTCTATATAACACCAAGTAATGAACTCTGTTTCATGTTGACATAGCAGGAGTGTCCAAGAAAAAGCAGGAGAGGAGAGGGAGAGGGAGAGGGATTTAGGCACTCCATCTCTCTGCATGTCAGTCCTGGGGCACTTTGCCTCACTCAAACCCCCTGCCCTTCCAAATTTCCTCTGCTGACTCCCATTTGCTTAATGCTGATCTGAAAATGTTATTTCACTGCTCGCACTTCTCACCTCATTTCCTGCTCCACAATGCATTGTTTGACGATTTGTGTCCATTCTTTGGTCTCCCTTCTGGACCCTCACAGATAAGAGCACCACTGTGTGTTTTTCCCCAAAGCCATAACAAAGGCTGTCCCCTGGGCTGTGGATCTGGCACACTCATGGGCCTGGCCCCTCTCCAGCCCACACAGTGAATGGGGCAGTGTGCTGTGCACAGCTCACAGTCAATGGGGTGCCACTCAGCCCTGGGGCCAGCAGTAAATAATGCAGGATTATAACCTTTGCTAGTCTGTGCCTGTGAATTCTGTGCTTCCCTTGCCCTTTGCTGGCTTCTGCTGTGGCTGAAGCTGTGCACTCCTGGGGTGGGCCCTTCAGGGACTCAACAGGGAGATGCTTCAGAGAGCACCAGAGATCCTGGCTGGCATCCTCAAACTGTACAGCTGTGTTAGGGCCTGCTTTTTCAGCTGTCTACTGAGAATCCAAGTGAAAATGCTTTTCCAAGTAACTGGCACCAATGTTGAGCTGCAGAGAAGAGCAGGTGCAAAGTGGCCCTGGGCCTGCTGAGGATTTTATTTGCCTCCTTGTGAGTTATTCCCATTTGGTTGCTTTAGGAGTGCTGATGTGGGAGGTCTTCAGTGAAGGTAAAATCCCCTATGAGAATCGCACCAATGCAGAAGTGGTGGAAGAAATCAACGCAGGATTTCGGCTCTACAAACCCAAGCTGGCCTCCAAGGCAATTTATGAGATGATGAGCCACTGCTGGAGGATGGTGAGTATTGTACTGGAGACCCCTGTTTCCCAAAGAAAATAACTCCCTCCCTCCTGGCTTTAAGGAGGAGAGAGACTTGTATACTCCACATACTAACACAAGATAAAATCCTGGAGGTGAAGCACTGTAGCTTTCATCTGCACTAGCAAGCCAACTCTGGACTCTCTGCCTTTTATTTGACTTCACTGAGAAGCTCATGTAGTGCACCTAACTCAAGTTAATTCCACAGTTTCCTTGCTAAGAAAGCTGTGGATCTGTGGAGCTAAGTTCTAACAGTGGTAAAAATGACAGCCAAGCCTTTACAAGGTACTTAGTGTCCACCAAGCCAAATTCACTAGTAATAGAAAAGAAACATTGCACAGAAGTAAGTTGGTTCTTCCACTGGCATTTTCTCTACAGGGATAGATTGTATTTTTGTTAATACTCAGTTTCCTCCCAAGGTTTTCCTTGCTAACCTTGCCATTCCTCTCCAGCTGACATTAATGTTCTTCCTCTCTCTTCTCTCCCTTGCTCAGGGGAAAGATGAGCGGCCATCCTTTTCTCTTCTGCTGTTTCAGCTGAGTGAAATCTCTGAGTTTGATGTATAATCATGGGACTGTGTGCTCAGCACAGCCAAGAGTCCTGAGAAGAGGGAAGGCTGGATTTTCCCCAACAAAGCATTAACAGGGATCCTCTGACCATAAACACTTGCCATATGCCTGCGGAGAAGGAGAGGGCAGAGGCTGGTACTTCCAGACAGACAAGATATCCCCAGCTCTTCCAGAGCCTAGACAGACACAGGCTTGGACACCAAGAGTGTGGTTTCCATCTTAAAAACAGAAGTGACTATTGAGCATGGAGTCCTGAACCACACAGTCCAGCAAGGGTGTTTCTCCTGACAGCCTCAAAAATTAAGAGATCTGACATTGGTGTTCTATTTCTGTGAACTCCCAAGTGAAGGTCTTCCCTGGAGGGAGATTAAAAAAAGCTTTATTTAACTGAGGAGGAATGTTTAGACATTTCCCTGGCTCTGTAATTCAGAGTGGGCTGGACCTGAAAGCTCTGAACAGGAATAAGCCTTGGAGACACAGAAGCAGGCTGGATTCAGTGACTGCATTTCTGATGCTGGTATTTCAAGGTGGTTTTGTTTTCCCTTTGCATGATTTTCCCTGCAACTGTGGCATAACAGGAACAGGATTTGGATATCTGGTAAGCTGAAGTGGTGTCTGTGTGTGCATGCAAGTTTGTGAGGGAGGATGAGAAAAAGAAATGTATGTGCTGAAGAGACTTGAAATTCTCTCAAATTACATTGTACAGTAAGTGGAAAAATGGGACTCTGATGCAAAGGAAGACGTTCTTGGAGGGGGGAAGTCAAAGCTGAATGTTTATATTGATTTTTTTCTTCAATCTTTCTACATCAGAAGATTAATATGTGACCTCCACCCAATTTCTTTGAACAAAGTATGGAGGACTGAGCACTGTAGAGTTTTATATGTTCCCAGTCCAGGAGAAGACAGAGTCCCAGGATCTGATTACCTGTGAAAGGTACAGAAATCTACTCCTGAATGGTGTATTGGGAAGGAAGGAGCCAGAGGGCTCAGGAGGGAGCCAGGAGGAGAAAACATGCAGAGTACGTGCTCAGTGTATCAGTGATCATGAGAAGAATTCTCTTCTACTTTAAAAAGTAACAGAATCACCACGAGTAAAAACTTCTCCATCTCTTCTGTGAACAAAGGCACTGACCAAAGAAAAAGTCCAGTGTGAATGGCATGCCTGGGTTCTTCCTCCTCAAGGAGTTCCACATTATGCAGTGACAGCAGAAGGTATAAACAAAATCCATTTTCTGGTATTTCAATTAAAATCTGTAGTTTCACTGCAAGACAGAGACACTGTTCTGACACGACTGACTTCAAACCCAAATGTGTGGGTGTTGGTGTCCTGCAGAATTTGTAAATAAGATCAGGACTTCTTGCTAAGCATTAACAATCACTAGGGAAGTCAAGAGGGCTCACAGATGATATGTGCAGATATGCAATATGTACTTTTGATGCCTCTCTGTTTGGGCAGGTGAGAACATGAGGAGACCTTACACGACAGCAGCTTACAAAAACTCTGAAGTGCAAACTTTCAGCAGCAACCTCCTGTCATTACACAAGTCAGGTTCAAATATGTTTGCCAACAAAAATGGAACAAGGAAATAATGTAAACCCATGATCTCCCATATCCTGTGTCAAACTATTTCTTCACAGAAGGAGGCTTAATATTTGGTATTTTTCAGGCTCCTTGTTCTAGGGTGGCTTTTAGGAGCCACAATATCTTTTCAGGCATATGGATATGGGCAAGGCATGAGTTCCTGCCTTATACATCCCCCCACACTGTGACAGGGGTGTCTACAGGCTCGCAGAGTTCAGCTTCTGGCTCACTGCCCTCACCATCCTTGAAGGAACCAGGGGTCTGCTGAGCATGAGGACATTGCTACTAAGGAGCAGCAATATTGCTCTGCTGGGTGACATTTCTGAGGTTATATTTATATTTGGATAAGTGTAATATTTATGAGCTAGAGTGGGTTGCACAAAATGTTATTGTGATGGTTTATGTTCAGTTGTATTTTGCAGTCTTTCAATGCATGCAATATGGACTTGTACAAACAATAAAATTGCTGAGGCCCAACTGTGACTTCCACTATATGTGAGCAAAACTGCAAAAACCATGCACCTATAATCATACAGTCTGCTCTTCCTCCAAATCCCCTCCACCAAGATGCAAACAGGCATCTTCTGGCTTTCTGAAACATCTCTGTTCCCCAGAACTATGGTTGTGTTCTGGGGCTACACAATGTGCTGGGTTTATGGGGGTAGGAAGCATTCAGAATCTCAGCAAATATGGTAATTTATTACATAGATGCCAGATTTTTAGGTCTAAATATCAATTATGGTGGCTTTAAATTTTCTGAATCTTCATAAAATTGGGGGAGGTAATATCTGAGTGTTCCCAGAGGGTGTTTCCCCATAATTTACATGGCACTTCAGGAATCTCAAAAGGGCAGTGCCAGAGTGCATGATACCAACCCACTCGAACACAGTCTGCCCTCACCAGCAGTGTCTAAGGCAAGCTTAGCTGGGTGCCCTTCATGGGGCTTGACCAGATCCGTTCCCCACAAAGCAGAGGTGAGAACATCAGTCTCCCACTGCAAAGTGAGTCACCTTTCTCTGAACACCCCTTCCCTGCCTCTCTAGAAAGCATTTCCAACGTGCTGAACGTTTGAGCTGCTGCCCCTTTGCCTGGCTGTGTCTCAGCAGGGTGGGAGCTTGTGCTTGTCCCTCCTTTTCCCCGCTGGCTATCCCAGGTGGGTGCATGGCTCTGCACACTTGGCTGGAGCCAGGGCCCAGAGCTGTGTCCTAGCATGTCTCCAAGCTGCTGCTGAGATGGCCAGGCACAGGCACAGCCAGGCTGGAGCCCCTGCTAGCAGAAGGCAGTCAAGCAGTAACCTCATCTAGAAAGAGCAGCTGATGCTTCTCAGTGGAGACCAGGGACTGCAGCGTGGCAGCTTTAGCCATGAAAAGCTCTTTTCTGGGCACAGGTCCGTCTCCCTGGGGATGTGGGTATTGTTCCAGTGCACAATTACCTTAAAATCAGACCTGTAAAAAGATCTAGAATTACCTGAAGCATTTTTAATGAACATGTTTTTGGTGTTGTCCCTCTCTGAACACTTGTCAGCGCAGCAGGATTCAGGTGAATGGCTCTGCTAAAGCTCACTGGGCAGCCACCACAAATTCATGTGTGTTCTTGTGTTCAGCTCATCCCACCATCAGCTCTCTCTCCTCTCCAAACATTGATGCACTGCTGCTGTAGCTGCATGGGGCTGCCCCTCACTGTCATTGTCCCCAGCCTGCACAGAGAGCTGCAGGACAAATGCAGGGAAGCTCATTCTATCCTTCTACCAGCTAAGACAACATGGAGCAGAAAATTAAAATAGTATAATAACATCAATGGAATTCCCATCACACTGGGCCTGGCTGATAATGGGACCAGATTGAATTGTGCAAAAAAAGTCCACAGCAGTCTTTTCTGCCAGTTTTGTTGAACTAACCTTGTTTCACCCACGGCCTCAGAATGATATTTGCTGTTAAATCTTTTGTGTCTGCAGTAACAATGCTCACTCACTGAATTTTTCTGACAAGTATTAAATAGTAAAAAGAGGAATGATGGCTACAATGTGTTCTAGT
Organism: Leptocoma aspasia; assembly: GCA_013399835.1. Lineage (NCBI taxonomy): Eukaryota > Metazoa > Chordata > Aves > Passeriformes > Nectariniidae > Leptocoma > Leptocoma aspasia. The sequence goes on from VXAX01005536.1 coordinate 151,742, forward strand.
CAAGGGTGAGATAGTCATAGATATCACAGAATAGTTTGGGCTGGAAGCGACCTTTAAAAGTCACCTAGTCCAACCCCCAAAGAAGAAATGCTATGCAGGGAAAAGTTCTATGCCCAGAGATTTATTGATACATTTTCTCAGGCCCTGTCCTTTAAAACAAAGCTAGTTCCTGAGACTGTTCTGCTGCTTTTCTAGTTTGCAGACCCCAGTGCCTTCAGCCCGTGGCATCCCTTCCAATTACAGCAGCAGATCTGCAATGTAAACCTGGTGTCCAAGAGACACCACAAGAAGCAAGCTCAGCCCCACACCTTCATGGACAACAGCAGCAGTCTCTGAGGAATTGGAGGGGTCACTCTAATCCAGGAAAGGCCAGGTAGCAATCTGATTCTGGCATAGGCTCATGCTCAGGAAAGGGACACTGCCAGGGCCACCACAGAAATACACCTAGACCTATATCTAGACTTTCATCAATCCTTGGGTATCCACCAGTGTCTTTCAACAAACAAGACAGCTCCATACAGGGGACCATGACATCAGTCATCATGAGGCACTGTCCCTCTGAAAGCCACG
>VXAX01005536.1:154464-209354 GCA_013399835.1 Leptocoma aspasia
GAGGATGCTGATGATGGAGGGGCGGCCCCGGCGGGGGCTCCGGCCGGCTCCCGGAGCACTCATGGCGTGGAAATATGGTGTTCCAGGGGGATGAGGGAGATGGAGGCAGCGGCGGAGTCAGAGGCAGCGCTGGGGATGAAGGGCTGGAGCGGCGGCCGCAGGTTGGCAGCCGGCGGAACCTGTGCCGCCCCGGTGGCCGGGCGCGGGGCCGGGCAGCGCTCCTTTGTGCTCAACTTTGCCCCCGATGCCGCTGGAAATGCCGCCGCCAGCCCCATCCCACCGGGCCGAGGGGGAGGGAGCGAGGGGATGGATTCCGCAGGAAATTTCCGTGGGTTGGAAGGACCGGGAAAGAACGAGGAGGAGAAGAAGCAGCATCACACAGTCAAGGTTCCCTGCTGTTGGAGAAGGGGGCAGGGTGCAGGGTTTGTGTGCTGTCAGGGGACACTGCCAGCACAGAGCGTGGCCCCCTTTGCCATCTGCCGCTTCCCACGGGGGGTTCCTGCCTGGGGGCTTTGGATCACAAAGGTCTCAAAGAATTAGGCTGAGTCGCTGAAGCCTCTGCACCTTCCTGCCCTGAGATACCGAAAGAAAAATCACCCTCATGTTTTGCATGGTGACGGTAGTCTGGGGTTAGTCACAGAGATGGGTGACTAGCCCGGTGTTCTGGTGTCACAGCCATATAATTCTGTGCTAATTCCCTGCAAAGAAAAATTATCTTTTCCTTTTCTCTGTACAGTTGATTGTTATTAATGAAGCCTAAAGAACAAGGGGAAATCTTCCATTTTCTGACCAGGGTCTCTGGAGTAAAGCAGAATATGCTGAATTTATTTTTACAGAATTCAATTTTGTTAACAAGCAGTTATCATCTTTGCATGAGAAATGGGAAGATTGATTTTGGAAGATCAATACTTGGTCAACTATTAAAAATGCTGGCCTGTATGATTTGGTTTCCCAAGAAGTGCTTTAACTGTCAGCAGTAGGTTGCTTATAAACTTGCTCTAAATTTCTCAACTCTATTGGAAATGTAGTTTCGTATACCTGTCTCCTTCCTTGACCCGCTTTCTTTGGCACCAGAAAAAAATACTATTTAGTTATTCTAAAAGAAATAAATTCCAGGATAATAGTGTTGCTGAGAGACAAGGATGGTACAAATGCTTGGAACTCAGCCCTAAAGGGATGGCAGAAAACGTAGAGTGGAGATAGAGAAAAACAGCTTCAGGAGTCATGCAGTTTGGCTTCCTTTTTTTAATGGGAAGGGTAATTTCATGGTTATTAACATCTGTGTCTGTATAGAGCAGAGGCCCAGCTCTGCCAGCCTCACTCTGCAAAGAACCTCCTGACTGTGGTGGTGGTTGCAATTACAAGTGCTGTGCATTTTAGGCAGGAGTCAAACTAAAGTTTTACACTGTGAAGTTATTGTTTACTAAATATATGTTGGTGGCCAGGATCCTTTATCCTTCTGTTGCTGTCAGGCAGTGGGTACCAGAAACTTGGCTTTTATGCAACTGACACGTCGTTGTGATGGGTATTTGTTGGGCCAGGATAGTGCCTGCCCACTAGTTTGGTGCTATATTTGGAGAAAGACAGGGAAGCATTTTCACAGGGGTAAAACTAAATTCAGTGACTTCCCCAGGTTACCCAGGGGCTGGGAATCAGAGCTGGAGAAGAATCTCAGATCTTCAGAGGGTAACCAGGTTTGTCCTCCTTCTCTACATTGCCACCTCCCCAGCAAGAGTATTTTTGCTGCTCACCTCACCCCAGGCTCACAGGGCTTGGACTCTGTCTGGGCAATTCCCATTTTTTCTTGCCTCCTTTCCTGCTCTTGGTACCTACTACAGCACCAGTGTGAGTGTCTGCTGTAGGAGCAGGCAAGCTGAAAACCCTGAACAGCCCATGCCACTTCCCCAGAGCTCTGCGCTGTGCAGTTTGGGAGCTGGGCACACATGCATGCAATATATTCATTATGGCCCTACTTTTAAAAGTCTTTATTTCCCCAAGCTGCTTGAACAGCAAAGTCACCTTTGTGCTTCTCCCTGCCGAGAGGGTGATACTGCACCAATACTTCTGGGCAAGTATTTTGGTGGGGAAGGCAGGACATGCCCTGCCAGTTCAGACATCTGGGATGTCCATCCTCACTCCTCAGAGCTTTCCTGTGCTGTGTGTGAGATCTGGTCCCCAGGCTGCTGCCACGACAGCCCCTGTGTTGGGAACTCTTCCTTTCCATCTCGGGGTGGTGGGGCCATGCCCTGTGTGTGCACCCTGCCTGCCTGGCTCCCTGCAGCTCCCCCAGCTCCTCTGTGTGATCATTTGCTTTTAGAAGGTGTGTGAGATGGCCAGAGGGTTTGCAGCTGAGGTGTGGGAAGGGGATGGGAAGTTTCTGCAGCAAATGAGCAGAAAGTGTGGGCAACACTGCACCCATGAGCAGAAGGGATAAGCAGCCCAGTGCAGCATCCCTGCCTCGGGTTTCACTGGGGTGGGGTTGGTTTTTGCCAGGCTCCCCTTCAGTTTTGCCAAAACACGTAGGACCGGAGGAACTTTGGTTTGTGTGACCAGGGGCAGGATATGGAGGTGGCTCCTGGCAGCCTGTGAGGCAGAGAGGCAGGATATGCTTTGGCTGTGCAAGGGAAAAGCTTGCCCCACTGTGCCTGTGCTAGGACAGAGAAAAGCCCCATTCCAGCAGGCTGCTGTGCTGCTCCCTGCTTGGGTGGAGCCCAGCCCCATGGCCACGTGTGCCCCAGCACTGTCACCAAACCGCCACCACTGGCTGATCTCCTCTTCCCAGCACAGCCACCCCACCCCAAAGCCCAGGTGGTGGATGGCAGTTAAGGCTTTCTGATGAGTGTCCCCAGGGATGCCTGAATTCCCTGAGCTGGAGCTGCTTGGCCACTGCCAGATTACCTCCCAGCTGCCCCCCTGTCTCTGGATGGAGGGGATGGAGCTGGATTTACAGGATAACCCTAGCATGTCTGTGTTAGAACCTTTTTTGCAGGAAGGTGAAGGAGGCACAGGTCTGGGGGAGTAGGTCTTTACCTTCCATCCTCTCTGGATGATCTGGGGTGATGATCCAGGTCTGCTGGCCCTGGACCAGTGGCCCCTCTGTCACACACTGTCTGTGAGGCTGCTGTCTGTGGCAATGTGCTACAGCCATGAGGCCCAGGGGAAGTCCTGGCTGACCATGCTGTTCCCTGCAGCTGCTGTTGGGTTCCTGGTTGGTCTTAAGAGAGGGTGGAGTGGAAGCTGGAAGTCCCCATAAAAACTCATGTGTTAAACCCTCAAAGTCTGTAGTTTTTCCAGCTGCATCTGGATCCTTGCACTGCTCAGCTATAGCAAAGCATGGGGTGGGCTGGTGGCTGATTGCACCTCTCACTTGCAATGACTTGATGCATTCTTTTCTGTTCATGTATTTTTGCACCCTTCCTCTCTGCCTGTTTGAGTACAAGATTTTTAGGGTAGGGGCTGGCTTAGCCTCCCAGGTGTGTGCACTGCTTGGCACAGCAGGACCCTGATGCTGGATTTGGTACTCTTTCTCCTGGGGTGGCCCAAACAGCAGCAATAATTTTGTCCCTTGAGTTGCTGAGCTCTTTGGGTGTCACAGGGTTGTCGTGGGAGTGCCTTTGATTAGCAAACGGACAACACCTTGCACAAATGGCCTTAGAATAGGACTTAGAGAAAAAAATGGGGAATGACCCCAAATAGACAGCCACAGCCCTCAAAGCTATGAAATGGAAAGTTTTGCCTTCTCCAGCCTGCAGTATGTAATGAAGCATGAGTGAGTAGCCAGGAGTGTTGTTCTGGGATCCCAGTGGCGAGTCCTGAGGTGCTGGAGGATGGTGGAGTAGCCTGGTGGGCAGTTCTGTGTCCATCTGTGGGGCTGGGCGAGCAGAGCAGCCCAGGGAGCCCACAGGCAGGCAGGGAGGAAGCTGCAGAAATGTAATGTCTGCCTTTGACAGTTGCTACAATTTGTAACAGGAAACCATTTTACCAGACAGGGGTGAAGAAGAAAACAGAAATTTGAGTGTGGAGGGGAAAAGCTGCTTTAGATTTTGGTTTTTTTTTTTTTCCAGTCATTCATTTAATGATGTTTCAGCTGCGGGTACAGCCAAACCTGTTTCTCAGCTGCCTGGTGCCTTGGGGAGACATTTGTGCAGCAGGAATGAGTTTTGCCAGGCTCATACGTATTCCTGCAGCCCATGATGATGAGGCACAGCTACAAGACTCCTTCCCTCTTATGACCCAGCGTGGAGCCACCCCAGGAGTGCACAGTGTGCCTCCCCCTTAGCTGTGGCCCTTGCTGTTACCTATCCATTGATGTCCCAAAGCCATTATCCTTCCTGCTCCCAGGGCTGGAAATAAAAAGCAGACTTATTTTCTTGGAAGCATTGGGAGATGCTGTTGTGACCAAAGGAGCTGCTGTGGTTGTTCTGCTGCTGTTGTATTTGGTGCTTGTGCAGATGCTGCCGGAGCCTTGTGTCCTGCCTGCTACCATGTCTGGAAAAAAGAGTTGCAAAAGCTTAGAGAAAAGCCAAAGAGATGATTAAAGGATTTGAAAACATGCACTGTAATGAGGCAGGCAAAGAGCTTAGCTGGCTTGCAGGGGGTTTTATTGAGATGTGTGAGTATCTCAATGGGAACTTTGATTTAGGGAGCTCTACTGTCCTGCAGATCAGAGCAACCAAACTCAAAGGCTCACATTTCAAACTAGACAGGCTCTGAGTGAGACAAGAAGCACTGGAAGGGGTGTGATTTGCTAATGGAACGAGGTGTCAATATTTAAAGAATTCTCTCTCTCTGCAAATGTCTAAGTGCAGCAGGGTGTTTCTCTGGGAGACACAGGCTCTAGGTCGGCCAGAGGATTAGGCATTAACTGGGGAAGCCCTGTGGCTGTGATTACACAAGGGCTCAGCCTGGGTGACAGCTCCATCCCCCCACCCCGTGCCTGAGCACTCACAGCCAAGGTGAGTGGCAGGGGAGACAGGGACACACAGGTTTGTTCTGTGGTTCCCACTGGGTGCCTGCCTGGGGTAAGCACCAGGGAACTTTCAGAAATGTTTCTGTTTGATTTTATTTTGTGTATTTATTTCCATTTTTGCAACTGGCGCTGTTGGCAGCTCCCAGGCAGGCTGGGACTGGGCAGGGGATGCCACATCTGTGGTAAAAGTAGGGAAATTTAACAGCAGCTTCTTTTTTTGCTGCTTGCAGTGCCACGGGTTTGCCTGCACAGCACTCCAACCTTCCCAGTTCACCTCTGGGAATCAGTGCAGTTGGTTGTTTACAGTTTCCAGGGCTGTTCATGTGTGTGAGAAGGAGAGCATGTGAGTGTCAGCATCCGTCATACTTCTCTAATCAAGCTGCTTCAGGAGATATTCTTGATAGCACCACTTTGCATTTCGGAGCATGGCCTTTCACCCGGGGCTGCTAAAGCTGCACTGCAGCACCCAGCTGTTCTGTCTGAGAGAGTTTTGCATAGAGTTAAGAGAGAAGTGCCTGGGTGGGTAGTTGTGTTTCTCTTATTCTGCATTCCTGCTCTGCTGTTGAATCGCAGAAGAGAGAAATGACATAGAGATGTAGGTTTAATGCACAAGAAAAGGGAAAAGAGTTAAATTGGGATTTTGTCCCCTGCAATGCCAGCCAGTCGTGCCTCTGGTTTTGTCCTTTCCCACTCAGTGTCCTGCCTGCTGGCTGGTTGTCTTGTCAGTCTATCACCCTCTCTTTTGCTTTGGATTTAGCAGGGGAGCTGAACATCTGCAGCCATGACGACTCACGTCACGCTCGAGGATGCCTTGTCCAACGTGGACTTGCTGGAGGAGCTGCCCCTGCCAGACCAGCAGCCATGCATCGAGCCTCCTCCCTCCTCCATCATGTACCAGGTACTCCAGCTCCCCAAGGCACAGGGTAGGGAGGGTTGTTCCAGTGGCTCATGCAAAGCACGGGGCCACACGGTGCTATGAGAACCAGCTGAAAACATCCGGGGTTCAGCGTGTGGAAGGAAGCGTTCAGAGCAGATCTAGCCACAAATCTGTTCCCAAGGACTTTGAAAGGAATGCACCAGAGTTTGGTGAAAGGGATTTTTAAGGGCAAGCAAAAATGAGGACCAGAGTGCATGAATGGGTAGGAAGCAGGAGATAAGATCTGTGATAACAGCAGAAAGTTCTCAGCGGTGTTTATTTGTGCACATATTTCTGTGCTTCCTTTTCATGATCGTGCGTGCGTTGAACTGAGCAGGGCAGGCTCAAAGTCCTGCCTGACTTTGGCTGGCCTGTGCCTCTAGCACAGCTGGAGCTGCTGGCATGCAAGGGAGGGCAGCTGCTAGAACCACTTCTGTGCCCTGAACAGCTCAGATTGATTTAGCTGCAGCTGCACTGACCAAGCAGAGCTTGGCAGGGGCCCAGGACACGGCTCCGCTCCCGCTTTTGCTTCCACAGTGGGATGCCTCTGCTGCTGGGCCACCACACCCTGCCCAAAGCACACACCCAGAGTTAAATATAATAGGGGGTTCCTTTCTCCATCCTGCCACTCCTGAGTTGCTGGCTCACCCGTGGCAGTATAAATACACCAGCACTGTGATTGTTGTGCCTTGTACACAGGGCTCTGGAATTACAGGATCTCTTTCAGCAGGTCAGACCCCAGGCTCATTCCAGAGCCTTGGTATCTCTACAGGTTATCAGACCCAAAGGTCATTCTGGGCTGTTCAAATTTCAGCTCTCCCTGAAAAATCCTGATGTAATTATTTGCTTATCTTTTCTTTCAATAAATTTTTAGCCTTTGCTGGCTTGTGTCTCATGGGGGGCTGAGGGTCCAGCCTTATAGCACAGCCTCCTTTCAGGGCCATGAGTTTGTGCACACAGCTGGGCCTAAAAACTCTCAGCTGGATCTGGAGATGTTGGCCAAGCCTGTTTCCTCATCATACTCAGTTTGTGTGTAGCCCTTTCCCCTGCTAGCCAGAAATGCTCATGCAATCTCAGCTTTTGTTGTCACATTGGTCACGTGTGATGTCCTGGAGGCACTAAGAAGAGTTGCCCCGTGGCCACAGGTCTGTGCTCCCAGCTTTCCTACTCAGGAAATCAGTTATTGAGGTGAGTGTGGTCGTGGTCATCACAAGGAGCAGCTCTGGCTGCCTGGGGTCTCTGTCTGCCCTGCCCTGCAGCAGATACCATCAGCCAGCCTTGGCAAAGGAGATCACCAAGCACAGGGCGAGTGAAGGGCACTCCAGAGAGCCAGGGGAGCCTGGCTTTCCATCCCCTGCCTGCCTCTGCAATTTCTTGCTCCCCTGTCCAAACCCAAAACTGTATCACAGCTTCCAGAACAAATGTTTGTCCCAACAACTGTGCTTGCAAGAGCAGCAGTAGCACTGATAGTAGCACCTGGATTAGGGCTGACTTTCATATTTATGTTTTTTAGACAGCTCATTCCCTGCCCTTTCTCTGTGTTTATCCCTTGCACTTCCTGCTGACAGGATGTGGTTTTCCCCTAGCAGCCAGGGCACAAACAGAAATTAATGAGGCTGCATCTGTCTTTGAGTTACCAAACTAAAATCCTTACAATAATTGCTCTAGCTTTCCTCTCTGGTGTGGCTGCAGTAAATTTGCTGGAGAACCTCAAATAGTTCACAAGCCCCTCCCGTGCCCCAGGAGCCCTACTATTTCTGCTCTTTGCCAGTACATCCCATGTTAGGCTCTACCAGGTGAGCAAACAACCAGCTGTGTTTTAATCCCCATCTCTCCATTTTGCCCACAGGCTAATTTTGATACAAACTTTGAAGACAGGAACGCCTTTGTGACAGGCATTGCCAGGTACATCGAGCAGGCCACGGTGCACTCCAGCATGGTGAGTCCCCCAGCGCTGTCCCCAAGGTGCTGAGCCCCCAGTGCCTGCCCTGTCCCACCAACAGCCCTCTGTCTTTCAGAATGAGATGCTGGAAGAAGGCCACGAGTACGCCGTGATGCTCTACACATGGAGGAGCTGCTCACGAGCCATCCCTCAGGTAGTCAAGCCCTTCGCAGGCAGGGGTGCTCCCAGAGCACCTCTTTGGTTTTGTCTTCAGCGTGGGTTAGTTTGGAGTGGAGACAGAAGAACAGAAAAAGCAAAGCAAACTAAAGCAGATGATGCTGAGACCCAGCCATGAGGAGATTTCTGCTGTTATATGTTTTTATGTGCTGCTATTGCCTCCCCTGGCTACACCAGCAGAAGGCTGGGGCTAAGCTGATGGCAAGACAGCACTACAAGTCATCTGGTTTAGTGTCCTCCCTGTGACATTTTTGCCCCTCTGAGCAGCTTGTGGTGTCCCTGCCCCTTCCCCCTGTGCTCCCCTCAGGGCTGCTGTCAGTGCTGTGTGTGATGGAGGAGCAGAGAGTGCCACAGCAGAGGGTTCAGTTACACATTGAGCAGATTTGATCTTGCAGTGACCCCTGTGCTTTGCCATGGGGCACATGGATGTGGCCAGGGGGGTCCCGTGCTCAGCCCCCCAGTCTCCCTGCTTGGTCAGGTGCAGCTCCCTGCTACATCAGGGACTGTGGCTTCACAGGTAAGAACAGAGCCTGCACCCAAATGTGCACCACTCCTGCCTATCCCAACTGCATCCTCATGGCCATTGATGCATGGTGGGATTCTCAGGCCTGGCCTGGGGAAGGGCAGGAGCTGGGCTTTGCTGATCTGTGTGAGTCCCTTCAAGCTCAGAATATTCTGTGGTTCTGTGGTACTGCCTGACTGCAGTGTGGAACACCAGGGCAGAGACATCAGATTGCCCACTGCAGAGAGGCCAAGGCTCCTTTGGCATTGTCCCCCGTGTCAGGCTGGCTGATGTGTTCCCCCATGCCCTGAGAATCAGCTGCTGGGTTACTGAACATGCACCAGAGCTGTCAGCCCCATCACAGCCTTCTGGGAGCAACAGCTGCAAACAAAACCAGAGGAGGATGCCCTGGGCAGCTGGTGTTTTCCCTGTAAGTTTGATAATGACTCCAAGTAACTGTTTTGGAAGTGAGATGGATGACAACTGAGTAAGTCCTTATATTTAGCTTCCTAGGAGTCCAGAGACAGTGACTCAGTTCATTGCTGTCAGCCACAGACAAGCCCAGTGATTTTTAATGGATCCTCAACAGAACCAGAATAATCCCAGCGAGGCTCTAGCAGAGCTGTAACCTGGTGCCTTGTGTATCTTGCAACACAAATCTCAGATAACTTCATGCTACAATATTCCCACATTACACAGCAAGTCCAGACTGCATATTGCTTGTATTCTATGCCAGACAAATGCATTAGGAGACTTTTATCCCCCAGAGTCAGGATTGTGTCTTTTTAGAATGCATGGAGAGAATTTCAGATCTGAAATAACCCCTTTTGCTTTCACCTGTTGTATTGAGAACCAGCTCCTTCTCAGCTCTCTGTGTTGTCCTTGGGTGGGAACAGGACTCCCTGGGAAACAAGGAGAAGGTGGTGCCACAGTGACCCACAGCTGGCTCAGAAGCTGATGCTGACACAGATGATTTTCTTTGCAATGCAGGTGAAATGTAACGAACAGCCAAACCGAGTGGAGATTTATGAGAAAACAGTGGAAGTCCTGGAGCCAGAAGTCACCAAGCTTATGAAGTTCATGTATTTTCAGGTGAGTGGTCAAGGAGAGAGGCAAAAATAATATTTTTACTTTGGTGTTAACATCCTAAGCAGGGCTGTGCTATCCTTGCCTGCCACAACAGCCCCCAGTAGGTCTCTTCCTTGCAGCCACCTGAGCAGAAATCTGAGACCTGTGTGAAAGAAAATCTGTGTGTCCCTTGCTCAGCCCCAAAATCTTTGATAGAGATTGGGAGAGAGCCCTGAAAGTTCATGGGGACCCAGAGTCCCCACTGTTTGGAGCTAACGGTGTCACAGGCTCCTGTTTTTTGGGGATGTTGGGTGATGTGAAGAGCCGATTCTCTATTGCCATGTGGCTGTCACAGAGCTGCTGTGGGTTCCCCATCACCACCTGCATTATAACCAGCTCAGTTTCACAATCACTTCTAGGTTTTATATCCTGTAAGGTCTTTATGTCCCACCTAAAAAAATGCAGCCTGATTTTGCAGAACACCCCACACTTGGTGCAGGTGCAGTTGGAGAGTTTGAGCCCCTTTCTCCCCTCAAGCACTGAGTGTGTTTGTCAGCAGTGATTTGTAGCAGTGCTTCATTGCATGGCAACAGCAGAGAGGAACCTCGGAGCCTCCATCCCCAGCCAAAAAATGCTTTTTTGAAAGGAGCTGGTGGTGGGAGGAGGGGGTTCCCCTGGTGGTGCATGACCGTGTGTCCCTGCCCTGCAGCGCAAGGCCATCGAGCGGTTCTGCAGCGAGGTGAAGCGCCTGTGCCACGCTGAGAGGAGGAAGGACTTCGTGTCCGAGGCCTATCTCCTCACTCTGGGCAAGTTCATCAACATGTTTGCTGTCCTGGATGAGCTGAAGAACATGAAGTGCAGCGTCAAAAATGATCATTCTGCTTACAAAAGGTGAGAGGGGATGAGGTGGCGGGAATGGGGACAGGACTGTGCCTGGTCTGCAAGGGAGCACGAGGACATCAGGGCTGGAGATGGGGTTTCTGTGCTGTCCCAGGTTCTCTTTGTGAATTTAGGCAAATCTCTGAGCCCTTTTGTGTTTCAATTCCCTCTTGGTGAATAGAGCTGTGATGCAGGGGAGTCTGAGGCTGCAGCGTTGCTGCAGGTCGGACAGAGAAGGTGAGTGGTGACAGTCACACTGGCTGAGTGACCCTTGGTGATGTTGGATTTGTCTCTTCCAGAGCTGCCCAGTTCCTGCGGAAGATGGCAGACCCCCAGTCCATCCAGGAGTCCCAGAACCTCTCCATGTTCCTGGCAAACCACAACCGCATCACTCAGGCAGGTCCCTTTCTCTGAGCCACTGAACCTTGCATCAGTAGAGAGAAGCAGTGATCTTGCTGAGGCTGACAGCACTTCAGACCAGGCTGTGGCAGCAGCTCTTGGGTCTTCGCTACTGACTCTGGTGGTCTTTTGGTCAGGCTGTGTCATTCTAGCAATGTCTCCTCATGTGTCATCCTGGGTGGCTTTGGAGGTCTCTATGTCAAGACAAGGATGAAGGTCTAAAAGATGTAGGAAGAGCTCTGGGAGGTGAGGGTTCTGCCAGAACTCCATCCCCTGCAGCTGCATGGCCCCACATGGGGCCTCCACACTTCACAGGCTCCATTGGTTCTGCTAAATAGTTAAAGTATTGCACAGAGACCGGAGTCAGACAGTTTGTTCAGAGTCAGCCTCCTTTACATCTCATTGTCTGATGTTTGGGTGTTGTGATCTGTCTGAAGAAGAGTTGTCCTGCAGAGGAAGGTTGTTCTTTCCAGGTGGTACCATGAGCTCAGTCTTCTGCTGGTAAACTTAAGAAAAGCACACAAATGAGGTTTGAAGGAACCTCTTATTGTTCTACTCTTAATCCTTAAAGTGTTTCCTGCCTGGTTTCTGCTGTTCCTCTGCCCATGTGGATAATGTGGCTTCTGTTGTGTTTCAGTGTCTGCACCAACAACTAGAGGTTATCCCTGGCTATGAGGAGTTGCTGGCTGATATTGTCAACATCTGTGTGGATTACTATGAAAACAAAATGTATCTCACCCCCAGTGAGAAGCACATGCTCTTAAAGGTGAGGTTGGGCCATGCTTGTGGGGCTGGGTGCTTGCATAGTTTCACTGTTGTTTTAGTAAAATGAAGTTCACTCCTAGGACAACATCTCTCTTCAATTTCTTGATTTTTTGCTCCTTTGGGCTGACATGCATCCCTTCTCTGCAGAGACAGTGTCCTCTGCTCACACAAGTTGCTGTGAGTGCTCTGCAGGCAGCAGCAAAGCTGCTTTGCTTCCTCCTCTTCCAGTTTCCTTTCTGATCCCTGGTGCTTTGTGTCCTCTGCTGTGGTACCTCAGTCCTCCTCCTCATCTCTTTTTGTAGCTGAACAGGCTGGACACAGCCCTGAGTTGGGGGTGTCCCACCCCAGTGCTCTGAAGTGGCAGCTCTGCTGGGCAGTGCCATGAGCTGCCTCTGTTCCTGCCCTAACTTGGACCTTCTCCCATCAGTTCTCTACTGTCCTTTATGGCCTTCTCTCTTATTCCCATATTAAGATCTTCTCTCTCCCTTTCCTCTTCTCTTCCTCATCTCCATCTCTCTGTTTACCCCACAATCTTTCCCAGTGCTGCCAGCAGCTCTGCCTGCCACCACATGGTGGGTGCCCTGCATCCTCCAAGGCTGGAAGGGATTTTTCTGTTGTGCATGGAAGTGCAGGATCATGGGCTTGACCTGTGTAACTGCAGAGGACATTGTAAAATCACCACCAACTTTGTAATCCAGAATTTTCTCCCTGATGCCCATTCCCAGCAATAATTCCCTGCAGAAGGCAGATGCTCCCAGGTTTGTTTTTCTGGCTGTAAAAAGTCCTCAAGATAAACATGCCAAAGTATCTCACTGTTTGGTGTGTTTGTCCTTGCTGTCAGTCAGTTATTGGCAGTGATTGCAGTCACTATTACCATAAAAACTTCATTACAGTGGTGTGAGTCAGCTCAGGTTCTCTGAAGGGTAATGTGGGGAGTTTGACTCTCTGTAATTGATTGTACTGAATTAATGGGGGGGTGGGAAAATCAATTCAGAAGAATATTTTAAATTCTTCCCCAGGAGTAAACTTTTGCCTTCAGGTGGAGAAAACTTTTGGGTTGTTGTTATGTGGAGAGAGGAGGAACAAATAACCAAGGGAAGCATCCTGTGTTTTTGCACAGACAGCAAAAGCAATTCATCGTGTGTCCTCTGTCTACCATGTGCATCCTGGCAGATACAGGCACATTTTAAACATTTCCTCATGAGGATCAGGTGGTAACAGGAACCTGAAATGGTCTTTCCTCATGCTGAGTGATGGAGAACTGTCTTTGACTTGTGCTGCTGACTTCATGCCAATGAAACCTTGCCTTTCATCTTCTCCAGGTGATGGGGTTTGGCCTGTATCTCATGGATGGGAATGTCAGCAACATTTACAAGTTGGATGCCAAGAAGAGAATCAACCTTAGCAAAATAGACAAATTCTTCAAGGTCAGTGAGCTGCCTGTGTGAGGCTGGTGTTTATTGCACCCCAGTGGATTAGCAGCCTGTACCACTGCACATGCTGCTAGCAAAAAACAAACCACAGGAATCATTTACAGGTCCAAAAAACCCAAGGGCTGAGAAGCTATCTAGGCCAGAGGCTGAGGAGTGGAATTGCTGTGAGCAGCCCAGGCACACAGCAGGGGTGAGGTGAGCAGTGCTGGCCCTCAGTGGGTGTAGAGCAGTGCTGGGGCTGGCTCTGCTCCCATGGCTCTGGAGCTGGGCAGCCACTGGGAGCTGCAGCTCTGGCTCTGGCCAAGGGGCAGAGGATGGAGAGGCTGTTTCATGGATGAGGGAAGGATGTGCCTGACTGGCATGGCTTCTCTCTCTTGGCACATTCCTGAGGCAGGTCTGGAGTCTCTGTGGTTTCAGGCCACTAGCAAACCTGGCTGGTTTGCTAAGGTCTGTGTGGGTGATGGTTCTGCCTCTCTTTCCCTCTGCAAGCTGCTGAGCTGAGGGACAGAGGACACAGCTGGCGAGCCAGTGTGTGATCTGGCAGTTTTATTTGTGTATAAACTGTGCTCCCTGTAGCACAGGAGAAGCTTTTGGGGCAGTTTGTGTCAACTGGGACTTGGTGGTGCTCAGCAAGATCTTCAAAGGGTCACTCTGGTTTGATGAACCATTTTTGTCTTGTCTGAGACATGGATTTTGGGGAAAGGCCCATGAAACTTGGGTGCTCCAATTGGCAGGGTGGGAGACAGCCACAGAACCTCTCTCTGCTGAAGCACATCTGGCCATGGTCTGATCCACAGCTGGAGGCCAGGCTGCATTGCCCTGGGACCGCTCAGCACAGGAAAGCTTTTGGATAACCCTGGTGGAGAGGAGGGCTGAGAGCCCACACAGCATCTCAGGGAGGGTGGTGCCTCCTTTCCACTGCTTCTGAACACAGGCTGGGGCAGGGAGGCATTATGGGTTTGGAGCAGGTAAGCTGTAGGAGGCATGATGGAATCTAGCAAAAGACAAATGAGTTGGTGACAAAGAGCAGGAGGACAGCAGAAGAGTTTCCCCGATGGAGCTTTAGTAGTTTTCTTTGAGATTAGTTTTCTTTGAGACGTACTGAGCTTGAGCAGTCCTTCCTGAGTCTTTTATTAATCTTTCCCCTGAGATGGAAAGATTAGTTTCTGTTACCAACACTTGCTGCAGATCAGGGAAAATGAGAAGGTGATGATTTGTGGAAGGGCACAGAGGGTTCCTTCCCCACACTCTTCCAGCACATGGAGAATCCACAGGGAGTGGATTCTCCCTGGTACTTCACCCAGAGGTGGGGTGAGGAGCCTGGATGAAGAGATTGGTTGTGGTGTTGGATAGAGGATGTCTCCCTGCTTATTGAGGTTCAGTTTGTGATTGGTGTGCTGGGTGTGTGCAGGGGAGGGAATAGGTGAGGTTTGATGCGAGGTTGGTGTGCCCGCTGCTGAATCCTCCCCTGAGTGAGTGGGGACCTGTTTACCCCAGTTTGTACCATTTCTTGGTGACAGCCCTGAGAGCAGGGGGCCACAGACACCATAACCTTATGGACACCGTGATGATGAGGTGTTTAAAAACCCTCCCATCACTGGAGATGGTTTATCATGTCATTCTTTAGAGTCTTCTGGGTTTTCCTTGATTCAGCTTTACTCATTCAACTAAAGCTCTAAATCAAGCCTTCAGTGTAATCTGTAGAGTTTGGTCATCTTGGTGCATTCAGACAGATTTGCTGTTCATTGCAAAGTGCTGTGGGCCATCAGAGAGTGGGGTAAAATACCTTCCATTGCATGGAGTAACTTTCTCCTTTCCAGCTTGATTTCCATTTGCACTTCTCCAGCATCTGCTGTGGTCTCACCTGATCAGTTAAGTACCACTCCAAACTATCAGATCTCAATCAGGAAAGACCAACTACTCCTTCACTATATCTGCTTATTGCCTTCTGATTTAATTTCTAGTGGATTGCCCAGGAGTTTGAGTAGTGAAAATGAACTACCCCTTCATTTAAACCTTGTATGAAAGTGGCAGTGGGAATTCCTGATGACAGCATTACACATCCTGTGCACAGCTCAGCCTGAGAAGTATGTGATAATAGGACAGGGAATTTGCCTGCATCTTCCCTGAATTTTGGGGCAAGGCTTCTGTAGCTGGGTATTTTGAAGCTTCATATTTTATAGGTGAGATGTCAGTAGCCCTTGGTTGGCTTTTGTTTGCAGGTAGAAGTTTGGTGGAGGAGGGACCTGTCTGAGCTTGAGTATCTTCAGAGCACTTGCAATTTATTTCCAAAACCTTCTGAGATGTAAAGGGCAAGCAGAGCCATGTTACATTGCCTGTGTCTTTCTCTTTATGGAGACGTTTTAAGACACATCACAAGCAACCACAGTGCTGAGTCCCTGGGGAAAGCAGGGTCCCAGAAGGTGGAATCTTCCTGGGTGTCCAAAATAGCAACATGCTGGCTTTTCATCCCTCTGTTCTCTTGGAGGATTAGGCTGGGAGAGAATAAGGCCTGCTCAGGACCACACTTTTCTCTCTTTGTTGTAAAAAGAGCCTTTCCTCTGGCTGGTTGCAGCGCTGAACCTTTTGGGCCATAACCAGCCTGGTAGCAGTGAGCCCAGGGCAGGGGTTGATTTCCTCCCACAGAAAGCTTTGTGATCATTCTCAGTCATTTCCTAGGTGTGAAATTACCCTGGGTCCAGGTTTGCACTTTGTTTCAAACAGCCTGACACTTCCCAAATCTTCAGAGGTGCAGCATGCCTTTTTGGAGTCCCTTGTGTTGTGCTGGGGCCAGGCTCTCTCTCTTTCTCTCTCTCTCTCCCTCTCTCTCTGCCATGTTTCAACCATCTTTTGTTTTCTTTTCCAGCAGCTGCAGGTGGTTCCTTTATTCGGCGATATGCAGATAGAATTGGCCAGATACATTAAGACCAGTGCTCACTATGAGGAGAACAAATCCAAGTGAGTGCCTGCCATAATGTCTCTTGGCTTCTGTGTGTGTCCTGAGGCCGTGGGGGCCACAGCCCCGTGGGTGTGCCAGGCCTGTGCCCGTGTGTGTGTCCCCGTCAGGGCTGAGTCTGGTGTGCCAGCTCTGTGTGCCCGTGTCTGCCCCCCTGTCCCTGCATGGGGAGATGTCCTCAGCGGCCCTGGGGGTGCAGCCAGCTCCTTGTAACACCCCCTGGGAGCAGGCAGGGCTGGGAGGGGGCTGGCAGTGGGGCAGGAGGAAGGGAGGGAGGCTGGTGCATGGACTGGGCAGCGCCGAGTGCTTGGGGGATGTGTGAGTGTGAGCACTGTGTCCCTGCTCTGGGGAGATTTTAATCCACACTTTGCACCCTGAGGACAAAATCCTCCAGAGCATGAACACAGCAGTGGATCTCTGCAGTAGCCAGGGTGTCTCCTCTAGCTCAGGCAGGGTTCATGAAGGACAGCAGCAATGAGGGTTGAACTAGAGGCTCAGATGCTTTGGAAATTGATGTACTGGAAGAGACTGAATGTGGCACTAACGACTGGATGTGGCACTCAGTGCTCTGGTTTAGTTGACAGGGTGGTGATCAGTCAGAGGTTGGACTTGATGATCTTAGGGGTCTTTTCCAACCTTAATGATTCTATGGTTCTGAATATTGTGAGAGAAGAGCAGGAGTGGAGAGCTCAGGAGCAGCCTGGGCTCACGGGCAATTTGCTGCTGCCATCAGATGAATCCACAGATGTTGTTTCAGTCACAGCAGGCATGTGAGAGGCCCCACTTGTGTTTTTAGCTTTGCATCATGCTCAGTGATTGCCAGGAGAATTGTTGTTAGGCTTGGATATCCTTGGAGTAAGGTTTGCAACCACACGTGAGCAAAGCCTGTCTGGCTGCAGTGATGGGTGGCAGCCAGGCTTTCAGCAGGCAGTGACCTTCCACCTGTGGGACTGTACTGTGTGGAAATCTGGTTTCTCTGGTGTCTGTGAGAGGCCAGGCTGTCTCTTCAGCAGGACAAGAACTAACCTGCAGTGTCATCGCTTCTGTTTGCTTGTCCCCTTCCACCCTGGAGGGTCTGGCTTCTCTGCCTGCCAGGAGCAGCTCTCCTCCCCTGCCCTCACAAAAACTGGTTGAAAAGTGCCCATTAATTGTTCAGGAGAGGTTTGAAAACAACGTGGCAAAACTCCTGAGCAAGAAGTTTTCAACTAAAATCGGGGCAAAAAAAAAAGAGAAAAAAAAATTCTGTGTAATGTGAATTTAAAAAATACTTTTGAAAACTCTTTTTCAAAAAGAGAAAAATTGTCTGAAGATTTGCTCCTTTTTATCCCAAATCACTCAGAAAGCACATTTCAACGAAACATGTGTCAGCAGCACTCCTCATTTTCTCATCTCAAAACCTAAGTAGCTCATGGGCTGTTTTACCTGTGCACAATTTTAATGTCTGTCTTTGAAATCTGTCTCACCAGGTCTGTGTGCCGTACCGTACTAACCAATGTTTCTTCCTCACTCACTTGCCTTCCCAGCAAATTGCATGGGACTCCCAACTCTAACTCTGCCAAGGTGCTTCCATGTAATCCCCATTTCTTACTAATACTGTTTTTGTCACTTTTTCTCCCTCCCTGTCTCCATGCAAGTGGAATTAATGGGTGTTTTTCCCGCATGGCGCTTTGTTTCTGCACTGTGAGTAGGTTGTGTGTGGCAGGGAGGGCTGGGCCAGCCCTGGCCAGTCCTGCTGACCTGCCAGTTGTCCGGTGGGGAGCACCTGGAAACGGGTAAGAGCCAAACAGGGGGACTGGGGGAGGATGGATTTCACAAGGGATGACGTGGCCCAACATTTCCAGGACCTTCTACCACCACAAATACTGGCGACAAGTGGAGTTAAGTGTAGGGATATGTGTATGTCCACATCAGGGCCAGGTTTCTCACTTCCTTTTCTATGGCCAGTCTAAATTGGAGAACAGGACTGTGGTAAGATGGACAATCATTTAGGGGAAAGAAAAGTATGATCTGAACTTCTACATTGTGATGTCAGACATGAGAATCTCACTGATAGACAGTTGGTTGCGCAGAACATTTTGGTGGAGCCATTCTGGTTCTATATCTGGGGCTAATACATTACAGGGAGAAAGATACTAAATTAAATAGACCTGGTTTGTCCCATTCCTTCATACAGCTGTGCCTTTGGAAGGGAAGTGCTGCCTATTTTTTAGGATGACATTACACTGTTACATGGTACATATGGCTCAATGCGAATGAAAGTCTAGTTCAAGTAATTGTATTCTGCTCATCATTTATACTCAGGGCTGTTCACTGAGATGTTAGCATGAGCCAGAACCAAAAACGATGAGAGGGCTGTTCTTTGCAGAGTTTTTCTTTGCAGGAAAAGGCAGCACAACCCAGACCTGGAGGGAGGACCTCTAAGGGGATAGTTATCCTTAGGTTTAGCAGAGAGGATGCAAACAATGCAGGTCTTTGAGGTTCATCCTTCCCTGAAAGATTGTCCCATGATGGCCTGGGAAATTGCTGCCCTTGGGGTAGCTGAGCCCACATGGAGAGCAGCCTTCAGGGTGGATGGAGCAGACACATTCAGGCTGAAAGGTGAGGCAAGCGTCCCCATCCCGCTGTGTGAGACCACCTCTGGAAGACCCCACACACCAGAGAGACGACACAGGCTGACATTTGCCATGAGGGTGGCATGCCTGGAGCACGCTGAAGCGGAGAGAGCGGCTGTCCCTGGGGTGTCTGAGTGGAAGCTGTGTCCTGTCCTTGACACAGGTGCTCTTTTGCCCAGGTGGACGTGCACTCAGAGCAGCATCAGCCCCCAGTACAACATCTGTGAGCAGATGGTGCAGATCCGAGACGACCACATCCGCTTCATCTCGGAGCTCGCGCGCTACAGCAACAGCGAGGTGGGTACATGTTGCATGAACATATTATAAGTTTCTCTACATGCAGGCCTGCAGAAAATTCTTCCCATGGGAAAGCATCTTTTACTCTGTACAAGTTTCTATAAACAAATCTCTGAGCTGTGTTCAAGGACACAGATGGTTTCTCTGCCTGTCTCCTGATAATAGGAGATGGGGGTTTTCTTTCTTTCAACCTATGAGGTGAAAAGTTGTTATCTCTGACTGTGTAAGCTATTCTAGCGTTCCTTGGACGGAGCTTGAAGCAGGAGCTTCAGATGCTCTGGACTGGGCAGATAATAGCCCAAATTCTTTGTATTATGGAGTCATGTTAATAAATAATATTTAGCCTTCTGGTATTATTGTCAAGAGTCCTTTGTTAACTCACAGACCACAGCAATAGATACAGCTGCACTCCCTGCAGCCAGGCTCCTTAGGGGGACAAGCCTGGGACAGAACAACGTGGCAGGACCATGGTCTGTCACAGATTTACAGCGAGGAGGGATGAAGGACATGGGTGGAACAAACGGCTCTTGATGCAGCAATAAGAAATCAAGTTATGAAAGGCTCCTGCAGGTACAATCATCAGGAGATCTACAGCAACAGCTTCTGCTCCTTGACCACAGCTTCATTAAAATAAGCAGAAAAAAACCTGGCAACTAAATGTTTATAATCAGGCAAATGTCAGAACACCAATGGCTTGCAAATAGGGCTTTTCAATTCCACAAGCCTATCAGTCAGGGCTTTGAGGAAAGTTCCCGAAGGCATCTCTGTTCTTTTCATTACTGAATGCCAGTGCCCTCTCTGATGCCATTGGGACTGTTTTTTGCACATGTGATCCTCATTCATCAGTGTCAGTTTAACAAATTGTAGCATTCCCAGGCGCTTCTTTTTTGACATTTGTAAGAGCTTATTTGAACTTTAATTGGTAAAGGATTCTCAAGAATTTCAGTAGTATTAGACCATCAGAAAGGAATGAGAAAGTGGAATAAAGTGGGTCAGTTATTTGCGCTGGGGTGACAGGTCAGACTCATTTTTTTTGTAGGGAATAATTTGACTGCCTGTCTAAAAAGAGCCTTGCCAAGGTCCCTTTTCCTGAGGGACAGTATATGCTTTACTCAATTCTCATCTCTATATATATGCTTTACTCAATACTCAACTCTAAGCTTGGTCATAAGGTCAGGAATTCATTTCAGGTGGGATTTGGGAGAGAAATCTGTTGACTGAGTGAAGCCCCTGCAGTAAGTTGCTGATTTAGCCATGACATGATGTGATGTCTTCCAGGTGGTCACTGGCTCAGGCCTGGATAGCCAGAAGTCAGATGAGGAGTACAGGGAGCTCTTTGACCTGGCCTTACGGGGGCTGCAGCTGCTGTCCAAGTGGAGTGCCCACGTCATGGAAGTGGTGAGTGCATCCCTGCATCACTGAAAGCAGTTTGGGATGAGTCTGGGTCTGGAGCAACTGAAATTGTAATTCAAACAATGATGGAAATTCCTAATTTGCAGTGTTTTGACCTCATCTCAGCATAAGTCCATGGAAGTCAAATGCCTGGTATGACTGGCAGCCTCCCAGATAAAGAAAACTAATTCACTGATTGTTAATAAGGCCAAGAATGTCAAACTGTAGTGATGTCTAGGGAATTTTTTTTTTGTAGCATATGGGCTAATTCAGTCTTTCTAGCCTATCTTCTTCCTCATTGCAATGTTGACATGGTCTCTTTCCATCTTCTAGTACTCTTGGAAGCTGGTTCATCCCACAGATAAATTCTGTAACAAGGATTGCCCAGGAACAGCCGAAGAGTATGAGAGAGCCACCCGGTACAACTACACCAGTGAGGAGAAGTTTGCCTTTGTGGAAGTAGGTGCCACTTGCACAGGAGTCAGAGCCAGTCCATGCTGGTTTCCTGTCCGTGTTCCTCAGGCCAGGGAAAGAGGATGGAAGGGTGTTCTCACCACACTCTGCCAGTTCCTCATCCTTGGGACCCACATTAAGGGGTTAAGGGTCCACACATCCCTCAATCTGGCCTTTAAATTGCCCCTGGCCAGCACTGGGTCTGTTGTGGAGCCAGCTGACTCTGTTGGACGTGGGGGGAACATGAGGAGATGCTTCCAGCAACTTCTCACAGAAGTCACCCCTTTAGCCTCCTGCTTACAAAGTGTTGCCACACAAACCCAGAATGGGGCTTGCAGAGCAGTGTGATGTGGAGCAAGAACAGCAGCTGCATTCAGGAGCTGTGCAAACCCAAGAGATGCTCAGCCAGTCCCGAGGACACATCAGCTCTCAGTGTGGCTGTCTGTAAACACTGGGAACAGTCCTCTGATCCTGTCTCTGGGAGGCCCTCACCTTCCTCTTGCCTTACACAGTCCAGGGTGGTTTGGATGTTGCCTTATGGCTTCCTCCCCTGTGCTGTTGGGCAGGGAGGGCTGTGCCTTGTGCAGATGCAGCTCTGTGCAAGCTGCACCCACACGTGGAGCACGTGCAGTTTCCTGGGATTGTGTGCTATTAAAGATACCAAGAGATCAGGAGTAGAAACAAGGGACAGGGGCCATTTGCAAGAAACTGATGGTATAAATGCTTTCCTCTGCTTCTTGAGACCTGTAAAGCAGCTAACACCCAAAAATTAGCTGCCTGATCACCGGGCCTATGTTACTTGAGTAGAATTAATTCAGTCCCAAATTTCTCTCAGTGCTGCATTTATAGCTCTCTTCACACAATGGAAAAACAGCATACATCTGGGTTTAACTTTTTCTCCAGGTGATTGCCATGATTAAAGGCCTGCAAGTGCTCATGGGGCGGATGGAGAGTGTCTTCAACCAGGCCATCCGCAACACCATCTACGCAGCCCTGCAGGACTTTGCCCAGGTGACCCTGAGGGAGCCTCTCCGACAGGCTGTCAGGAAGAAGAAGAATGTTCTGATCAGGTCAGTCTGTCCCTGAATGCAGTGCAAAACCCATATATTTATTAGTGTTACACTTGGTAATACACAAGCACATGGCCCTGTGTGTGCTCCAGTACACAAGCAGCCAGCAGGCCTTGGCCAGCAGCTCCTCCAGAGGTAACTTGTGGGCATCATCCCAGCAAAACCAGCTGTGTGTGATCCCACCTCAGGTACCTTTCCTCTCATAATGTGCACAGCCATAGGTATTTTCATCTTGAAGTAAAATCAAGCTTAAGCAGTGCTTTCCCTCTCCCCCCACTCCAGTGTCCTTCAGGCAATTCGGAAGACAATCTGTGACTGGGAGGGAGGTCGAGAGCCTCCAAATGATCCTTGCCTGAGAGGTGAGAAGGATCCCAAAGGTGGATTTGATATTAAAGTCCCACGACGAGCTGTAGGACCATCAAGCACACAGGTATGTGAATGTCTGTCTCCTGTGTGGGGAATTAATGGTCTTGGATCCATGTAGGAGTCTCCCACCCTGTGGATGGGAGCAGCTGTTTCCCTGCTCTGTTCCACCAAGTCTTCATGCTGTTGTGTGTTAAATGTTGCTTTGGTGCCTAATTTGTTGTAAAATTCCCAAAGACTCTTCTTTTAGGGGTTTAATTATCTCTAACTGAAGGATAGTGGCTTATGTGTGCAGAAGGTGGTCACCACCTTGGAGAAGTGCTATTTTTTTGTTCCCAGAACACCAAGGCTGTGTGTGATGGTGTCTGGAGAGTGGTAACTGCATGTCACCTTTTTTCCAAAGCTTTACATGGTGCGGACCATGCTGGAGTCCCTCATAGCAGACAAGAGTGGCTCGAAGAAGACTCTGAGGAGCAGCTTGGACGGGCCAATAGTCTTGGCCATTGAGGAGTTCCACAAGCAATCCTTCTTCTTCACCCACCTTCTCAACATCAGTGGTGAGATTATGGCAGGGGGAGGCTTGAACCCAGCCCTTGCATGCTCAGAAAGGCAACAGCACATCAGCTTTGCTCCACATTGGCCTATGCAGAAGATTTTCCTTGATTTTTCCCAAATGTCCTACTTCTGCCTGGTTTGGGCATGCTTCTGTGTAGTAGCCATTATGTGAACAGGGCTGTCAGCAGGAGCAAATAGTTGCAGGTGGTAGTTTATTTTTAGGACTGGACGTTCCTTCTGTCCCAGACAAACTGAGCCACTGGACACAGAAAAAGCCTTCCAGAATAACTCTTAGCCATTCCAGTCTTCTCACTGGCCCTCTAGAGCAAAAGGGGTGATCCCTTCCTTCTTGCATTACCAAGTGCTTAGAATGTGGACATGGTCTGGGTTTAAAACCAGAGACATCCTAGGAAAATGTCCCATACCCAAAAGCAAAGCTGCAGCAGCTGCCTCCTGTGTCATGCCCTCACTGCCATCCCCAGGGGAGTAACGTGGGGGTGACATGGATCCTCCGTGCATTCCAGAAGCTCTGCAGCAGTGCTGTGACCTGTCCCAGCTCTGGTTCCGGGAGTTCTTCTTGGAGCTGACCATGGGCCGCCGCATCCAGTTCCCCATCGAGATGTCCATGCCCTGGATCCTCACAGACCATATTTTGGAAACCAAAGAACCCTCCATGATGGAGTAAGGGCTGATGGGCTCTGTGGGGACTGTGCACGTGCTGGGGTTTGGGATTTTGTTCAGGAAGAAGGGTATGCTGGTGATGAGCAGTGGTTTTGAGGTGGGAGGTAAATGGATGTTCCTTGATCTGCTGTCACATGAATGGTGCTGTCTGAACACCTCACTAGCAGACACAGGGGCGACTTCCTGGCACTGGCACTTCTTCATGTGTCATAAGCAGCAGCTGGCAAATGTGGGCAGGACACTGGGGCACTGTCACCTGCACACAGCACTGAGACAGATGTGTCACCAAAGGGGGTGGGCCCAGGCTAAGCCACCTCAACTTTTTTTTATATGTGGGATAAATGGTACAAGGAATTACTGTGCTGCAAGTGTAATTATCTTCATAATGTCTTCCTCATTAGGAAAACATGGTTTTCTGTTGTATGGGCATTGTCAGAGCACCCTCTGGAGTGAGGGCAGGGTGAAAGCTTTTTTAAGGGCAGAGAAAGAAGCAAGTGTTGATTGAACAATTCATAATTAGCTCACTTCCAGGTTGGTTGTAGCTGCTTCCTGCAGAACCCAGAGATAAAGAGGGACTATTTGAGGGACTGCAGGGGTGGCAGTGATAGGCATGAAGGCAGAGAAAAGCCTTTTTTTTTACATCAGGCAGGGCACAACATGCACTGGCTGCAGTTGATGCTGATAAGCTCCAAAGTTAATTTTAGATGTGGTCTGTGTTCTTGCTCTCAGGTATGTGCTGTACCCCCTGGACCTCTACAATGACAGTGCATACTATGCTTTGACCAAGTTCAAAAAGCAGTTCCTGTATGATGAAATTGAAGCTGAAGTAAGTTCTCTTTATTGTATGGGAAAAGCTCACTAGGGTCACACAGCCCTGTTTGACCCAGCAATTCATTATAGGCTCTTTTCTCCTGAAAGAAGTATCCCATCAGGCTGAGAAGTTTTCAAAAAGATCAGAATTTCCAGAGACCCTGCAGACTCTCCTGATTAAGGGCTTCAGCTCAGCTGTACCTGTAGGGAATCATGGAAGCCAGAAGCTGTCAAACAGTGAGGACATGGCAGGGTCTGATGAGCAGAGGGTTTGAGAGATCAGAGGAAAACGAGAAATTCCCTGAGAGGGAAGGATGCTTGAGGGTGGGGGACCAGAACCTGTAAGAACATGCAGAAACTATAAAGAGAGAAATGTAATTTTGTGCATACCTTCAGCATTGTGAGAACTGCAGTGTGGTTTTTTAGATGATGTGACCTTTAATACATGTTTGTGTTAAATGAGAGATCTGTGTTGGGATGTATTGATCTTGCGTGCGTAGGAAGGAGCTGTTCTGTGCTGGTGACACCCTCACCAAGTCTTGTTTTTTCTCCCCTAGGTGAATTTGTGCTTTGATCAATTTGTGTACAAACTGGCAGATCAGATCTTTGCCTATTACAAAGCAATGGCTGGCAGGTAGGAGAACCTGACTGCTGATGATGACTGATGATATCGCTGCATCCAAATTGCTGTTAACCAAAAGGTTTCCCTCAGGGAGCAGGCACTGAAAGAAGACAAAACATAGATCATTCCTGTCCCCCAGAGCTGGCTGTCCATATCAGACCAGTGTAGATAGGGAAAATTAATTAAGGAGACAATTAAAAGTGAAAAAATAATAATTGGCATCCAAAGTAGCTGTCGGAGTACAGTTTGTGAGAGCAGCAGAAAAACAAACTGAGCTTATTATAGGCATGTCCTTGCTTGACTTTTGCTTGTGTACCAGGCAGAGGACTGGAAGCCTCCCATCTCTATGAAACAGGAATATGCACTTGTCCTCACCCTAGTAAAGCAGCAGGACTTGTTCTCCCTTTGGGGAGATAGAACCTTTGTGGCATATCCTCCTTACCAATTTAAAGGGCGTGGATGAAATTTAGTGAGAGTCTTCTTCTCACGGCCCCAAAGGTGAACCAAGTCTTCCATGTGACTGCAAGTTCTGTCTCTAGATCACATTGGCCTTAGAAAAGGAGGACAATCACTATCACCAGCCAAATGTTCCCACAGCAGATCTTCAAGGAGGGAGCACACCAGGGGAACCACCCAGTACCTGGCACTGATAGTCTTTAAAAAAAAGATTTTTTAAATCTTTTGAAAGTTTTAGCCACAAAGGACAAGCAGGGCAGTCCCCAGATAACAACCGCTGCTCTGTGATTTAGTGTGCAGAGATTTCTTGGAATTCAGAGCCAAGATTAAAAGGAGGGCAAAAACAACTCTGGAAAGATGCACAGAGAAGCTGACAGCATACATTTCTATTTTCCTGACACTGCTTCCCTTTTTCAGTGTTTTACTGGACAAACGTTTCCGGGCTGAATGCAAGAATTATGGGGTGATCATTCCATACCCACCCTCCAACCGCTACGAAACGCTGCTCAAGCAGAGGCACGTCCAGGTACAGTGCAAGCAGCAGACTCCAATACTCATCACTCCTGGTCTGTTTTCCTTCTGGTGGTGGAGAGCATCCTAGCTGAGATCAGCTCTGGGCTGAGAAGGGTTGAATCTGTTAGTGACACAAAAATGAGTTACGCTCCACATTTCCCTCAGTCCTTCTTAAGTAATCTACACTCAACCAAGGCACTTGCGCCGCCACTTTCATGTTTAAGCAGACTTCGAGGTTTGGTTTTAATTTGTGTGTTGACTAAAAAATAAAATACCTTTTCCCCATCAGTATATAACATGCAAATCTCTCCTTTTGCCAGTTGCTGGGCAGATCAATTGACCTGAACAGGCTCATTACCCAGCGCATCTCTGCAGCCATGTACAAATCGTTAGACCAGGCCATCAGCCGCTTCGAGAGCGAGGATCTGACATCCATCGTGGTAAGAACTTCTATTGACTCTGAGTATGAGCAGGGAGACTAATACACTGCTGTGGATACACAGTCAGCTGTCTTCTCTTTTGAGTTCCCCTGCAGTAGGTTTCAACCAGTCATGTATTCTCCTTTATGCTGCTGAGTCTTTACTGTTTCTGTTTATGCAGCTTTAATTGCATTATTATCAGACCATTAAGTATCTGTGCAAATCATAAGGTGACAGTCAGCAGTTAGACTTTGCAGAGCTCATATAAGAGAGTCTGTAAACTGGGAGAAGGAAATCTTGGCTTTAATTCCCAGTTGGATGAAGGTGGCTGTGACATTGTTCGTGTGTGTACAGGGTTTGCTATCTTTGATATGTTACAGGAACATCAGAGTCAAGCAGTGTAAAATTACCAGTTTCCACCTTCGGACGATTCTGAGGTGAAAGCCAGCCAGTTCTCAGTGGGGAACAAATTAATTTTGCTTCCTGCAGGTTCACAAAATACTGGACCGGGACCCCCTTGAGTGGAAGTGCAGTTGGCCTTGGCCGCTGAGTTAAATTGATGGCTTTAGTTCTGCGTGCGTGTAGATAAAAACCCACTCCCCTGGCAATTAAATCAGCTGTTTCTGTGGTAGTATGTTGCATTTTCTGCTGCTTTATGTGCTGCAGGAGCTGGAGTGGCTCTTGGAAATCAACCGCCTGACTCACAGGCTGCTGTGCAAGCACATGACTCTGGACAGCTTTGATGCCATGTTCCGCGAGGCCAACCACAACGTGTCCGCGCCCTATGGGCGCATCACCCTCCACGTCTTCTGGGAGCTCAACTTTGACTTCCTGCCCAACTACTGCTACAATGGATCCACCAACAGGTGAGGAGGGAAAGCAAGGCCACCTGGAGACCCTGCTTTTCTTTCCAGAACGTCAAACCTGCCACATAAAATTGCCGTGCATTGTGGCGAGGTTTGTGCTCCCTGTGGGATGCAACCGTTACTCTTAAAATGAAGTTGAAACCCAGCATCTTCCTTTGTCTTGAAAATGTTAGTAACAAATTCAGGCAGCAGTTAGACAGTAACTGAAGTGGCTGAGGGTTGGTTTACTCAGCAGAAGAGCTCTGGTAGCTGCTCAGATATTGTTTTCTTGCCTGTCAAAAATGAGGAGAAATCTCTCTTTTGGTAGGTTTTACAGCACCAACAGATTGTGGCAGGATTTTGCATTCCTGTTGGCGTAGTTCAAATGGTGAATTCTAACTAAGCTGCAGCTGCAGGTCATGCTAGACCATGCCCTGTGTGTGCTCAGTTAACCAGGCTCTGACCACTTCCCTCCCCATCTCCATGCTCGGCACAGGTTTGTGAGGACAGCGATCCCCTTCACGCAGGAGCCCCAGCGGGACAAGCCAGCCAACGTCCAGCCCTATTACCTCTACGGGTCCAAGGTCAGTAAATGAGCCACAACAGCCAGCAGGGGTGGATGTTGGAAATATTTATTTAGGAAGAGAAAGAAATGCAAGGACTAGTTCATTTACAGAGTGGTGGATGTGAATGAGCAGGGTCACATTGCTGTGTGCGACCAAACAGACATGCAAGGAGCAGATTCAGTTTGCTGTTGCTTTTCCATATTCTTCTCCATAAAATACCCATGTTGAGGGGTGTCAGCACTGCTCTTGCTTGGTGTTGGCACTGAGACTCAGTCAAATCCATCTAAATGCACAGGGAAGTGAGCAAGTTGGTGCTCTGATGCGGTGATGCGCCCCAAGGAAGGTACTACTTCAGGAATCCCATTTTCTATTCAAAATGGGAATTACTAAAATATTTGTGTATAGTACTATTAATACGGACAAAAAGCATTTTTCTCAGGCTGCAATGACTGCTTATACTGGCATTACAAGGGCTTGGGGTGTGATGCTAGTGGAGGGGCACTCAAGTGTGAAACTAGTTGAGTGGAGTTTATTTCTTGTGCACATTGATTGATGACTCTGAAGTGAACCTACAGCACTGATGCACATGAGCTAATGACACTACAGTCTGCCAAGCTTGGCTGTTCCCAGAGAGCTGACTTGGTTTCTTTTTTAAAAATCCTCAGCAAGTGAGAGTATTTTTGTCACTTGACAAAAATCTTTCTTCCTGTGACCACTGGCTATGCCTCATGTTCTACCCTGGGACAGACAGCTGCCATGGACACACACAGACAGTCCTCTTGGCAAGAGCTGGGAAAGAGCAGGACAGACCAAACTTCTAAGCAAGATTTTGTTTTCTTTAGCTTTCATTGAAGGCCATGCTGTGGCAAGATGGCCCTTTTATCATCACTGTTTTTATAGGAAAAAAAGCAGTGAGGGGAGTTATACGGGCTCTCCTTCACGAAACTGGAGCTCCTCATTAGCACAGTGGTCATGGGCACTTCCAGGAGCTCCTCTCTCAGTCCATCACTCAGTGGCTCCTCTGGTGAGCCGCTTCCTTCCCCCACTTCTTCAGGGCTGCCTTCGGGGTGCTTCAGCCTGGCAGCCCAGCGGCACCGCGCGGACCAGAACTGCAGGCAGCCGTAGGCCAGGAGGGCGAGGAAGCAGAGGAGCAGGAGGCTGCTCACCATCCACATGGACGTGGTGGGCTCGTGCTTGGAGCCGCCGAAAACCAGGGGGATTTTGTCCAGCGTGTGGAAGGTGGTGCAGTGGTTGCTGGAGGGGTAGGAGTTCTTGCAGGTGATGCAGAGGACGTAGATGGTGGATGGCGTGAGGCGGTGCAGCACCAGGGAGCTGAGGGGGTGCGGGACGCGCTCCTCGCGGTGGAAGTTCTGCCGCAGGTAGCCGGCAAAGACGCTGTTCCAGTTGGGGCGGTACATGACGTGGTAGTAGTTCTCTGGGCAGGGGCTGCTCGTGGCCCAGGACACGGTGGCACTGGTGTAAGTGATGTTGTGCACCTCGATGTTCATCGTGCCCCTGAAAACAGATGCAGGGAGAGGCTCAGGTTTCTGATTCGTGTCGAGGCTCAAAGGACACTGACATCGGTGAAGTCTTTCCACTGGCTTTTACTCTCCCTTAGACTGAGCTCAAGAGTATCCTGGCTCACTCAGGTTACATGCTAAAATTACAAAAGAGAAATCCTGCTGTTGCCCAGACTACTGTATCACTCTGCTTCATAACAGAAACATCCAGTTGGAGCACAGGGTATACTTTTAGATCAGGTTATATTTTTTAAAAAATCTCTGATTGCTTGTCTGTATCAGAAGCTTTTTTAGCTTTAAAAAGGATACTGCAAGTGTGATTAACATAAAGTGATGATTAAAGTACCTCCAGATTGCTTTGTGAAGCTGCCAGTCAACAGATATTTTGATTTTACGCCTAAATGCCATTTAGAATGCTCCATAATGGTTAATTCACTGTTTTAAGTTGTCACTGCATTTTCTGTACCTTCCTTGCTTAATAAACTCTTTCTGTTCCTGCAGCATCTCACACTGCAATATCAGGATCTTAAATGTGAAATGTGTAGGTTGGTGAAATAAAAAAGCAGTGCCTTTAGGGAGACACAAATATGTGAATAATAAGAACAAAGACAGAAAAAAGACTGCCCATCTAACAAATTTAAACATTTAAACTGATTTGAGCCAGAGCCAGTGAGTAGCAGATTATGATCCCTGATGGTGCAATGTCCTGTAGTTTTTTAATACTCTCTGAGCTGTGTGTCTGTTTAGCAACAGCCACAAATTACTTGAGCACATCACTCCTTTAGATCCCCAAAGTGCTCTCTGAGCCTCACTGGAGGGTTCTCTCTCCCAGAGAGTGCTCAGAGCAGCACCTTCTTTCAGTTGAGCTGGTTTATTCTTTCCTTTTTCCTCTCTCTCTAACAATAACTAACTTTCCTTTAATTCACTCAAGAATAAGCTCATCCTAATGGCTGCTTATCTCTCCTTAATGAGGCTGCACGTGCCCATGCTGAGCCCTCCCAGAGCCAGCACTTACCTCCAGCCAGGTCCGCGGTGGCTCTGGTGACAGAGTGGCCTCAGGCAGTGCCTTGCCAGCACTCACCTCCCTCCTGCCTCTGCTAAATCCCTTCCCTGAACTCCCTCATTTATACCCAGCTCAGGCTCCGTCATCTCTCACCATGGCAACCAATAGGAAAGGATGGGCAGGCATCTTCGAGTGATTTGGGAATGTTATCCCTAAAAGCTTCTGCCTGGGAGAAGTGTGTGTCTCCAAGGCAGGGAAAAACAAGCTGGGTAGGTTTTTTTGGTGGCTTATTTGGGTTTTATTTTTTTCCTGTATCCACAGTCCCTCAATAAGAGCATCACTGAGCCCCAGCAGGGTCTGGGGTTACAGCCACGTTGGCACGTGGTCTGAAATCTGGGATCCTGGCCTGTGGTACCCATTGACTCAGGGACTTTGTCTTTAATTCTGTGATTTCTTGCACACTTAAACTACTGATACAAGTTAGAGCCATAAGCAGTACATTTTGGTCCCTGATGGTGCTGCAATTTCCAGTAGCCTTTTGATATTTTCTAAACTGTGTGATGGGAGTAGGAACTATGTTTTCAGAGACTTTGACCTCCTGCTGAACTACATGGGATTAAGACCCACTCTTCTTTGAATGCCTCTGACTTACAGACAACTTGGGGATGTCCCCTGTCAGTCTGGTGAGAGGGCAGGAGGGAGAGGCAAAGCCAGTGCCTGTGGTGTTCAGGGGAGCAGGTCGAGCCTGTGGCCAGGAGGGGACAGATGGGCCTGGTAGGGACAGGCTCTGAACAAGTGACTTGCTCCTCTCTAAAGCCAAAATGTGCTCGACAGGAACTTTCCCAGAAATGTTGTTGCTGAGTCTGGAGTTATTCATTCCACTTTCTAAGACACTCTCAGCTGTTGCACTGAAATTAGGTTGGCTGGGAGCCCTGACTTTTCTTGGGCTGTGTGCAAGTTCTTTTTTTGTCTCTGAGTATAGTGCTCTTTCATTAGCTCTTCATTTTTCCAAGGGAATTCTGTAACAGTCAGTACTATCTATTATCTCTCTCTGTTAAATTTTATCAGATAAAACTCACCCTGCCTTTCCTGAGGTGAGCTCAGACAGGTCTGAGTGATGGCCAACAACAAGGTCAAAGACATGGAAATAGAACTGGGGTTTGAGTTGCTTCATTTGCTGCTAAAGATTCTCCAGAGCATCACTGGTAACCTCCTGAGCTCCTAAAGCAATGCTGGGACCTTGCCCACATGGTCAGAGTTACAGATGGGTACAGGGTGGGCTCTGTAGGACATTGGGAGCTCTGCCCCATGCCGCAAATCCCAGCCTCCCATCCCCAAAACCTGCCTGTTTGGCCCCAAACCAAGGATGGGGCCAAGCTCCCCAGTGTCTCCAGCAGCTGCTGCTCCCAGGAAGTGTCAGGGTCAGGCTTTTGCTTTGGTCCTATGAGGGGTCAGAAGCAGCCACCCAGCACGGAGGAGTGAGCTGTGCTGTGCTGTGCAGCCAGCTTGTGCCTTCAGCTGCTTTGTCTTAAAATACCCACTGGTGTCATTTTTTACATCCTACAGTCTCTGCCCCAAGCTGTGTATCTCACCCTTAAATGGAGTTATATTTTTAATTGCTGGCAGAGCATTATTATTAGACACAAGCCTGCTGTTAGTGCACTGTATGGCTCTGCAGAGAGCTCCATGAACCCTCATCCTGCAGAGAGGCAGGCGTGAATCATCCTGCTCATCTGCAGCCAGTGCACATCCCAAAATGTGTCTTCTCCCAGTCAGGCTAATTGCTGAGACCCCCACTGAAGGGAGAAGCTGGCTGGGAGCTGCTCTCCAGCCCTGTTATCCTGCTGAGGAGTGAGGAGTGCTGCGAGGTGGGGCTGTGCAGCAGCACCAGCTGCTGGCTGCCTGTACAGCCAAATACCAGCCCTGCTGTGGAAAAAACCTGACCAGCTGTACCACAGCTGGTACCAGTGGTGGTGGCCCATCTCAGGGGAACAAGGCACGTACACAGACAGAAGTCCCATGGCCATGGAATAGCAAAGAGTCCTCCAGAAATGAATGTGGATTTATGAGCCCACTGAAATAAGGATTTTTTTACTCCCCCAAGCCAGGATGAGTTAGTGTGCTAAGCCTGGGGAAATAACAGGGTAAAGGAGCCTACAGGGAGGTATGGAAGGAAGGTGCAAGGGGCTGTCTCTGGGCCACTTGGACCACCCCTGCAGCACTCACTTTCTGGGGACACCTGGGGCTGGGACAGTGCCTTGGAAAGGTTAAAGCAACAAAAGCTGTAGGAGTATGGCTGGGCTGGAGCCCTGGAGCACTGACTTCCCTCTGGGATGGTCACGTTGGCCATTTGGCAAATGTTCCAGGTTGGGCATTACCTGGTGTTTAAACAGAAACACTTTGCAAAAAACCACATTGCAGTTTTTCAAATGTATCAGGGTGCATAACCCGTGGCTTTGGGTCTGTCTCTACTAGATTTTTAAAGACTTGGTTATCTGAGAATGCAGACAGAAGCCTAAGTAGGGTGCTCAGTTCTCTTAAGAGCTGGTATCCAAGGAGCTTTGAAAGTTGGCTTCTGTCTGCCTAAATAATTCTTAACTCTGACACATACTCAGGGCCCCCTTTTTTTTTTTAGAGAAAGTTCTTGCTCACTGTGAATGAGCCTCCAAGGCGGTCTTTCTGCACTTAATATTGTGTTTCAGGGCTATTTGCACCTACCAGGAACAAGAGGTGAAATTACATTTCACAGAAAATAGGGCACTTTCTAGCTGTGCCTTATTTCTGCTGGTTCAAAGAGCACTTAGGAATTGCAGCAGGTAACAACCTGCTGGACCAGATCTGTAGAGCTGTGACAAAATGAGGGAGAATTAATTGATTAAAGTAACTGACAAGTCTGTGAAAGCGTGGTCAGTACACTGATGAAATTCTATAGCTGACAGCAAAAGAAAATACTTTTCCAATTTTTAGCAAATGACTTTGTAACCCATTAGCAGCTCAGATGAAGTGTTAAAAGTAAACCTTGTGGAGTGAGTCAGGAGTAGAGGATGATGGGAGCCTCCAGCTGGGGGTATTACAGCAGTGGTGGAGAAAAGACAACTTTTTGCCCCTGTTCTGCTACTGCTGCCCTTGCTCCCTTTCACCCAAACCTCCTCAGTGCCTTCATGCCACCCCTCCCTTGGCTCCATCACTGGCAGGAAAGGGGATCCCAGTAGAATGGAGTCTGCAGTATCCACAGGGGGGCATTTGGGATTCAGTCTCATTTGTTTCCTTATCTTTGTTTTGCCTTTAGGTAAGCATGAGCCTGAGATTAATCTGTGTTTTGATGGAAGGGGCACTACATGCCAGGATTTTTTCCAGACTGGGTTTTTTGCTGTTCCCTGAGGCTGAAGTGAAGATGTCATGGGAGGAGGGGGCAGCCCCTCTGCTGGGCTGAGTTGTGATGCCAACATTTCCACTGCAGAGCCCTCTCTGAGCATGTGGTATCTCAGCTAAATCTGATTCTCAGTACTTCTTCTCTGCAGAACACACAAGTGAATTAATTCCCCCTACTTCTCTTTGCCTCACACCAAATGGATCCTGTAAATGTTCCAGTGATGAAATGTTGCAGCAATTTCCATGTTTCCAAGATGACACTGATAGAATACTTTCCTGGAAATCACTTTCTGTCCTCTGCTGCTAAGAATTTTTGGGGGCAATGTTCTGGGCATCATTCTCCCTAAACCAGTGTCAGATTCTTACCCTTGTTACAGACCCATGGGATGTCTGTTAAGTAGAGGCTGATGTAAAGCTTTGCAGGATGCAAAAACGATCTTTTCTGTGTCTTTTCCACCTGCCCTTAAACTCAGTTGCTTCAGTTCCTGTTTTTCTTAATAAGCCTCATTTAAAGCAAGTGCTCATAGGGGAAAAAAAAATCTGTCTGCTTAAATGTATATAAGACTTTTCATTTTAGTAGAGAACAATTTGATTTTGAAGAGGCAAAGGGCCACTGAACTGAAATATTTGATTGGGAGTAAATTATCTTGGAAATGAAAGTGGTGTTGCTACATAGGAGGATAATAAAACCTTGTGACATGACAGTGTTGAGGTTAGAGTATATCTGAGCACGTAGGAAGAAAAGCAATCTCCTCTCCTACAAGAAGCAGAAGTGGGAATGGCCATTAGCATTATTATTTCTCCTCCATCTCCTCCTTAAAAAATATTTCCAGTGATGGAACATAATACTGTGATAAGAGAATTAGAGGTCTGGTGGATGGCCCTGTCTGACTGTCACTGTGCTTCCAATTTCCCCATTAGCCTCTCAACATCGCCTACAGCCACATCTACAGCTCCTACCGCAACTTCGTGGGGCCGCCTCACTTCAAGACCATCTGCCGGCTCCTGGGCTACCAGGGCATCGCCGTGGTCATGGAGGAGCTGCTCAAGATCGTCAAGAGCCTGGTAATTCTGAGCCTGGCCCTGGTGATGGAGAAACCTCAAAGCCTGGATATTGTTGTTGTTGGCATGAGGGGTTTACAGTGAGGGGTTTACCGGTGCCCCTCATGCATAAAGACTCCGACTCCAGGTATCAGAAGGCTTAAGGTAGTTTTATTATGATGGCTCCAAATTGAGGCTTTCACCTCAGCCATGCAGCCTGGTGCAGTCTTAGTACATTTGCTTTCTTCCATCAGTGCCTTAGTACAAGAATGTCCTGCTGCTTGCAACAATACTCTCTATCTTGCCGGAATGCTTCTGTCTCCAGAATGCCAAAGTGAGGAGCTGATGAGACCAGCTTTCCTCATTAGTTAGATAGAGAAAAGCTATCTCTCTGTGTTTTTAACAGAGCAAAGAAACACTGGCCATGTCCCTGAGAATAGGATATGGCCCAGAGATATTTTCCCAAATCTCTCTTGTTTCCCTTAAGAATGAAACCTAGCAGGCTTGCTGCTAGGAGATTCATAGAACCCAAAATCATAATTACCACAGCCTGGATAGGTGCAGGCAGGCAGTGTGGGCCTTTGGGATTGGGGTGTTGGCATCAGGGCACCTTCGTGTCTCTTGAGCCACTTGGAGCCATGGGCTGGTTTTCACTGGTGAGGAACCCCAGTGATTCCTGTGGGATGATGGAGTGTCTCAGCAGGATCAGACAGCATTCAGCACAAAGACAAGGATTTTACGGTTGACTAAATGGAATTTAGTGCATTATCTCATATAATGTATCCACAGGATACAGGTGTGTAATTCCAAATGACAGGAAGGGCTTTAAACTAAGCAGTGTGCTCTGCTCTAATCCATGTATGTGCAAAACATCTGATCTGCAGAAACTTGCTCTACGTGAATGTAAATTCTTTATTAAACTCTTGAGTATCCAGTGATCATTCATCAGGTGGAAGGAGCATTTCCTGTGCTAGGGATTGAGTCCTTTGGCAGCTCTGGTGAAATGCTTTTTGGGTTAGAAGCACAAATCCAGCTGCATCTAAGACTGAGCCTTGTTTTGGATTTCAGCTGCAAACAATGCAAACACAGCAAGCTGTATTTTGAAGTCGAAAATCCATGCAGCTGGGATTTATTCTTTGTGAGAAGCTGTAAAAGCACTCTGACTCCATACACTTGGGCTGAATTTCGTATTTGAGTGAAATCCAAATTAAGCAAGTTCTTCTCGGACTCCAGCTGAAGTTTCATCCTGTGCTGTCAGATGTGGACCCATCCACAACCAGCCTCTTCCAAAACCAGTGCCAGGAGACCTGGCATTCCAGTTTAACCTCCCTTTGTCTCCAACAGCTCCAAGGCACCATCCTGCAGTATGTGAAGACTCTGATTGAAGTAATGCCCAAGATCTGCCGCTTGCCAAGACATGAATATGGCTCTCCAGGTGGGTGCTGCAGTTGGATCCTTGAGCAGGAGCTCAGCCACGTGTTGCTGCAGCATTTACTCAGGCCCACTCTCATGGTTAATCCAGGCTGGGCACCTGTCCTGCCAGTGCCACTTACTGCCAGGTTTGCAGGGACACTTACAGGTGCTTTGCTATTGACACTAGAACATGTATAGGAAACCTTTCCAGGAAATCTGCTGCTGGAGATTTCCTTTTGAGCACATAGATGGCTGATAAGGAGTTGTCTTCTGGTAGCCTCTCCTATGTTTTCAGGATTCTGTAAGTTTTTGTGAGTTCATTGGTATTTTTCAAATGCTCTGTTAGCTGGTGGAGAGGGTTTTTGCAGCATGGCTGCAGTCAGAAACTGTGGCTGCTGTACATGAGCCAGCACCAAGTCATCCATCACAGTCTGGAACCTCTTTCCTCATCTGATGAAGAAATCCAGGGAGTTTATATGACTTACTCCCTATTTCCCGAGGCTTACTGAAAGCAGGATAAGACACTGCATGTTAGTTCTTCCCAGTGCCAGTCTCTGTGTATGCATTTAGCAGGTGCAATTTGTGATTAAGGAAATGCCAGACACTGATCATCTTTTTATCCAAATTACCAGGAAGCGATTCCAGTCTCTTTCTGACTGTCCTTCCTTCTTTTTTAAGGAATCCTGGAGTTTTTCCACCATCAGCTGAAGGACATCATTGAGTATGCAGAGCTGAAGACAGACGTGTTCCAGAGCCTCAGAGAAGTGGGCAATGCCATTCTCTTCTGCCTCCTTATTGAGCAGGCTTTGGTAAGGCAAAACCCCCACACCAACATCGTACCCGAAATTTCCAGCTCAAGAGTAGAAGTGCAAGTGGGTTCTCCTGCAGAAGAGTTTGGGAAATGTTACTTTCCAGCTTCTCATGTTCTCAGGGTCTCTCTGGGGCTGTGTTACTGGAGTCTTTGGGCATGTCCTTGGGGATGGTGTGTGTTGGCACTTGGTCAGGCCTCTGGGATGGCTGAATCTGAATACTGGAAGACCCAGATTTCATTCTTGGACCCAAAGCTGCCCTTGTTTGTCCTGCTTAGAAATAAAACCAACTGGAGTTAATTTCTAGATTGTAAGCTCTCTGGGGCAGGGATCAATACTTTTTTATATACATATTTGTACAGTGAGAAGTAGATTTGATCCCTCTGCTCTTTCAGGGTGCCAGTGCAATGGAAACAACCTGGTTGATTGCAATGGTGAAATGGGTAAAGCAATCCAACAGGAAGGAAATCTGCTGATAATATATGTCCTAGGTATCTTCACTGAAAAATTGGCTGGAGTAACAACTTGGTATTGCCCCCTGCACAGGAGTTTTACATGTGCACAAGTCTCTCAGCTCATGTGATGCCCTTACTAGTGTGGGGCAAAGGCTGTGGCTGAGTGCCACTCATCTTCTTAGCTTCTAGTTTTTCACATAACAAATTTACCAAGCAATGAGTTTTTCTCATAATTTGGCCCAGGGCCAACTGAGGAGTGCTCAACAACACAATTGTACATTAAATGTGCATACTGTGTCACAATGGTTGGGGCAGGGTTGTTTCAGTTTTTCCAGAAATATTTCAAAATTACTTCCTTAGCATAAGACAGAATTTCCAAGCAAAACCTGGAGTTTCATTCAGAGCAAAGCCGTAAGAAAGTTCAAACATAGAGCACAGAGAAAACTAAAAGTCTCTGCATGTCCTCAAAATGGATATTTCTGCCCTTGCCTTTGCATTTTAACTCCGGATGTAGAGGCTTAATTCTTGGTATAGTGTATCAAACACATTCAGTGAGCAGTGGTTGCATAAGGTGAAGAAGACAAGAGATGTGTATCACCCAGCAGCTTGGCTTTTATAGAATTTTCTAGAATGACCAGAGTTGCCAACTATATTCTGGCAGTTTCTCTTCCTTTTGTGGCTTTGTCAGTGCTTCTGCTGTTCTCAGTGTTGGGTTTTCTGCTGGATGTACTGCATTTGCTTTTCCTGTCACATCTTTAATGGGACACTCAAGGGACATGGTGATTTCTTTAGAAATCCTTCATTTCAATGCAGAAATGTTCCTTCAGTCCCAGGAACTGTACATCAGCAGTGTACTGGCATTTTAGAATAGCAGAAAATAAAGAAGATGGGAATTTGGGGGTCCTCTAAGGAAGGCTGCCCATCAAAGTCCACATCTGTCTACTTTCTATGCCAGAAAAAGTCTCTCCCTTTTGGATCCTCTGTTTTTCCTCACAGCAATAGACTCGGAATACAAAGCCATTTTGCATGCAGTGGGCACCGGTTCCCACTTGCTGGAGGATGTCAGATGCACAGAGCCATCACAGAACAAGATTTTCCCTCTAATGGAGCTCTTGTGCAGCAGGAGGAATTGCTTTTATACTGCAATTACCTTCAGAGCTGTCTGAGCAATCTAAGGCTGGTGGTATTTGCTGGCAAAATGGCTCTGGTGCAGATGTCCAGTGTGCTGCATTTTGCCCCCTTTTTATTGTTTAAGTTTGAGGAATGAGGGGTTGCTTGGGATGAAATTTCTAAGCAGAGTTTGTGCTCTCGGTTAATGGGCCTTGGGGAATAGGTCTGTTAATAACACGACTAATTTTGGGACAGATAAGAGGTGAATGCAGGCTGCAAATGGCTGAAAATGCTCACTTTATTAGAGGAAAAGAGCAGTGGAAGAACATTCACCTAGGGCTGAACAGTGTTTTGCAAACAAAATGACCAAGGTGGCAGGCCCACTCCGTTAGCATCAGCACCTCTGTGCCCGCGGAGGGGCCCCAGACTGTTCCTGTCCCTCCAGCACTGTGTCACAAACTGCACTCCCACAAACTTGCTCTCATCCCAGCATCCATGCGCCAGTGCAGCCTCCTGCAGCTCCATGCTCCACTGTCCTGCTGGCTGGAAGGGTGGTGCCCACCCCTGCATCCCAAACAGGCCCAGCCGAGTCATTCCATCCGGCCCCCGGGTTCCTCCTGCTGCGCTGTCATGATCTGCTTCCGAGTGTGTCTACATCTCTCCAGTGAGCTCAGAGCTGAAAGCATGTCCTAGGAGAGGCTTTTGTAGGAGCAGGTGGTGCCTTGTCGTGACACGATGCCTCTGTGTTGAACAGCTTTGGTTTCCTCGCTGCTGTTTCCCATTGCAGACTCGTGTACAGTGTACTGTCGGCCATTGCTCCTCAGTCTCCTCCACCTGCCTATTTCTAGGTTTCTCCTCCTTGTGCATCTGTGTTTGGGATTATTTTTTTCTCAAGTGCATTGGCATGCATCCCCTCAGGTGGCATCTCATGGTGTTATTCCTCTCTGGACTTCTGTTTTATTCTTCCTGGTGACTGCACCACTGGGATTCTGATAGCCCTGGCTGAGAACACCACACCAACAACCAAATAATTTCAGACCAGTTATGATGTACCTATTTGCAGAAGAGCCACATGTCAGTGTATTTTTCATGTACGCTTCCTAAAATAACTAAGCCAAAGGGTAATTTCCACCTGGGCACTCTCTTAAAGAACAGGCTGCAGGAAATCATTCTAGGTAAGATAAAATGGAAACTTCCATATTCTTTATCCCCTCTTACTTTCAGGGCTAGTAAGTAGAACAGAAAATCAATATAAAGGTCTGGCCTTATACAGGCAGGAAGTAACTTATTTGAATTAGGGAAGCTTCCTGACTGAGGCTGAAGTGTTACTTCCAGTTTTAGATCATTTCAGTTCAAACCACTGGAGTTACCACTGAGCTGGGTTGGATCTGAATAGGTGCTGTAGGTGTGAACTATTGTAGTGTTGCCCAGGCCCTCGAGCCATTCACTCTCCCCCATAGGTATTTTTTAACTTACTTTATCTTTCTTTCTTCCTGCCTCAGTCCCAGGAAGAAGTTTGTGATTTGCTGCATGCTGCTCCCTTCCAAAATATTTTGCCCAGGGTCTACATCAAAGGTAAGAAGCTGAGAGGGAAGCAGTGGGCAGACTCAGAGGTCTCTGCCCAGAGGCTGTTTTCTCTCCCATCTCTGCTGAGGATTAGCTCTGACCCTGCTTCCCCCTCCAAACAGATCAGTGGACACAGCCAAACGTCAGGTGCGAACAAAAGCCAGGGGTCCATTTCCTGTAGCACAGTTACGACCCGAAACCTCAATCGGTTTGGGGGTTCCCTTAAAGTTTGGAAGCCATTTCACAGCCTCTTTGGAGAATGGCAGCATGAAATGTCCATCTCAACAGGAGTGCTCGGTAACAGGGACATGCTTTGGACATGTGTGATAAAGCTGCTGCTGAGACTGCTCTCGCCCATCCCTCCCTTCTCTGCATCACTGGCCCCTCATTGCTGTTTGGCTCCCTGGTCCCACAGTCTCCTCGGATGGTTGCTGGGGGGCAGCTCTGAGCAAACTCGGCGGAAAGTTGCGGGTCTCCACTTCCTCCTCTCATTTCACTGTTTGCTGCTCGCTTGACAGAAGGAGAACGCTTGGAGGTGCGCATGAAGCGTCTCGAAGCCAAGTATGCCCCACTTCACCTGGTTCCCCTAATAGAGAGGCTGGGCACTCCGCAGGTAAGGATTGCATTGGAAGGGATGGCTGTTGGAAACTCGTAGCAGTCCCCACGTGGCCTGCTTGGCCTTGGGAAAAGTGATCCTTTTTTTTTTTTTANGAGCAAACACTCTGAAGGGAAATTTGTGAGTGGGTCCAGAGATGTGTTGCTGCCTCCAGTCAGGAGAGCTGGCAGGGAGCTGTAAGGCAAGTGTGCTAGAAGCCAGTTCTGAATCAGAACAACTCCAAAAACCTCTTCATTTCCACTTTAAAAAGATGGAGAATTGCTGGAGTGGTTTGAGGAGAATCTTTGCAGGGCTGTCCTAACAATCAATTGCCATCACTTTTGGGGATCCCATTTTAGGACTCCATGGGGTCCATTTAAGCTCATCCCTGTCAGGGAATACATCTGAGAATGGTTTCCCTCCTAGCACATGCTTAGAGCTTCAGCACATGCTTAAAATTACAGCTCCATTTAAGTATCTTCTTGACGTGGGTCTCAGCTTGGGAAAGATCTCTTATGCAGAAACTCAGTAGTGTTTGAAATATCTCCCTAGACTGATCCATGTAATGGGCAAAATTTGAGCTCCATTCATAGTAATAATCAAACTTCAAGTGCCCCTTTACTTGGGGTTGATGGGATAAAAATCTTTCAAAGTATCAAATGAATCAACACCCTTTTCCTTTAATGTACTGATGAGGGAATGGAACGAACACTCAGCTGGTGTAGGAGGTGACAGATCTATGGCAGGCAGAAAGTGGTTGATATTTGTTCCTGTATTTTTTTCTCATGGATCAAGGACATTTTGAACTTTGCATCATTGGAAATCATCTGAAACAGAGAAATTGGCTGGATAACTGAGGACTTTATCTTACTCTGTAGACACTTCCTTTTAAAGGAGACACTCGAGAAAAAGAATTCACCTCTGTGTTTTTGTGTCTTTGTGTTGGTCTTTCTATCTCTCCTTCTTTCCATGCAAAATCATCATTGAATTCTGCTATTAGAGTCCACTCGTTGCTTATCTCTGCTGTAGTTATAATGGTGATGAAAACAAAAGATATTTCATGTCCCACTAAAAAGTTACTTTTCTGTAAATTGTTCCCATATTCATCACACAGGTACAGTTGGGTACCCGATTTTTTTTTTTATGTTTTGAGCTCAAATGTAAATGAACACAAGAATTGCTTTCTATAGGTGCCTCCATAGCTTCTAAGCTTGCTCCTTTTATGCAGTTTTGGACATGCATTTTGGAAATGCAGTTTTGGACACAGGCCATACAGGACTTTTTCCTGCAGAATGCATAAATGCCTTGTAGCAATTGTCCAGAATCTAAGCTGAAGTTGCCTGCACTATGCCTCTCCCACAAGGTGGCCCCATGCATGTTATAGTGGGGGTCTATTGGTTTTTGCAGGTTTTGGGTAGGGTTCTGGCAAGTTCACCAGTAAACAGGCTGTAAAAGAGGTTCAAAAACTAGAAAATCAAATTTGGATTTGTGCAATGCCAGGAAAACTGCCAGTGATTGTTGTAAATAATTACTGTGCATTGGAAATCCAGAAGCAGCTGTTTGATGGACCATTTGTAAAGAAACAGGGGGGTCAAAATGGTTCATTAAAGGAATCCTCTCCCTTTTAATGCTGACCATAAAGGTATTTAGTAAGAGGTTTTCAAAAGTGCTTGGTCAGTCTGGTTTCTTTCCTGGAAATAATCAGAGCCTTTGCTTCTGAAGACAGAAGGAATAATTGTGTCAGCACAGTGGCATCCTGTGACAATTTACCTTGAGAGCATCCTTCCTCTCCTGATCTCAGAAATCAGTGGGACCCAGACTGTGAGGCACCAGTGTCTCTCCAGCTGCTTTGCCCATGTAAGGATATCTGCTCTAGGATGGTAGTCCTGTATCAAAGATTGGTCTTACTATGATGAATCTAAGAACCAAATTCTGTCTGTGAATGTGCATAACTGAGTGGCCCTACCTACCCTGAAAGCCAGATGCATCTCTTTCTAAATTAAGACTTCTTCAGAAATCATGTACTAAGATCACTGGCGAAGTTTGTTCTCAAAAGTATCCCTTTTATTACTATGTTTTAGCAAACAGTAATGCTAACACCTGATTTACATTTGAAATGGCTAACACCTGATTTACATTTGAAATGCCCTCATTTTGCCATGGTAGACCAGTGTGTGCAGATCTGTGCCCATAAGAGCTTGGAGCAGGTGAGGAGAGGGACAGTGTACAGCCTTTAGCTAAAAAGCTGGATAAAATAAAACTTTACTTGCCAAGCAAACACATGCAGGTGTGTGCCGTGGAACCAGTGATACCAGTGATACCATTCCTGCTTTTAATAGGGATCCCAAGGGATCCCAGACCAAATGTGGCCTCTGCACATGATGACAGCTTTGCCTTGATATTTGCTGTTCGTTGAACACTAATTGAGCTGAGGTCCCCAGAACATCCTTGAAATTGTGGCACAAGCAAGAAGTGAACTGCTTTAATTTCAAGAGCAACCA
Source organism: Leptocoma aspasia (assembly GCA_013399835.1). Lineage (NCBI taxonomy): Eukaryota > Metazoa > Chordata > Aves > Passeriformes > Nectariniidae > Leptocoma > Leptocoma aspasia. Next base: position 197,510 of record VXAX01005536.1, read on the forward strand.
AACTAAAAATGCTTGAGGTTACTGCCAGCATAAATTGATAATCAGGAACAGGGATGTGCAGGCACATTCATGCATTTTTCAGAGTGGAATGAAGATGACCCAAGTAAACCAAGCATAATTCATGTTCTTAATGTCTGGACAGGACATGTGCCTGCCCTTTGTCCCAGCTGCTGTGAGTCCCCATCGTGACTGATTGGGATAACATTTTTATAGGCATTGCAGGGACAGCTGGAAGTGGAGCAAATGCTTAAAAACTGCTTAAAGCTCCAGGAAATCCTCTGGGATAGGCAGGATCTCAGTTAATATTATGCTTGTTCTGTGTGCCTGTTCCAGAGTGGTGGGAGGGGTGAAGGGCTCTGCCTGTGCAGCCACTGCTCTGCCGAGGTGAGCACGGCAGAGCCAGAGCCTCCCACAGCCCCAGGCTCAGCTCTTACAGCACTCAGCTCCCATCTCATGAGTTATTTTTGGCAGCACTGCAAAGAGAAGTGCTTCCATGAACAGCAGGAAATGGGGCAGCTGAGAGGTTACCAGGGCAGTGACCCCACACTTGCACCACTCAGTGGGCTTGGGGGAAGGCCCTGCTTGCTTGTTTTAAATCCCCCCCCCTTTTTTTTTGTCCTCTTGGGGAGCAATGGGGCTGAAATGAAATTAATTCTCTTTTAATTTTCCTCTAGTGTAAAAGCCAAAATAACTTAATCCAGTGGAGCTATTCCAGATTTGCGTGTCTAAATCTGAGCGGGGTTGTCACAGAAATTATCCACACCTGTAAAGCTTCCACATCTGGGAAAAATTATTTGGCTTTCTTATAAACCACAGGTTTTTCAGTATCGAGTTTGCAGTGGCTTCTCATCTTCCTCAGAGCTTTTTAACTCTAACTACAAAAGAAATCAAGAAAGCCATAGGATATCTGCTTTTTGAAGAGATGATGGCAGTGTCCTGGGAAGCAAAATGTCCCTGTTCTCTCCTGTTTTATCTTCATAATCTGCAGAAATCATGACAAGAAACCCATTAAATGAATCATGACATGAAAACCATGAAACGAAGCGCTGAGTAGCACTAACAGGGCAGAGCAGCACTCTAGCAGAATTAAGGATCAGTATTTCTGGTCAGAGCTTCGCCTTCAGCTCTGGTGTTCTGACGTACATAGTTACTCCAGAAGGTACTGAGGTCGGTGAAATAGAGCACAGCACAACACCTGTTCGAGGGATGAGCATTCCCTGGTGGGAAGTGCCATGGGAGCAGCCATCAGAGGTAAGGTTGGCCTTCCCACGAGGCCAAAGAGCCGGGGAGAGCCCAGGCAGCGTTCATCCGGCGGGTGCGGGTCACATCCTCACTTGGCTCCCTCTGGCTGTCCCTGTCCTCAGCAAATAGCCATCGCCCGGGAGGGGGACCTGCTGACCAAGGAGCGGCTGTGCTGCGGGCTCTCCATGTTCGAGGTGATCCTGACGCGCATCCGGAGCTACCTGCAGGACCCCATCTGGCGCGGGCCGCCCCCCACCAACGGCGTCATGCACGTGGACGAGTGCGTGGAGTTCCACCGGCTCTGGAGCGCCATGCAGTTCGTCTACTGCATCCCCGTGGGCACCAACGAGTTCACAGCAGAGTGAGTGTCCCCAGCCAGCTCCTGTCACGCCTGCTCATGGGCCAGCCCCTCCCTGGGTGGCCTCAGTGTAGTGAGAGCCTCTGTGGAGGTGGAGGGGGAATGTGGGGGCTCGGTGAAAGGACTTGGTTGTGCTCGGCTTGGTATTGGAGCAGCTGGAGGAAAGAGCGAGGTAAAGGGACATGCCCAAGGTGACAGGCAGGAGATGGGTAGATGGGCCAACAACCCAACACTAGGTCCTCACCCATCTTATGCTGTGGTTCACCCTGCACATCCTGGCCTGGTGTAATTCTGTATTATCTCCTTCTGGATTCATTTTCTCTAGGTATATACTCACTTTCTAGGAACAGGACTGAACCCGATTTCCCTAGGAATTCACCAAAGAAAGTTCCTGGTGCCATGGTACTTGCCTAACTCTATCCTGCCATCTCTCCTCACCCATCACCCTGTTCCTCCCTCCAGGCAGTGCTTTGGAGATGGTCTGAACTGGGCAGGTTGCTCTATCATTGTTCTTCTTGGACAGCAGCGGCGCTTTGACCTCTTTGACTTCTGCTACCACCTGCTGAAGGTGCAGAGGCAGGATGGGAAAGATGAAATCATAAAAAACGTGGTAAGTTGAAGGGTAAGGTCCCAAAGGACCCAAACCAGCACACTTCTTTCTGTTTTCTATCCTGCTTTGTCCAAGCTCATCAATTACAACAAAGCCTGGTGTTAATCTTATTCCTACTGGATGCTCTTGCTGTAAGGTTTCCATCTGCAGTCTTAGCAGAGAGACCAAGGTTTTAATTGGCTTGGAAATCAAATCTTTTTTCTCCCAAAGCTTTTCCCTTCTTCCTGGGGTTGGGAAGCTGGACCTGAGGAGCTGGTATTTCCAGCGACCATCCTGTGATCTCCATGGCTTTATCAATAAGCAGTTGGGAGCCTAGAGTTTGGAGTGGTTAACTTAGGACCACTCACTGATCCTGTTAATGCTCTGTCTTGAGTCATCAAACCCAATAATGAAGCGAGTCACCGGTCCCTGCAAGGTGCTAAGTGGAACAGGAACATGTGTTAGAGCTGCTTTGCCTTAGCAGAGCTTTCCAGCAGCAGGACACAGGTTCTGCTACTGCTTTAGCTGATCAGATGACATAAGACCCTTCATGTACTATTTCTCTCCCTCACCATCCCTCCAGCCCTTGAAGAAGATGGCCGACAGGATCAGGAAGTACCAGATCCTGAACAACGAGATCTTTGCCATCCTGAACAAGTACATGAAGTCGGTGGAAACAGACAGTTCCACGGTGGAGCACGTGCGCTGCTTCCAGCCCCCCATCCACCAGTCACTGGCCACCACCTGCTAGTGTGGACACGGACCCTGCGTGGCTTGGGAAGGGAGCAGGGACTGAACCCAAACCAGCTGGGAGGGGTAAACTTGATGGTGTGAGGCCTGACAAGGGGGTGAGGCTGGCTCTGCCTCTCCACACGAGGACACACCTTCCCCTCGGCCCCGTTTGAGTGCATGTTCCTCTGTACCATCCCTGTGATCCGTTTTACTCGTAGCTTTCGGACTTGAGGGGGGGTGGGGGTGGGCGGGCAAAATGTGCTTTTCTTCCATGAAGTGGTCCAGTTTTCCCTGTGATTCACCCAGTCCCCACATCGCTCTGAAGCCATACTGCAGCCTCAGGTGGGAGATCTCCCACGGCACCGGGAGCCCGCTCCCACCGCAGGAGCAGCGGGACAAATTGGCAGCCCCGTGACATGTGCCACCAGCCACGGAGCAGGAGGGGCTGAGGACAAGTCCCTGATCCACTCTTTGAGGGGAGAAGGGATGAAGGCAGGATGTTACCCATGGCAGTGCCCTGAGGATCGAGTGCTGGGTGCAGAGGAGCCCTGCCAGGCTGGTTGTGGATGGATGCCTGACCCAGGCTGGGGTGAGTTTTGTGCTCTCTCCTGTGTCCTTGGCCTTTCCAGCAGTTGTTGGGGGAGCTTTGGCAAGTGGGCTTGAGGATAGCAGTGATGCAGTCACCAGATAACTCCTCAGCACTTCAGAGAGCTGGGGAAAGAGAAAACAGCCTGGCTTTTTCCCATGCAGAGGTTCTCCACTGAAGGCCATCTTCCATGGACTAAACCAGATTTCCTGTGGACTACAGAAGAGGCTGCATTCACGTGAATGTGCTCTCAAACATATTAATTTGGGTGGAAATAATCACTGGTGCTGACAAGATGCAGGTGTAGTTACCTTGAACATATGGAATATTTGTTTTTCAGGCAAGGGTGAGAGCCAGGGTGTGTAATCTGTGTGTGTTCTGGGATGCTATTTTCCCTTGATTTAGACAAGTTCCTAGTGGCACAACAAACAAATACCTTTCTCCAGAGAATGGTGTCTACCAGCAGGACTTAGGAAACTTCCCATCACTCAGAAATTATGTGATTGTTTAGAAAAGGTAAAATATAGGTTAAGCTTTAAAAAGTAACTTAAAAAAAAAAAAGAATTTTCCAAGTTCAGAGATGTTCAGAGAGAACACTGGAGTCTGTTTCCTTTTCCCACTCAGCTAATCTAAGATCCCTGGACATTGAGAACAAATTCAGGTGGAACTTCAAGGAGGATTTCATAACTCCTGGTCTAACCTGCTTCCCCTCAGTAGTGTCATTGGAGTGATGCAAAAGCTTGTGCTTGATGTGAAAGGACATCAAACCATGTGCTCCGAGAGAAGATGGTGCCAGTCTCACCACTGGCAGTGTTTCCTCAGCTCTAGCCTGCCCACAGCAAAAATTGCAGTATCCAGATGTGATAATATATATTTGTTCCATGCATTTCATCATGCCTTGTAAACTGCATGCTGTTACACATGCTAAAAAGGCAGAGCCTGGGCATTTATTCTCTCAGAGGGAACATATAATTAATTAGTAGAAATTTCCCAGCTGGAGTTTTTGTCTTAGGAAACAACAACCAGCAAACTACTGCTGGCAAGAGGAGATCTTGGTGTGTGGCATGAATCTGTGCTCCCAGACTCTCATCACCTGCTCCCTTGATAATCAATAAATACCCCACAATGTGACAAGTGCTGGACATTTTCACACCTTGAGTTTCCTTTAATTACTGAGACAGACATTTTCAGCTGCAGGGAGGAAATTGTGCAGCACAGTAATCTGAAAGTAAAATGAAGTCTCAGGAAGTCTGGCTGAAATCTTGGAGTGGCAGGGAAGGACCCAGCCCAGCAAGGCAAATTCTTTCCTCCATGTCCTGAGGAAGAGCAGCAGAAGAGCATCTGGGGCTTGCTCTCTACTTACTCTTCCAGTAAGGATGTCAGTTCTGGCATTCCATCATGTTCCAACACTTCCACACTACTGGAGTGAGGGTATCTAGAGATATATATTTTTTAAAGGAAGAGAAGAATCAAGCACTTTATTTTTTGTGGGAAACAAGATGCAAGGAAGAGAGATCCAACCAAGATCCTATTTTTCCTGACCTAAATAGCAAGTGCTTGTTATTTTGGTATGAAAGTCTTGCTGAAAAGTTGGCACAAGTCCCTGTCTGGCTTTCAGAGCCACCTCTAGGCACAGCACAAATTAAGTGTCCTACTACATCTGACAAGCTGTGGAATGCTGGAGTCTTCTTGGAAACCAGCATGAACAAGGAGTTGCTACAAAAGGATGAGCTGTACCAAATGGCCCAGTCTCAGCTACCTAGACAAAATGGGATATAGTAAGGTGAATTTAAATCCCTGTTTTCATCAGTTTAGGTCTGGAGTGAGTCATGAGATATTTCACCTAATAATCTGTAAATCTCTTTGCATTCTTTTCCTGTAGTTTTGCCATAATTCCCTGAAACCCTGCAAAAACACAGTTGCACTGGAAAGTTGTTGTACAGGCTGTTACTTGAAAGAACAGGGAGTTGAGATCTATTTGTTGCCCTCAGATTTGCTAGCAAAAATGTAAAATCCCTCCAGACTCCAAGGGATTAAATGTTATGAGCAAAATGTCAAAGTGCATGAACAAAATGTGAAGTGTTTTGATTGTAGAGTGTATGCAGATCTTTTGCCTTGTTGCTCAGGTAGTATGAGATATCAGCTACTAATAATCACAGTCTTAATTTCTGAGATTTGATGTTACTGTCCTTTGATTATCTCAAGGATTAAGATGCTCCTTAGCTTCAGTTTTCTCACCCTCCTTGTCTGTGTATGAAAAAGGTCCAGGCTTAGTTCTTCAAACAACTCCATGAAAATGGATTTATTTTTTCCTCCCGTGCTTTTTTAAATGTCATAATCATTAATGGAAATAGGGAGCAAATTTGTGAGAGTAGGGCTAAATAGTAACAGATTGTCAGGGGGTCAGGCATATTCCCCACACTTGCAGACTTTCTGCCAAGTTTGGGAGTCTTCCTTGCAGATGTGCTCCAGTCCTATACTTTTCAGTCTTTTATAATCTGCAGACTTCTAATGCTGTTTTCTTAGGGAAACGTTGACCCCTGTCTGAATCCTCCCAAGTCCACTGACAATGGGCTTGCTTTTTATACCTGTATTTTCCTGCTTATGCTAAAGTAGTCTGCAAACTCTCCAGCACTCACCAGCCGCCACTTGGAATGTCTACTCCAAAGAGAAGCTGTTGGCTCCATACAGGAATTACAGGGAGGAGAAAGGATGGCCTCTGTCATGAATGAAGTCAGACTGGGTTATTTTAATGTTCCCTCTGGCTTTGCCATTATAAAATGTGACTGTTGGCAGTGCACTGGTTTTCTGGGATGATGCTACACTTGACTTGCAATGCTACAATAGAAAAGGGAAGCAAACTAGATCAAATTCAGCACTTCAGTGGTTTTCCTTTTAAATTCTGACAGCACTTAGTAGCACTGAACAACATCAGTGCTTTTCCTCCTGCATTACTCCAGTCCAGTAGGTTCATGTGTATTGGAGAACAAAAGAAAAAAGAATTGAAGGTGTAAAAAACCAAGAAAATATTCTCAAAAACTGTTGTCAAATGTACCATATTTGTATGAAAAGCTGCTTGAGTTATTTTGTACAATGAATTTTATTTATGGTGAGGTATATTTACGCTTGTGATCTGATACAGTGTTAAATTTTTGATCCATATTTGCTATGCAGCTGAAGATGATATTTTTGTTTTGTATTATTATTTTTTGCTGTTGTTCTAAAATTCAGCCAACAGAAGCTTCCATCTCCATTAGAAGTGCTTCTGCAAGAGTAAAGCATCTGATACCTGGTGATATGTCCCGTAACACAGCAACCAACAATGTGTACAACAAATGTGGGATGACTTTTGTGATGAAGAGAAATAAAAATTGGGCTCATTCATGAAATGGGCAGAATTTACCTTACGGTGTCATCGTCATCGTTGTGATAACTGTTATTTGGGAAGAGGTTTCAGTTGTACCTTGCACAAAAGAAAAGATAATTTGATTAAAATGTCAAGCTTTTGTAAAAACCAAAGGAAAAAATATGAGGCTTTGTGGCCAACACCAAAACAGACATATTTTCCTATCAAAAAAGTTAATGATTTTTGAGAAGAACTTCCTTGCACAACACGTTTTTCATTTTAAAACTTGTTTTAGTGTAAGAGGGTCGGGGAAAGGAAAATCATACAATCATTTTAAACAGATTTTGACAGGCTCTACCCAAAGCTAAACTGAGGAGTTAATTTCCTCTCATTACTGCAGCCTTGTCAGCTCCACAGGGGTCTTTTTTTTATTCCAGGAGATTCTCCTTGCTATTATTTTCCCAAATTTCCATTTGAAACCATTTTTAGTTTTGTATTGAAAGAGCACCCAAGGAGCAGCTGTGGTTGTTGACTGCAGAAGAGAAGTGGGAACCAAGGGGAAAAGATCTTCTGGGAGCTGAAGGTTTCCTCATGGGAACAGAAATGCAATGATTCTTCACATAAAATTGGAAATGAACTTTACACCATGACCAAGCAGCTCTGTTGATCTTTCCAGTGTGCTCTGGGGCTGTGCTGCAGCTCTCTGGGTGGCATCCTGCTGTGCAGGACTGTTTGATTGTTCAAAGTTGCCCAATATTTACTGATTTCAACATGGTTCTGCTACAGGGAATGGTGGAGAGGAGAGCAGGACTTTCTTCCTGCATCAGCCACTGATACTGGGCAGGTTTGGGTTTTATCCTTTCTCCCATCAAGATTTCTCATGGGGTTTTTTCCTTCCCCTTTTTTCTTTTTTAAACTAATTTTAGCTGCTGCATCATGGACACCCCAATTCTCCAGCCCTATGAAGTGCTGAGAGCTCACATGGTCTCACCTGGAGCCAAAAGCAATTCTTGCTTTGAGTGTCAGAGTCCAAGACTGAATTTTGAACAACCAGCCCTAAGGGAGCAGTATCAAAGATACAGGCCCCCATCTTTCTTCTTCCTAATGCTCCTAAATATGTTTACATCTCCAGATAAAAGTCGCTTCACCAATACAAAGAACAGTTCATTAATGATTGTTTTATTCTTTCAAGAGCTTAACAAAATTACCCTTTCTGTGACCCCCTCTGCAAGTCAGGAGTGCCTTTCACATGTAGCTTTGCTCGATTTAGAGTTCTGATGCAAACGCCTCCAGATAAGAAGTCTGCAAACAAACGATCTGCTGATTACGTGTCACTTCACCCACTGCTGTCCATCACCAGCCCACCACTCCTGCTCTGCCAGCATGTGGCTTTGTGGGGCCACAGTGACCTGGATAAAGTATTTGGCAACGCTGGGAGAAAGGAGCTGGAATGTGTTTTATGGCCCCGTGACCCTGGACCACTCAGCAGCTCAGCACAGACCCACAGGTGTGTGCACTGCCATGGGGAGGGCAGAGCTGCAAGGTTTGGACCCACCATGGATGTGTCAGACTTGGGAACTGTCTCTGTTGGTGCTGTCTAAACTCTTAAACTCATTTGGTGGCACCAGATGACAGCCTCAGCCACTGCAGACACAGTTACCTTGAGACAGGCTGAGTTAAAAGCTGTCTGCTCATCAAAGTTCAATCTTTCAAGCTTTGGGCATCTTTTCATGTAGTGCTGCAATCATCCAACACCAGGCAATTCCCTTAACCCCAACCTTATCAAATCATTGCCAGAAAAAGGCTTCACCCTCTCTTTGAAGCAGCAAACAGCTCCTTGGAGCTCTAAAATTATTCAAAGCCAGAGCAGAATATTACAAAGCTGTTCAGAAACTTTCCACAGAAACCATGCCTAGCAGACATCCAAGGGCAGAAGTTTCCATCACCTGTTAGCAGGATACCTCCACCATTATTTTTAACAGAGGACAGTTGGTACTCAGTAGTTTTCCATCACTTTTTCCAGGACAGAAGAGATGAGCAGACAAGAGCAGAGGAAAGAACAGCCTTTTGATGTTGCTGGAGATGTTATTTGCATGCAAAGCTGCCTTGTTCTGCCCTCTGGATTCCAGTCAAGGTTTTGGCCTGGAAACCAGTATTTCAGGAGGATCTGCATTGTTAAAAGATGAGCTGCTAAAGAAGACTCCCTGATTTCTGATGAGTTATTTTTAAGGCAGCATCTGATGTGAGTATCAACCCGTGAGGTCATAGCTTGGAGCTAAATTCCCTTAATTACAGCCTTCCCATTAAAATTAGGATATGAAGCAATAAAAGAGGCATTGGTTGCATCCCTGCTTTATTGTTATCAGTCTCAACTTGCCCTTGACTAAGCACAGAAGGCTCCATGTCAACCCTACCTGGCTCTTCACTCCCATATTGCCGTACACAGCCTTGCTAAATCCATCAAATGCAGCTCCTGTGACTTCATGATTTTATAGACTGCACCCCCTGCAGTCCCTGTGCCAGAAAGAAGGAAATTCGTGACACACTTGTATCCATGGTTGATTTCAAAATTTCTCCCTCAGTGGTGTCACCCAGGCACGCTCCTTCCCCAGTGTCTGATAGAGCCAGCTCACACTGCAATGTCCCCTCCTTTTGGGGACCTTTTGCTCATCATGTCTCTCTTCCCAGGACTTAGAATGGCTTTTTTTGGAAGTCTCACCCCTTGCCAAATCTGGCAGAAGTGGCCCACAGACTCAAATTTATCTTTGGGGATGAAAAGGAGTACATAAACACACATGTATGTGGTCACATCAGCCTTTTCCTTTAGGAAATCAAGCTGACAGGGCAAAGTAAAGATGTGGCCCCAAATTGTCTTTTTCTTCTGCCTGCACCATGCTGTGGCAGTAATGCATGAAGCTGCACCATGACCGAAAAAAAATTACTTTAACCCCAGATCCCTTCCATAAAAATTTGCTGCCTCCTTCACACCTCTTTGTGTACAGTGAGCACAGATGTCAACAACACTCATCAGAAAAAGCTTGGAAATTATTTTGGACACAGTTTAACTGCCAATAACCACACCATAATTAGGCCTCCCCAGCTACAAGCAAAACCTCAGGGTGTTGGAAAAGGTCCAGCAAAGGGGAGAGCCCCAGGCACCAGAGTGAACAGGCAGAGCAGCCTGGGAGGGGACAGGGGACACCAATTCCCCCAGCCAGCACAGGCAGCCAGCACTGCAAACACACCAAATACTTGTCCCACTTCACCATCACACTGGTTGTCTACAACCAGCCCTGTATTCACACATTGCATGAATAGCTCCTAACCAGCATCAGCCAGTAAATTTACTAAACAGAGGCCAAATCCCACCATCATGGTCTTGCCCAGGGTCTTGTCCCTTTTGGTTGCATAATAAATAACAGCTGCAGAAGGTGCTCCCAGAACACTGATAAATTAGCACATGTCTCATTTCCTACTTCAAAACCTGCTGCCATATGATTTGGATTGATTATCAAGTGCTCTGTCATAAAGGGGAGGAACTGGGGTTTGGCTGGCACAGTCTCTCCCAGCCAGTGACCCACAGGACTGTGATGGATGAACAGACTTGATTAAAATCAAATGACTCACAAAGAATTTGAGCATTACATTTGCTGAAGAAAACAGCTGCTCAGAGATAGGATCAGGCAGTGAATGAAGCAGTCATGAGGTGTTAGCAATGCTGCAGCCTGATAGTCTAAGGGCAATTCCTGTAGCAACAGGCAATTTATTTTATGGGGGAAAAAACCCGCAATTTTTCAGACATGTTCAGATTCTGCAAATCTTATATCTTTATATTGCCTTATGACAGGGACTCTTTCTACCTATAAATGTGGGCTTGCTGAAGCAAAGCTCTTGTTTCACTATTGGTTTTACTTATCTCCGTTGCCTTACAGCAGAACCTGGCAACAAAAGGACTTTTCTATCAGCAACAGGTTTCTGTGTACACACAGCCACTGAGCACAAATGCAGGAAGGGAGGTCGGCAGAGAGGGTGGGGATGAAGGCAAAACAAGGGAGGTCGGCAGAGGAGGATGGGGATGAAGGCAAAACTGGTGTGCCACACACTCTTGAGACGTTCACAGACCAGAATCAGGAAGGGAGGCTTCGGCTGCCCTGGGAGAGGGAGTTGATGGAGATTCCTCCTCTCCAGTCTGAACAAACCAAGTGACTTCAGTTGCTCTGCACATGGTTTCTCCTCCAGACCCTTCACAATCTCCGTGGCCCCCCCTTTGGATGCTCCATAACAACTTCATACCCTTCATATATTGTCCAGCCCAAAAGGCTGGGAAATACCTCTAAGCTCGAGTCCAACCATTAACCTGACATTGCCACTAACATTTCTCTCGTTTACCTTTGATTTCTATTTCCACCACACCTGTGTTCAGCCCCCGGCTTTGCACAACCCCTTAGGGCACACCCGGCTCCCCTAACCCCGCACCTGGGCTAGCACACCTGCGAGCCACCCTCCTGCTGCCCCAGCGCCTTCTCCAGCCTCTGCAGCGAGGAAAACACCCTCCAGAGGATAAAGCCCAGCGACAGGAGCCTCGTCCCGGCTCTGTGCGAAGGGGCAGAACCACCCGGAGATGCCAGCGCACCGACCGGGCCGGAGGGGACGGCGATGGGGAGAAGGATTGGGAGGATGGGGAGAAGGACTAGGAGGATGAGGATACTGGCTGGGAGGATGGGGACACGGGCTGGGAGGATGGGGACAAGGGCTGGGAGGATGGGGACAAGGTCTGGGAGGATGAGAACACGGACTGGGAGGATGGGGACAAGGTCTGGGAGGATGAGAACACGGTCTGGGAGGATGGGGACAAGGGCTGGGAGGATGAGAACACGGGCTGGGAGGATGGGGACAAGGGTTGGGGATGCGGGGCTGGCCCGGGGGACCGTGCAAGGCTCGCCCGGGCATTGCCAGCGCTCCCAGCCCAGCGAGGGGCCGGGCCGGGCCGGG
>VXAX01005536.1:209724-270955 GCA_013399835.1 Leptocoma aspasia
GTCTGTATAGGAATGGGGAAACTAAACTTGAGCAGCCGGCAGCACGCTCTGCTAGCCCTAGAGTGCACAGAGAAGCCAGGAGTTGGGTTTTTTTTTTTCCTTTAAGGATTGTTTAATCCAGTCGGTAATCACCTCATCCTGCTGCCTTATGCTTGTGCCCGGTAGTACTTGTGGAGAGTTTCACCCAGCCGAGGAGGCAAGTTCCCCCCTTGTTCCCCAGGAAATATTTCCACGATCAAAAATATTTTTCCTAGTAGGAAAAAAGTATTATTAGGGAACCCTTGGAAACTCATCTAGAAAGTCACTGCTATTTTTTCCTTTAGAAAAACGTTTATAGCCAGTTCAGATCCAAAACCTCAGCTGCGTGTGCCGGGGCCAGGGATTGCAGCTGTGTAAAAAATCTAAGCCAGGCTCCTGGTTCAGGAAAAATGTGGGGCCCATGCTCAGGCTCCTGACAGTGCTGGGAGCAGTTTAGCCATTCCATACTCCTGCCTGCAGAGACACAAATACTTGCTCTATAATTCCTGTGTGAGCTCAGGCAAAAAAAAAAAAAAAAGATTGAAGTCTTTTACTACAAAGAGACTTTTGTACTCCACCTGGCTGCTCTGTTCCTCATGGTCACAGCCACACCGTCTTTACTACACTTGGAGTAAAGATTGCGATAGAAAGATGTGCTGGGTGTGGTAGGAGTGTCAGGGGAGGAAGAAACTCGGCAATTTTCCCACCCCCACGCAGCAACACACCTTGGCCAGAGCCACAGGGCTGCAGTGCTTTTGGTGTTAACAGCAGAACACTGTGCCTGCTCTCAGTCCTTCCACACTGGCAGGACTGGGTTTGCTTCAGGAGCACTCAGGCATTCTGCAAACACGTAGAATAAAACCATTAAACAGTAGAGGAAATGAATTGTCCGGGGTGAATCTGATGTTGTCTCGTGACACAGCTCAGCACACAGAGTAGGAACAGATGCACAGTTACAGTGTTGGCATCACTCCACATTAAACCCAAAGTTACGACTGCAGATGAGCTGGCAGGTGTGAGGATTGGTTGGCTGGAAAGCACCAAAGCCTTTGGATCAACAAGGTTAAGTGTTGATAAGGCCTAGTTCAACCCCATAACCTTGGAGTTTGGTGGAGATACTCTGACATGTATATTTGGAAATTCAAATTATTTTTTAGAGGTCCTTGTGGCCTGCCAGCTCGGTATGTAGACTCATTCAGTGTCAAAGAGATGCTTGAACTGCAGGCCATAAATCTGTCAGACAACACCCTGCCATTCCCACATGTGAGTAGAGAGGTGTCCTGAGCTTTGGAGATCTTTGGGTGTTGTTGGGTGACAGCAGGGGTGGCTGTGCAGGGGGACACCTGAATGAGCCTCGGGGAGTAGGGACACTGTTGATAGTCATGTCAGTAATTTGCTGTTTTATCTCCAAGGGTCTCTGATCACCCTTTCGTGCCTTTCCCACCGGGTCGTGTGCCAAGTGATCAGCAGTGCTGTCCCAGCTGACTCTATCCAGGACAATGGGACTTCGGATAGTTCCTGGATAACTCGGCTGGAAAACAATTATGGATTCTACATTGGCCTGGGCTTGGCTGTCTTCTCCAGCTTCCTCATCGGGAGCAGCGTCATCCTCAAGAAAAAGGGACTGCTACGGCTGGTGGAGAAGGGAGGCACCAGGGCAGGTAAGGCTTTCGTGGGGGCAGGAGGGGAGGGACCAGCTGTTCCTAGGACTACACACACAGTCCAAATTTCAGCACTCTGGCTACAGTCAGTCTTCCATCAGCAATGTAAATAAGAGCTTTTGTGGATGCATCTTTGTGTGTGAGAACCAGACAGCAGTGCTATGTGAGAGCTGAGGAGCTGATTTACAGGCCTGGCATTGGAAAGGAGTTAATTTACAGTCCCTGTTTTGGAAAGGAGCTAATTTACAGAGCCCTGTGCTGGAAGAGCTCAGCTAAAAGCAGTAAAAGCAGCGTTCCCCTGGGACCCTTTGGGATCAGGGTGCCCCACAGCAGAGCCATGCACGCCCATCTCTCAGGAACGTGTGAGGCCAGGAGCAAGCAGAGCACTAAAAGCTCTTTGAAAAGGGTCCCTGTCCCCTCCCTCTGTCCCGGAGCAGAGCAGCACAGCCCTGACCCACTCCTGCTCTAAGTGAAGCCCCGGGCAGCTTTGCCCCCAGGGCAGCAGGGCAGGGATGNGCAGTGGTGGAGCAGCACTGCCTAGAGCAGAATTGCACTGTGGAATTGGACACATCCCATCAGCATTGCAGACATGCTCCAGCAGCAGGGTAAGCCCTACCTGGCAGCTGACCTACTTGCATAAGTGCAAAACAGAGCAATGATAATTAAATTACTGCTGCTTTCCAGTTCTGGCCTAGGAACAGCTCTTAAATAATCTTTCAGAGGAAGTAAATATCACCATCCCCATTTTAGTCTGTGCCCATATGGGGATGCAGAGGCATCAATGATGAAGTGACTGTCCAGAGACAGCCAGCAAAGCTACCAGCAGCAGCTGAGCCACTGGGCAGTCTCAGTGCCATCTCCATCCTCTGTCACTGGGCTGGCCACATACAGCTGCTGAACACAGATGGATTTGCTTTTTGACATTATACTTGCACAATGAAATACCAGTATTGCTTCAACTTTAGATACCTCTCTCCTCTTTCTCTCCATGAACTCTTCACACAGCAGAGCCAAGTGAGTAAAACAAGGGCAAACCCCTCTCTATTTTTCAGAATGTTTAACGTTCTGAAAGGAATTAGAGATTAATGACAGAAAATTGCAGCTGACAAAAAGAGCTCTTGGGAAAAACCCCGACCAAGCAAAAAGACCCTAAAACAAACAAACCAGCAATTTCTGAGGAATACCAGAGCATAACATTTGAACTTCAGCATTTGTGGAGTTGTTGAAGAACCAGAAGAGGCTGAACTCTAGCAAAAGATTTTCCCCTGTGTCCTGAAGTCTTCTTGTTCAACTCTTCATTGCCCCTTGTCCCATCTTGCCCTTTAATCTCTCAGTCCCAGGATGTCACCCCTGCTATGTGAGCACATCACTTTTCTCCAAGGCAAGTCAAACACTGCTGTTACTGACAGCTCCAGTCGGGTCAGATTTATCAAAAACATGGGCTCTCCCTGACCCAGCAAAATCAGGGTTCACCATGTCAGCAGGCTCAAACTCCTTATGTCCAACAGCCTGTGGGTTAGCACCAGAATTGGATTAGCTCCAAACACAGTCCATTCTTCCCACATTCTTCCCCTTGCAATTTATCCCTCTTCAAAGGGACATTCTCAGCCCTTGCTCTGAAGAATATGGTTGTTAACTCCTTCATGTGCTTTTCTTCCCCAGGAGATGGAGGCCATGGCTACCTAAAGGACTGGCTCTGGTGGGCTGGCTTGTTAACCAGTAAGTAGGAGCTGTTTCCCTGGGTTTGCAGCTTTTCCAGGGTCTGTCCCTGCGAATGAGGTCTGGAACAAACTGAGTATGGTGCTTGAAGCTTGTTTTCTGTTGAGTTCCCCCATCCTCAGCAGAGGTTCCTCAGGGAGAGGAGAAGCAGTGATCCACACAGGATCTCTCTCTCCCTCCTCCTGCAGGACTGGCAGGACCTGCTAGCTCAGTTTTACCTGATCAAAGGCATGAAAAGCCAGGTTTTAATAGGGCAGCTGGCAGGCCTGCCTGTGTACCAGGCACAGGGCAAACAGCCTCCCCTGAGTGCCTGAGGGCTCCAGGAAGGTTTCCTGCTGCAGCACAGGGAGATAACAAAGAGGTGTTGGTAGCACCTCCTT
Source organism: Leptocoma aspasia (assembly GCA_013399835.1). Classification (NCBI taxonomy): domain Eukaryota; kingdom Metazoa; phylum Chordata; class Aves; order Passeriformes; family Nectariniidae; genus Leptocoma; species Leptocoma aspasia. Next base: position 213,503 of record VXAX01005536.1, read on the forward strand.
CCTTGAGAAAACTTACTTTCCCTTAAACCAGGATTTTAAACCTTTATTTCCTGCTGCAGCTTTACAATATTTCCTAAAATTGGACTCAAAGCTGCACGGAGAGCTGCAGATTTCACAACGGGCTGTTTCAGAGCCCTCTTTTCTGCCTCTCACTGTGGCAGCTACAGCTCACCAGCACAGCCCTCACTGCTCAGGGACAGGGACAGCCCAGCCAGAGGGGGACACCACAGCCCCAAGGACACGGTGTGGAGGGGATGAGCAGCCTCCCAGCACTGGGGCTCCCACAGCCACCCCCTCCCTCGTCACCCCCACAGAGCCTGGCTGGGCTGGGGCTTCATGAGCCCAGTGGGTCAGCCCTGACCTGGCCAAGCTCTGGCACCCCCAGCCCTGCCCATGGAGGGGTTCCCTTCTCCAGGGGTGCCTCTTTTAATTTGAAATAGATTTTCACCCACTGTCTGTCCCTGTTTAGCAGCAGGATGAAACCCCCAGCAAAAAAAAAAAAAACACTCCCCAAGTGACATCTTGCTGGTTTGCAAACCCCCAGGAGAAAACACATAAAGTGCTCTGTAACTCACTGGTATTTATTTTTCTTGTGTTTGTTTAGTGGGTGGAGGGGAAGCTGCCAACTTTGCTGCCTATGCCTTTGCTCCTGCCACTATTGTCACACCTCTGGGGGCTCTGAGTGTGCTCATAAGGTGATTTTTGTGTCTATAATTTGCAATTTGCCTTTTTTATTTTTCTTGTTTGCCTGTTTGACTTGTAAAAATAGACTTGAAGGGATACTAATATGATTTATTCTTCCCAAAGGGAAAAAAGTCTCAGTGTTTTCTAAAAAACACTTTAACAGTTGTTGTCCTTTTGGGGGATCATTTGGGAACCATTGAATTAAGTAACTTGCACTTCTGGAAATGCTGGATGTGGAGAGCAGCCACATACACTGTAGGTTAAATTATTGCAAATATCTGCATTACTTCATTCCTTATTCCATCTCTTTAACCACTCAGGATTGGTGGGGTTTTAATGTTTGTTTGCTTTGTTTCATTTTGGTTTTGTAATCAAGAGTACTAAAAGTTTAAAAGGGTCAGAAATACCAGGCTTGTTTTNTGCCCCCAGGGCAGCAGGGCAGGGATGCAGCTGCGTGTGCTCGGATTGCATTAGCAAGAGTGTGTGAATGCAGGGCAGGCTGGCTCTGTGGGAACTCCGTGGTTTCAGAAGGATCCTTTGGAGCTGTGTTGCACAACAGCCTGCAGATAACTTTCCTCTAGCACCAGGCTCTCAGGGCGAGGCGTGTGTTCATGTGTACACACACACACACACACATATATATATATATATATATATATATATGGGCAGTGGTGGAGCAGCACNCACCATCCCCATTTTAGTCTGTGCCCATATGGGGATGCAGAGGCATCAATGATGAAGTGACTGTCCAGAGACAGCCAGCAAAGCTACCAGCAGCAGCTGAGCCACTGGGCAGTCTCAGTGCCATCTCCATCCTCTGTCACTGGGCTGGCCACATACAGCTGCTGAACACAGATGGATTTGCTTTTTGACATTATACTTGCACAATGAAATACCAGTATTGCTTCAACTTTAGATACCTCTCTCCTCTTTCTCTCCATGAACTCTTCACACAGCAGAGCCAAGTGAGTAAAACAAGGGCAAACCCCTCTCTATTTTTCAGAATGTTTAACATTCTGAAAGGAATTAGAGATTAATGACAGAAAATTGCAGCTGACAAAAAGAGCTCTTGGGAAAAACCCCGACCAAGCAAAAAGACCCTAAAACAAACAAACCAGCAATTTCTGAGGAATACCAGAGCATAACATTTGAACTTCAGCATTTGTGGAGTTGTTGAAGAACCAGAAGAGGCTGAACTCTAGCAAAAGATTTTCCCCTGTGTCCTGAAGTCTTCTTGTTCAACTCTTCATTGCCCCTTGTCCCATCTTGCCCTTTAATCTCTCAGTCCCAGGATGTCACCCCTGCTATGTGAGCACATCACTTTTCTCCAAGGCAAGTCAAACACTGCTGTTACTGACAGCTCCAGTCGGGTCAGATTTATCAAAAACATGGGCTCTCCCTGACCCAGCAAAATCAGGGTTCACCATGTCAGCAGGCTCAAACTCCTTATGTCCAACAGCCTGTGGGTTAGCACCAGAATTGGATTAGCTCCAAACACAGTCCATTCTTCCCACATTCTTCCCCTTGCAATTTATCCCTCTTCAAAGGGACATTCTCAGCCCTTGCTCTGAAGAATATGGTTGTTAACTCCTTCATGTGCTTTTCTTCCCCAGGAGATGGAGGCCATGGCTACCTAAAGGACTGGCTCTGGTGGGCTGGCTTGTTAACCAGTAAGTAGGAGCTGTTTCCCTGGGTTTGCAGCTTTTCCAGGGTCTGTCCCTGCGAATGAGGTCTGGAACAAACTGAGTATGGTGCTTGAAGCTTGTTTTCTGTTGAGTTCCCCCATCCTCAGCAGAGGTTCCTCAGGGAGAGGAGAAGCAGTGATCCACACAGGATCTCTCTCTCCCTCCTCCTGCAGGACTGGCAGGACCTGCTAGCTCAGTTTTACCTGATCAAAGGCATGAAAAGCCAGGTTTTAATAGGGCAGCTGGCAGGCCTGCCTGTGTACCAGGCACAGGGCAAACAGCCTCCCCTGAGTGCCTGAGGGCTCCAGGAAGGTTTCCTGCTGCAGCACAGGGAGATAACAAAGAGGTGTTGGTAGCACCTCCTTCCTTGAGAAAACTTACTTTCCCTTAAACCAGGATTTTAAACCTTTATTTCCTGCTGCAGCTTTACAATATTTCCTAAAATTGGACTCAAAGCTGCACGGAGAGCTGCAGATTTCACAACGGGCTGTTTCAGAGCCCTCTTTTCTGCCTCTCACTGTGGCAGCTACAGCTCACCAGCACAGCCCTCACTGCTCAGGGACAGGGACAGCCCAGCCAGAGGGGGACACCACAGCCCCAAGGACACGGTGTGGAGGGGATGAGAAGCCTCCCAGCACTGGGGCTCCCACAGCCACCCCCTCCCTCGTCACCCCCACAGAGCCTGGCTGGGCTGGGGCTTCATGAGCCCAGTGGGTCAGCCCTGACCTGGCCAAGCTCTGGCACCCCCAGCCCTGCCCATGGAGGGGTTCCCTTCTCCAGGGGTGCCTCTTTTAATTTGAAATAGATTTTCACCCACTGTCTGTCCCTGTTTAGCAGCAGGATGAAACCCCCAGCAAAAAAAAAAAAAAACACTCTCCATCTGACATCTTGCTGGTTTGCAAACCCCCAAGAGAAAACACATAAAGTGCTCTGTAACTCACTGGTATTTATTTTTCTTGTGTTTGTTTAGTGGGTGGAGGGGAAGCTGCCAACTTTGCTGCCTATGCCTTTGCTCCTGCCACTATTGTCACACCTCTGGGGGCTCTGAGTGTGCTCATAAGGTGATTTTTGTGTCTATAATTTGCAATTTGCCTTTTTTATTTTTCTTGTTTGCCTGTTTGACTTGTAAAAATAGACTTGAAGGGATACTAATATGATTTATTCTTCCCAAAGGGAAAAAAGTCTCAGTGTTTTCTAAAAAACACTTTAACAGTTGTTGTCCTTTTGGGGGATCATTTGGGAACCATTGAATTAAGTAACTTGCACTTCTGGAAATGCTGGATGTGGAGAGCAGCCACATACACTGTAGGTTAAATTATTGCAAATATCTGCATTACTTCATTCCTTATTCCATCTCTTTAACCACTCAGGATTGGTGGGGTTTTAATGTTTGTTTGCTTTGTTTCATTTTGGTTTTGTAATCAAGAGTACTAAAAGTTTAAAAGGGTCAGAAATACCAGGCTTGTTTTCAAACTGCCTTTCACCTGCCTTTTGTTTTATAAGCCTTTGGGGTCCTCTCATGTTGTTGGGTTTTATACTTTTGGCTGTTCCCAAAAGGGCTGAAACCCTATTTAATTTCTTTATTTTTAGATAGGAGATTCATACCAAACTACATGGCTCTGGCTACTTAAGGTTTTATAGAAAGACTGTATTATGAAATGCGTAAGCAAACTGAGAGTTAGGACTGCTCTGGTGTCTTGCCCCAGATTTTTTTTTTTTTGGACAACAGCTAGATATTTTTGCAGATATATCTGTAGCTCCAGTACTTTCAGAGTTTCTCTCTTTCTAATAGTTCTGATGATTTAGTTAAAATTAACATAGCTTTTTTGTTGTTAGGTTTAGGTTTTTTCTCTGTTACATTGGCCCTTGAAGTAATTTTCTTGGAGCACTAAAAGCTTCATAATGCTCAGCAGCTCCTGAATGATTCTGCTGACCCTGAAAAAGTATTTCTGAGGATGTGCTAAAACATTCAGCATTTTTGCACCTTGCTGACACAAGAGCTGTGATCTACAGGTCACACCTGCACCCCTGCAGGTTCAGCTGTGATAGATGTCGTGATTGTGTATTAACCCACTGGGATCCAACTAATTTACACCAAAATTGCATCCTTGTATCACATGGAAGCATTCTTAACGTTTTTAGAGCTGCTGTTCCTTCTTTAAAGGAGCGCAAAGCACCAGCTGATGTTTTTCTGTCCCGTGCAGTGCCATTCTGTCCTCATATTTGCTTGGAGAACGGCTCAACCTGCTGGGAAAGCTGGGCTGCCTGCTGAGCCTGGTGGGCAGCACTGTGATGGTCATACACGCCCCAGAGGACGAGGAGGTCACCACTCTGGAGGAGATGACTTCCAAGCTGAAGGAGCCGGGTACGCAGCCAGCCGTGTTTTCCCTCCTGGGGCCGGCAGTGCAAACCTCTCCCCGTGCCCAGTGCTGGAGTTTTGAGTTCTTCTCTCCCTCCTGCAGGTTTCCTGGCTTATGCTGCCATCCTCCTGGCTCTCTGCTTCGTCCTGATCTTCTACCTTGGCCCCCGTTACGGCCAGAGCAACATCCTTGTCTACCTCACCATCTGCTCCGTGATCGGCGCCTTCTCCGTGTCCTCAGTCAAGGGCTTGGGAATTGCCATCAAGGGCTTCTTTGCTGGCCAGCCTGTGCTGCAGCACCCACTGACCTGGATCCTGGTCATCACACTGGTGGCATCCATCACCACACAGATCAACTACCTCAACAAATCTCTAGACATTTTCAACACCTCTTTGGTGTTCCCCATCTACTACGTGCTGTTCACCACCATAGTCATCGCCACTTCCATCATCCTCTTTAAGGAGTGGGTCACCATGACCGTGGTTGACATCATTGGGACAGTCTGTGGCTTCCTCACCATCATTTTGGGGGTGTTTTTACTCCATGCTTTCAAAGACATGGATGTCAGTTTAGGGAATTTACCACAAGTTCTTCAGAATGAACAGCCAGAGCCAGTCACCAGAGATGACAAGAACATCCTGATCGAGGTGGACAACTCCAGTATTGCCCCAGAGGATAAACCCAAAGTATTCATGCTCTGCACTTAGGGTGTTACATGCCGGGGACTGGAGGTTGGGTGGGTGATGCCAATATTCCAAGTGCCAGGGGAAAATTTTAAAAAGGAAAAGCAGAAAATAAAACAAACTGTGTCTTTTCCAAAGTCAAATCTTTCTCCAGGCTTTTGGACGGGATCTCTGTCATGGTGTGGCAGCAAGGGGTGTATTTAATCCTCTCTGGGCCCTAATAAATGCAGCCACTGGAAACAAAAACCTCTAGAAATATGATAGTGCTGGAACAAAGCTCCTCTCTGAGGCCCCTTCCCTCCTCTTATTCTTGGCAGGGCTGATGTTTACCCTTCACTCCTTCCCCTGGGTGACCATTGATGTCTTTGTTTCCAGGCCTTGATGGGTCATTGATTAGTGGTTTTTGTCTTTTTTTGTTTCCTTTGTAGACACGTGCATGAACTCTAAAATACACACGAGTCTCAAGAGGAGGTGAGAGACAAGGACTGAACGGTGCTATTCACACTCTGCTCATCCACGTTTAATCACTTGCTCTGCAGATAAGGGGACAAGAATATTGGTGAATATGGGCAAAACATGGTGAATTTTGCAATAGCTGCTCACTCAGGCTCAGTGGCAGGACTCAAGCCATGAAGTGTTTTTACAGAGAGATCTTTTTGCCAGTTGCAGGAGTTTCCCTGAAGCAGTGTTAATTATTTTTATGGGAGTTTCGTTTGTTTGGATTTTTTTTTTTCCTGAGCAGCTCTGCTGCCCAGGCCTTGGTGAAGTTGCTGGGCCTGACCCAGACCCCACCTGAGGAAGGGCAGTCCCTGCTCAGGCTGGGGAGCTCTGGCAGGGTAAACCCCACATCAAGAGAAACACTCCCACGGTCTCCAAGATTTGTGACAATTTTTTTTCAGTGGCTGTATATATAAAATATTTTTTTCCTCAGGAAATATCTTGATCTTGAAAAACCCCTCAAATTCTTTGAGCCCCATGAGGTGTCCTGCTGTCCTCTGAGATGCTCACCTGATCATACCTGGGTGTGAGCATCAGTGAGCAAATACAGTGTGGGGCTTTGTGAGAGAGGACGATGCAATCTCCTTCTTTAATAACATTTCAGTGCTATCTGTTTGGAATGTGGAAAGGGAAATAAACGTTTTTTCAAAATAAAAAAATAAAGTTGCAGGTGAATCTGAAAGTTTTTCATTATTTCATGTTGCTAGTGTAGCCCTAAAGGATAAAGAGGCTGAGGGACAGCTGAGAACAACAGAAAGAGCATCTGGAGCAGAGTAAAACGGCAGCGACCTCCTTTGGTGGCAGAAAATAATCCAAGTCACTCACTCCAGCTTTGGTTTTGGCATCCTAATCAGTGTGATGCTTTCTGCATTTTATTTTAGAAAATGGCTGTAAATGGGACTCATCTTTCCTCACTCTAGAAGTGCATTTCATTAAAGCAATCCTGCCAATCCTGGAGAAATGCCACGTAGAAAATGAAGATTTGAACTGAGGTAATGAAATTATAGACAGTGAAAGAGCATTTGTTAATGACAACCAACAAATTTTATTAAAACTAGGCAAAAGGCACAATGAATTGCATTCTTCAAGTATTTGCATAGATGCATAGAGAGCATTACTGTAAACCATTAACATGTGGACACAGGAGAAAGTGAGATGTATTTTGTTGTAAGTTCTCCCAGGTAATATTATCTTTCAGCAGAATCAGGTTTTACCATCTTTTACTCCTCCTGCAGTTCCCCTGGTCTCACTCACTCAACTTGCACACATCTGAAAATTTAAAAGGACTTACTTAAAACTACCTTTTGGAGATTTTTGTGATATTCCAGCAATAAAGTTTTCTATTAGAGTTTGGGCATGCCCAGTTGTTCTCTGAGCATTGTGTGTCCGGGGGCATTTTTTGAAACCTTGATCCCATGCTCACATGAAATGCAGTGAAAATAATTTCAGTGACTTTTAGTGGCCATTTGCTGGAGATCAGGGGTGGGAGCAGAAGTGCTGCTGCCCTCAGTGAGGGCTCGGGTATGAGATCAAGTTCTTGTGGTTGAATCAACAATTACAGTGTACGTACAGTCCTGCTGCACTGTGAGCAGCCAAACCTGCCATTACATTCCAAGAAACAACAAGGTTGGGGGTTGCTTGAATACACATTTTTATATGTAATGTAACCCAACTATCAAAAAAGACAAAGATTAGAAAGCTGTTGTCTTTTACTTGCCCTCCCTTATTTCAGAAAGAAGTTTTTAGATTGATTTGTTTTCCAGGCACATAGAAGGTAAGAAAAGGTCTAAAATTAGTTAGATAAGGAATAATCTGTGAGAATTTCAAGACACACCATGTGAATTGTTTCCTTGTGGAGAAAGAGGTAGTAAAGTTGTGAAAACTAATGTGACTTAAGTTATCCTACAGATACACTGCTACATATAACTACAAATCTAATGAGTTCTTGGGGTTTATCTGGGATTTCTTTAATGAGCAGATCTTAGGGAAAGAACCAGCAAACAAGACTCAATTTCTTTATGCCAATAATAGTTTCTCACATGTGGAACAGCAGTCATGCTCTTTGAGGATTTGTCCATAATAAATCAGACACAAGAGGACTGTTGTAACCATAGCTCCAGATTTCCCTGTGTTCTCCTAGGAAATAATTTCAAGGAAAAAAAAAATCTGGCACAACAGAAGGTCTTATTTTAAAATCCTGAGGAAAAAAAAAACCCACATACAAAAGCCAAACTATTAGGAGAAGAAAAAATTAAATTCAAAAGGGAGGGTCCTCAGGGTCAGAACCATCAGCTGCTTAAAGTGCACACAGACAGCTCTCTCCATCCATGGCCTGGAGAAAAAACCTGGAGTAAGAGAGCTGCCCTACAGAAGCACCATGTGTTGTAGTAATATTTCGGCTGTTTCACCACCTGGCCATTTTTCAGGTAGGTTTCTCACTGGTTTGGGGAGCAGACAGCCCATGCTGAGTTACAGCTCAGCACAGACCAAAGCCTGAGGAGACACAGGCAGAAACATCTGCTCACAGTACCACACGCTGCAGAGGGGTCTCAGCACTGCCTTCTGCTGAGCCTCCTGCTGCTCTGGGTCTGGGCCAGAGCTGCCCTGTCGTACCTTGGGTGTGTCCTAAGGACATGGATTGGAGCTCATGGGCCATGCTGGGGCTGCTTTTGGGATTTACAGCACCAAGGGAAGACAAGCGAGTGCTGGAGGCTGCAGTGCTCCTGCTGAGAAGGGTTATATGGGGAAAATAATTAAATAAAAAATAATCCCCTCTGCTAAAGCTGATCGAAATCCATAGCGGCCCCACAAATTCTGTTTCCGTGGTCGGCTCCCTGTTGGGGCCCCCCTTGCCACCCCCTGTAAACAGAGAATAAACTGAAGAATGTTATCACCAGCTGCTCTCCCCAGAGGCAGTGGGTTCTGTATAGCACCAATATGCTCCTGCAGCTGTGTGGGGTGCTGAGGAAGCCAACAGGGCTCACATGAAAGCCCATCAAGGCCAGCACCTGCACTCACAGCTTGTTCTACCTGGTAATACTTAAATAACTGATTAAAAACACGTGGAAACCCCCATCACCCCATCCCTGCACTGGATATTGCACAACAATATTTAAATACCGTATAAACAAGTCAGCCCTACATGGAAAAGGCAGAGAGGGTCCAGCTGAGCCTGGCATGTACCTGGGGCAGCCCTGCCATGCCTGACTGCAGCCTGGTGAGTCACAGAGGAAACAGGGCTGGGGCAGGAGGAGAGGAACTGAGCACTGTCCATGGCAGTGGAGGTGTGAGAGTGTTTTTGGGTGGTGAAGGTCATCCAGTGCCCTGTGAAGGCCAGAGCCAGTCAGGAACAGGCTGCTTCAGGAATGCCCACGGGAGCCTGGCTGTCCCACTTTCAAGTTTTTCACTGCTCCAGCTGTCCAGGCACCAGCATTCTGGGTGAGATGGAAAAAGAGGAAAAGGAGTGAGAACTGATGGAAGAACAAGCGCTGTCCTCACCCTCTCCTGGAGCTGATGTTAGCCTGTCTGCATTCACAACCCAATGCATCACACAGGAACTCTCCCACAAGGAAGTTCCTGCAGCTCTCTCCATTTTCCACAGCTGGCCTCCAGCATATTGCAGGCTGGAGACACATAACTGTGCTGTGTGGAGTGGGGATGTTTTGTGTTAAAGGGCCCCGTTTGCAGAGCACTGAACTCAGTGCCTGGAAGTCCCTTATTAAGTGCCTATATTCAGGATGATATTTGTGAAACACTCCCTGCTGAGAAAGCATCTCCTTATCCATGGCTAGAGAGGCTGGAGAGAATTTTTGTACTTTACTGGGGTCTTCAAGTCTCGTGTGAATCTTCATGTTTTGCTGCTCTTCACTAACACTCCTGGGTCCCACAGCCCCTGACCCCATTGCTCTGCCCCACTCACACAAATGCCTTGCCTGAGGAAGTGTTCAGGGATGTGGAGGACTGAATTCACTGTTTTGCCAAACTCACTAAATTCTTAATATGAAACAGGTGAAAACAGAGACCCCTGCAATAAAGGTGACCAACCCACAGCCTGAAGGGAATACCAGCCTGCAGAATTCGTGCTCAGCCTCTCTGTCTCCACCCACCTGGGCTGTGCACAGAGGTGTTCTTCAGGCTGATATTCCCTTCAGAGCGTTTTTATTCCCCAGGAATGAGTGGTGCTTCCCACCACCCCTCTCAGTGCCTACCTCTGCCACAGGCTGGAGGATTCCTGGGGCTCTGCTGTGCCCAGGAGGCAGTGGGACAGCAGAGCTGCTCCCTTGCCAGCCTCTGGATCTGGATGGGATGGGGTTTGCTGGCAGAGCTCTCTGGGGTGGCCGGGGCCTTGAAATATCCTACAGGAGAAAGAAATTATTTTGAATTTAAATCTTAAGTTTTGGAAGTAATAGGTAACCTGTGTTCCAGAGCCTTTTTAATTAGCCACATTAACTGATGCACTTCATGGCTGGAAGCAAGTTCCACACACATAAAGTCACTGTTTGTTTGCCTCTACAATGCCTGTAAACACTATATATGTGCATGTTCTTGTGCCCATGCAAACACACACACACCCACAAGCAGTTATTATTTGTTTGTGCACACAGCTGTCCCTAATAGGATGCTCAGAGCATTATATTTTCCATTCACCTAATGAATTTCAGTCAGGAAAGCATGTCCCAGGGGGAGAAGTTATCCCCACAAGAGCCAATTGCCTGTTGTTGCTCAGGCTCTGTGCTAAACTGCTGCCTTACAGGTGTTGGTTTAACAAACACAGCTGCACTCACAACTTGGAGGGCACCCAAAACCCTTGCAGTCTCCTCAGACTATGCATAAATGCAATGCTTGATGGCTTGGGGATCTATTGCTCTCCAAGGATCTTGCCCTGTGACTCCAGGAAGGACAAGGCAGACTATATTCCACTGACTTCCAGGTCTGAAGAGCTCCTATAGGAATAGCAGGAGAGCAAATCTGGCAGATGGTGCAAGCATCTAGGAAGGACACTGCAACTAGCAAAGAGTGACATTAATTATTTCCCCTGTGTCTTCCCCAACTTGTGGCTCTCCACTAACCCAGAAGCAGCAAGGTTTCTTGTGGAAATCCTATGAAAAATGTTCCATCTCATAAGGCTGACTGAAATAAAGAGACTGGATGTGTTGGGGAGGGAAGACAAAGGAGATCACGGGGAACTTGTCAACAAGCAGCTGGGAAGGATACCCATTCCTTATTGACAACACTCAGCTTCCTGCTTTTGTTTTAGTTTTCTTTCCTGCTGAAGTGCCGGCTGTTCCCAGGAACAATGGAGCTAGAAACAAACCCCATTCCTCAAGATTTTACTCCATAGGGTTTGTTTTCCTCTATGTCCTCCAGAGAGAGACTGCCTGGGAGCCAGCCTCCTGCTACCTGCTGTAACTGGGCCCTTTTTTGAGGGCCCCAATACAACAATATTATTTTGCAAAATGGGTTGAAGTGAGTCTGAGTGATTTACTATCTCTCCAATAAGAATGTGGGGTCCATAGTAAGTTTAGAACAGAGCTGCCAGCGAGAGAAACAAATCTTTCCTTTTAACCCTCAAAATGACCTAATGGAGAGGAAGCTCACATAAGATGGGGTCAGTTTGGGTCAAGACTAAGAGTTCCCACAGGGTGAGAGGCTTCACCAGAACAAACCTCCCATCAAACAGCATCTACAGGACAGCAGCAGGACTCCATACCTGAGAGGGTGGAGGTTTGGGAGCAGGAGGTGCTGGCCTGCTCGGGGGTGTCCTCCGGGGAATGTCCTTGGGAAGTGCCGGCTGCGCTGGCCCCACGGGCTGCCCCACGCTGCAGCCAGAGAAGCTGGGTGCCTGCTGCCTGTTCACCTGGAGCCCTGGAGCTTGCTGAGAAGGAGGTTTGGGTGGGATTTCAGGGAAGCCAATCACCTGTGCAGAAGAGCCACAAATCCTCATGTATTTCCACTTCAAACCACCCTTTATACTCACTGTGACGCTTCGGAGGATCTACGTGAGGTCCCCGAGCCACAGAGTAGAAAATATTGCCTGCAACACCAATATGTGTTGTGTATGTCCAGTAGGTGTTGCTTAGATGGACTGGGACAACCTGGGATCATGAGGCAGAAATGGGAATCAAGAGAACACAGTAATCCAGGCATCAGTGTGACACTTGCAAATAAACCCAGGGTTTGCCATTTCTCCAGTTTTGAGATGGGGGATGTGACAACAGAGGATCCAGCAGGAGAGACAAGCAGCCACACAGGCCTGGTCAAATCCCAGCTCCTCCCTTTGAGGAAATCACTAGGAACAGGTGCTACACTCAGCTAACACTGACTTTCAGCCACGGCTGATGTCTGTCTCCTTTTCCCATCCTTTGATAAAACCACTCTCTAATTCCAGCGGGAGGGGAAACCACATCCCACACTTTGGGGCAGATGCATCTCTGCCCTGCAGGTGGAAGATGATCTTGCCCCTACCTTCCTCTGCTGCTGGGGGGTTCTCAGCTTGAAGGCAGGGTTTGCGTGCCCAGTTCCAGAGTTGTCACTGACAATGAAAGAAAGAAAAGGGTGTTAATGTCTTGATATGTTTTCTCCTTTATTTTCCTGTATTTACTGTTTTATCTTCACTGGAGTGAAAAAATGAGAAACCAATAGTGACTATACCAACAAATCAATTTAGTGACATTCTTCACAGCATTTGCAATGTGTCTTCTGTCCTGGCAGGAGGGGGGACAATCAGACAAAGCACAGCACTGACAACTTACCTGAACTGAGGTGTCTTCTTCAGAGAACAGATGGCAAATTTACTCCAGCATTTCAGATAATAGAATAAAAACAAGATTCCTTTGAGAAGGAGAATGGGAGCCAGGATTGCCAGAGCTATCACAACTGCTGAAGAGCCTGAGGGCAAGAAAGTAGAGTTTTTTTAAATGAAAAACTCTCTGCTCCCAGCCAACTCAAGTCCTTCTGAAGTGGCCCCGTAGCAGAGCTGGTCCCTCTCACCTTCAGGCAGAGGGGGACCACTGTCCAAGCTGCCTCCTGTCCCCTCCTTGTTGCAGAACGGGGGGGCCCACCCCTGGCTGCAGTGGCAGTTCTTGTTGTTGTTGCACACCTGGAGAGGGAAGATTCAGAGATTCAAGTGGAAGCTGCTAAGAAACCTGCAAGTCAAAACAAATTAAGGCCTTGCTGAATTAAACACTACAGGAGAGACTCCAATGGGAGCTGAGTGTCTGGAAACTCTTTTCTTCAGAGTGGAAGCAATTTGGGATAAACTGCCCTAAATGTTACTTTTTGCTACGTGTTTTCTTTAGTAAGTCTCATACTTTTTATTCAATTAAACTGGGCCCAGGATATTTTTCTTTAAGACTACCCTTTGTTTTTCATTTATTGCAATTCATATCTCTCCAACAGACCTCCTTAAATCCTATGTCAAAGGGACATTCATGGACCAGAAAATGCATCAAACAGGAAAGAAATATGCAAACTGATGGCCAAGAAGCCAAAGCCCAGAGCAAACTTAAGGAAGGTATCAGAACTGAGCTGAACAAGCAGCCACAGAAGAATGGAAGCCCATCCTGCTTCAGCCTGGAATGGAGATGAAAAAGAAGACACTTACTCCATTCCCATGGCACTTCTTGCTACAGCTCTCAGAATCAAAGATGATGGACATGTTCTGGCAGCGCCCCTCAAAGCAAACCTGCACAGAAAGCATCCAAAACCTCAGTGTTAGCTCTCTGAGTTATCTACCATGTCACTGCCTTGTGCTATTTTGGGACTTGCAGGTCCCAGACACCTTGGAAATACAACTAATTAACTCCCTGGGCAGAGTAACAGGAAATGAAGTTAACCTGGTTCCCAAGCAAACAGTTAATCACCACCCTAAATCCCAGCCAGTGTGAATCAGAGAGAAGTGGGAGCTCAGCTGGCCATAGCTTGGCCATGCCTATGTGGCAAATCCCTGAAAGAGCTCTCACATGTTTTGGTTTCCAAATGTGTCTCATCCTTAAGTGAGACAACTTCAACCAACTAGCAAATCCCAGAGCACTGGCTCTGAACTTCATCTGGCAGAGACATAAAGCCTTTGGTGTGTGTCCTTCCATTGCTTCTCTGAAGCCTCTAAGGAATTATTTTTCTAACAAATACAGAAATCTCCTAGAAAAGCATTAGACATAAAAAATTAATTAATTAACAAAGCACATTCTGGGTGGAAAAGCGACACTCTGAAGCTCCCCCAAGCCACTCCAGGCAGAACTGTACTTACATGATGGCTCCCACACTTGGTTCCTGTCAACACCAAGCCAGGGTCCAGCATCTCCTTCTCTTCACTGTCAGATCTGTAGACGTGGGTCCCACGGCAGTGCTGCATGTTCACCGTGGTGTCTATGGGCACTGCATTGGGCTGCAGGGGTTTGAAAGCAGAGCTCTGGCACTGGATCTTCCCACATTTAGCATCTCTGATTTCAAAGGAAAGGCTAAAGTGATTATTCCTGGCTTGCTGAATGTTTTGCAGACGTGAGCTCTAAATGCAAATTAAAGCAGCTGTGCTGAGTCACTGCTAAATGAGCAGGCACCTCCCCAAGAATTATCCCAAGCAACAGTGTCTGATGGATACTGATGGTACCACCCCACAGTCCCCATGGATGGTCAACCTCAACAAAATCAGAAGTAAGACTAAGAAATTTTTGTCTCAGTTAGAAAGCTACATTTATCTTAGAGATTAAAAAAATCCCCCCTCTTCTGTTGCTTTGGAAGAATATCAACTAGATGTTTGAAAATGGTGAACTGAAATCTTCAGCTGCAAGGGCTCCAAGTCCCACAAGGATGCAGCTGGTTTCCCAGGAGACAGAGGGAGGGAGTGAACCAATGCATGGATCAGTTTTATCTCCTGGCCCATAATTTTATAACATATAAAAACATCTTCTCCAGTGAGCAACTCTGGGCTGCCACTCTGCTTGTACCTCATCTCACACTTCCTGTAATTCCCGTAGATGTCTTTCCCGCAGTTCCCGTAGATGTCCCCAGCAGCATTGACCTTCTCAAAGCAGGCATCTGGTGCTGGCTGTGCTCCTGCATGGGAGAGACTCAAGTGGCTGCTTCGTCTCACCCCACGCCAACCACTCCCTTGTCCTTTTTCTGGAATGGTTGGAGCACGGGAAAGTTTTTGCTGCCTCCTCCACGTGAGTAAAGCAGGAGGAAAGGCTCCTCAGACTCTGCTGCTGACAGCAGGTATGGAGGGTACTCCTGCCTTGCACAGGGTGAGGAGCAGCAGGGTGAGGAGTAGCAGGAGTAGAGCAGGTGCTGGTTCAAAGGAGAGGATGTTTTGCTGCAGGCAGTGTCCTTACCAGGCCCCCAGAGCTGCACACACTGGTCCCTGTAGGTGAGGCACATGCCACTGTAGCAATAGGCCTTTCCCCCGTCACAGGGAGCCCCATCCATCTGGTAGGAGTTGAGGGGGCAGAAAGGGGACTCGCCAGTGCAATATTCTGGGAGGTCACAGACTCCTGACCTCTTCCTGCAGGGAGTTCCTGGAGACATCAGCTAAAAAGAGACAGTGGGAAAAATTCAGAATTATTGCTTTGCTCCTCTGTGATTTCATGTCTGTAGATAAAGCAGAACCTTGCTTGTGTCACTTTGTCCTCCTTTGTCTAAAGATTTTGAGGCCAGCAGTGACTTGTGCCTCTGGGACTTCATTACCTGGGTGAACTGTGCAGAATAAAATTAATGGCTGGATCCCTTCCCCAGGTAGCAATGAGATCATGCACAGAATGTAAGGCTGCCAGACTTCATGGGGACACTGATCCATCTCACTCAACCCTAGGGTAGGATCCAATTTGCCTGAACCATTTCTGACAGATGTTTGTGTACTTTGTTCTCAAAACCCTCCCTGGTTGGGAAGTTTGTTTCTGTGTTTGCCTGTCATTTCTGCTGAAGACATTTTCCTGATGCATAACTTATGTCTCCCTTGCTTATGGGTTTACTCAGTTCATTCTTCTCTTGTCCACCACACACGTGGAGAACAAAGGGCACTCACAGTTACATCTGGGAGGTTGTTCCAAGTGAGTCCAGGTGGATTTCTGGAAATTGTTTTCCCCATGCTCAGGATAGGTCAGTAAGAGACTCAGTAAGAGTCAATGTGCAAACATAAAGGTGAGCTTAAGAGAAATGTTTGCCCATGTTCATTTTTGAGTTAATTTGTTGTCAAATTTGAGATCTTTGGCTCCAAAACCAGGAACACATTTTAACCAGTCGCTATAGGGAAAACTGAGATTTAAAATTATACTCTTTGCCAGCAGTTCTTCAGCAAACACCTGAGCTAAAGGAATTGAGCTACACCCCAGAAAAGAGGGTTCAGAGCAAACACAGCATTCAGCCTAATCCCTGGAGGAAGTGTTTGCTGCAAGAGCTCTGTCTAGATTTCTTCTAGAGCAAATGGAGAGAAATATCAGCTCTGATTCATCCCTCAGTGTTTAAGAGAGGCAGTGTGGCTTCACTCCAGCAGCATTCACAGCTCATCTTAAGATATCACAGGAGTCAATTTAATCAGCCAGAAGAAAGGACTCCACTGGTTTGACTACACTTATGGCTCTTGCATCCAAAGAAAAGTCAAACCAGGTGAGGAGTTAAACTCCACATTTGGCTGTGTTTTCTCCCCCTTCCAGTTTTCAGCCTCACACTTGCACCCCTGTTATTCCCTTTCCTCTTAGGAAAACCCAGAGATCCCACCTTGCACTGGTGGCAGCAGCTGCCATGGGCACATTCAGCACCAGGTTTCAGGGAGCAGGTCCTGGGGTCACAGCAGGGGTTCCTGCAGTCCTGGAAGACAGTGAGATGCAGCAGAGCTCACAGGGCAGGTCTGAGCTGGCACTGATGTGATCTCACACACAGAGTAACACCCTCCCTTCCACATCATCTCATGGTACCCAGCACTGCACAACCTCCCTGTGATGGGCTGATGGGACACAACTGCTGATCACATCTGGACAGTCTGGGCTGCTGCTCCAGCTCCCTTTTCTCTTATGAGGCAAAGGATGGATTTGCAGAAGTGAGATGCAGTGCTGAGAGAATACCCATCCTTAACAGGAGTGGGGCCATAGGTAAAGTGAACTTATATATGAAACTGCAACATCTGGAAGAATTTTTTTCACTGAAAGGGTTGTTAAGCATTGGGATGGGATGCCCAGGGAGGTGATGGAGTCACTGTCCCTGGAGGTGTTCAAGAAATGACTGGAGGTGGCATTCAGTCCTGTGGTGATGGGTCACAGGTTGGACTTGATGACCTTGGAGGTCTTTTCCAACCTAAATGAATCTGTGATTCTGTGACCTAAAATCACTTTTTCATCTCATTTCTAAACAAAGTTTTAACCACCTCTGTTTAGCCCTGGACCACACCATCCCTGAGTCCTGTGGTGGATTGTACACTGTGAAGTCAGATATTGTATTTTAGAACCTTGATTTACATTTACATACAGGGAAGATATTTTTGTCTCCTGCACAAAGAAAAGCTGATTACAGATCACAAAACTGTATTTGCAAAATACGTAATAAAAAAAAAAGTGTCCCACTAAACCCCAGATGGTTGGATCTGAACAATTGTTACCTCCACCTCTCCACAGTCACACTCCTCCCCCTCTTCCAAGTAGCCATTTCCACATTTCCCTCCACCATACATTCTTTTGGTGTCTGGCATGTTGGAGAGACACATCCCTCCACCAGACTGCAGGTACTTCTCCAGCTCTTGCCTGTTGCACTGGTTGAACACCTTGGGGAATGGGTGCCTGAACATAGGATAGAAAAACATGAAGACAGGTCTGGGCAATGGTTTAGAGAACCAAAAAGGAGCACATGCAAATCCTGACAAGTGCCAAAGGACACAGGCCTCTCCCTGAAATTCTTGGAGTTGTACTAAAGCAGATTGTGATTTCCTGTGCCTGCACCACACAAGTGAGACTGCACTGCAAGATTGTTTATTAATATAATGGCCTTAGAAAATGAGCTTTAAAGAACTAAAATATCTTGATTACATTTGACTGTGATTGCTGACAAGCATCGCTGTCCTCTCCTCCTCAATACTGGAGCTGTGGCTTATTCCTAACTGCTTGAAAAGCCTGAGAGTCCAGCACTTGGCCTGTGAATAACTCTCAGTGAGCCTAACAGCTAAAAATAAAATTTAATTTTTCCTATCTACCACCTCATTTTGAAGAATGTGAATATTGTTTGAGGCATGAATTATTAATTTCTGTTGCTACAATGCCTGTGCACTCCATGGATGTTATGTGCTCTACTTGCATGCCACTGTGCTTTCACTTCTCACCCAAATGTTTTGGAGGAAATGATGCACATAAAAGAAGATGTCTATGAAAAAATAATCTGTTCAAACAGAACAGAGAAAATGGTGAATGTGGCTTTAAGTGTATGGGTTTGTCTAGCATGTTTCGTGACTGCATTGTACAAATTGTTATGTTTCCTCATCCAAAATCAAATTTTGGATTCCTATGGGCTTCTAGAGCCACTCTTGCTTCCCTTTTCTCTCAAAGACTTCTTTCCTGTTAAACACAAGCTCTCAGAAAGGAGTATTCTTAAGAAAAGGGAACAGGAAAATTTTCCTTTTGCCAGACAGTTCAGAGCTCCACGTTTAAATGCTGCAATTACCTAAGGCCAGTCTCAGGCAGGAATCAGTTCCTTGGGAATTAGCAAATTGCTACTGCTCCATGACCCAGGGTTTGTCTAGCATTTTTTTGTCTATAAACCCTGACTCCAGCAGGCAGCAACAAACCCACTTTCACTCTACATTTCTAGTTCTTACTCCACCGAGGCTCTTGTAACAAAGCCCTTCTGCATTCCTCCCTGAGCCCATGCAAGATGAACTCACCCAGTTGCAGAAGCCATGATGCAGCCCCCATCTGCTGCAGGGGTGGTACAGCAGCCAGCAGAATCGTGATTCATGCCAAAATTGTGTCCCATCTCGTGGGCAATGGTAGCAGCAACACCAATGGCATTATCAGAGTGGTCCTGTGCAAGGTCAAAGAGGCACGTCAGCATTTTACCTGTGCCTGTCCTGTGCACCTCTGGGTCAACGGGGTGAGGGGAACTTCTCATTTGTACATGTAGAAAATATCTACTGAAGGTATTCCTGCCTATAAGCAGGTGAGTGGAGAGCTCCACAGGAAACATTTTCTCCCTGGGCTTTAGGAGGCATCTCTCCTATGTATTCACGGCTGGCAAGAAGCTTTATATTGGGTATTGGCAGTTACTTACCATGTTTACTCCTCCTGACTGGAAATCAGAGCACATGGCCATCACGGGAGCCAAGCCCACTGTGGTACCTTTGAAGGACACACCCCTAAAATCAACCCAGAAAGAGCAAGAAATGGCACTGAGGCACTCGAGGAGGCAGGCAGAGAAATGCACCCAGCAGTGCACAGCTCCTTACACAGTGTCAGGGGGACACATTGTCTTTATAGTGTCTTCCAGTGCAGGACACCATAGCAGAGCTACAAAGCCTTTAGGTCTGTTTATCTTGGACTGCTACTCTGTTTTATGGGCCAGCCAGACAATCCTATTTTTCATAAATAGTGCTCCTGCTGAGCTTTGCAACAAGCACAGAAAAGATTATTTCTGGATCCTTAGCTGAGTACTGTTTGTGAATACTTAATTTATCATAAGCCTGATATTTGCCAGCTTGGGATTTGGGGACTTGAGAGAGTAGTAGGTAACACTTCTGAGGTGCAGCCAAGCTCTGCTCCTGCCTCTGAGCTGGAATTCTGCACCCTGACAACATCTTTGAAATGGGAGCCCTGGAAATTGTGCTCAGGACATAACCAGATGGAGAGGAAATACAATGGGAAAGGGAAAAGGGAAAAAAGAAACCCAACCAAAGAAAACAAGGGAAAAGGCATTGTATCTCTGCATTCCAGCCCTACAGGTCCTCTGGCTCATCCTGGTGGATGAATTTCCATGGAAGAGGTAAGGAGATCTGAGAGCCGCTGCAAATTTTTCTTCCAATGCCATCTGCATTGCTGGCCAGGCCACTGGCCCTGATGGGATCAGTGGTCCATCAGTCACAGGCCATCATCATCTGGCTCCCAGCACCAGGCCTCTGTGTGTCAGTGAGATGGATTAGGAATTAATGCTTTCCACAAAGCCACTTTGAATCCTGGAAGGATATCATGGTACAAACTGATTTCCCACCCACCCAACCCACTTGTAAGAAACAGGAGAAATGAGCTTACGTGACTAGTTGGGCATTATCATGTTTTCTGTGCAGCCTCTCTTTGCTACTCCAGGCCAGAAAGGACTTGAGGGTGGAGTAGGGATTATCTGTTACATGACATTTATCCTCATAATTCCAGATCTCCAGCCCCACCAAGGCAATCCGAATATTCAAGGCCCTGTAAAACTAAGATACAGAAAAGAAAAGAGCTGATAAAATGAGGACCACAAAGTTATTTTACTGTGTTTTAAATTTTTAATATATACTGCTAATTGCTACTAGAGATCCACATGTCCATAGAAGTTGCTCCCTCTGGAAATGCATTTCAGCTTAGTGCTGAGCTCTGCAGACAGAAATGTGCAACCACCCAAAAATCTAAACTTGACTGAAATAGAGACATTGAGCTTTCATTTTTGAATGATTGGCAAAGACATAATCTGAAGAAACAAAGACTGAAGAGTGACATCATGTTTCATCTTTCCAATATGCCAAAATTCCTGAAGAGAGTAAGGAAATAATCTTCTGCCCACGTCAAGTACAAGCGGGAGAAGCATTCATGAGTAGTGGGGTGAAGGGAACGATGGAAGGAGTTTAAGGGGAGCAGAAAGGGAGTAGACCTGAAAAGTAAGGGAGTTTTACTTCAACAGCACTAGATAACACTGCAGGGATGACTTCTGAAAGCTCCTTCCAGCTCTACATCCCAGGTTCTCTACCACTTCAAGGGAATACCTCAGTCCCTTTTCAGAAAGCATTACTTAGGTAACAGTTTTTACAGAAATGTAGTAAAACACAAGGTGCTCATGCTGGCTCCAAGGAATGGAGATTCTCCCCACCCTGTTCTGGATTTGCAGCAATTGTTTGGCAGACGCTCTCCCCAAGTCCTTGGGGGGAACTGCCAAAACATTATTCTCTCTCCCAAAACGCCAGGCTTCCTCTGGCCCAGTTAATTCTCATCTTTTATGATCTGGGCCTTGCTTTCCTCCTTTCACACACACTCAGTCTCACCTTATCTACGTAATTAGCAGCCTCCACTAATTTATGCCTTGTGGCTTCGATGCTGGAGTGATGTTTCTGAAACTGAACAAAGTGAACACGTCAGGCAGCACAAAGGCAACTACAAAGAGCTGAAATGTGTTAAAATGAGCCACATTATTCTGGAAATAAGAAGGTAACTATGAAGTGAAGTCTCCCTGCACTGCACACCTGACTTTAAGCCCCCCTGTACAGGTATATTCAGGATTTATCCCTGGCACACCATGGCAGTGATGCTGCTCAAGTGGTGGCACAGTGGAGCAACCCAAACTTATCAGAGCCCCCAGAGCCAGGGGGTAACAAAGAACTGGCAAATGTGCCAGGTAAAATGTGTGATAACAGGACTTCCTGTCTCAGGTCAAGGCTGCTGGAGCTCTCATCACATCTCACTCGTCCAACCAATTTGCCTATTTAAACCACCTGGCAATTAATGAGTTAATTTTAAAAAACTGTTTAGTTCAAAGAGTCAAAGTGGCAGAATGTTCAGATTTTTGTTTAACAGATGACAAAACCCTGGACTTTTCTTTTAGTGAGGGACACAGCAAAGGAAGGGCAGTTAACAACACCACCATGAGACTGCCCCAGTTTGACCAAACGGTGAACAACATATGGCAGTTCCTGGGTATTATGTGTTTTCTCAGCTTCCCTGGTGTCCTGCTGCCTCACAGTGAAACTAAAACAGGTTCTGCCTCTTTAGCTTTGTTCAGAATAAATTATAGCCCAGAGCACTGTGTGGTTTTCCCTACTGGAGTTTCAAGTTGTAAATTATGGATAGGACCAGCCTGGCTCCCGTCTGTGCTGGAGATTAAACAATCAGTAAAACACTGTGTGGTTTGCAGTGTCAGTGTGTCTGGCCTGCTGTCCAGGCTGGGGATGGGAGAGGGATTGCTGACTTCACTCAGCTTCTCCCAGACCTATTCTCTGATCTGGAGCCTTAAAAATGTCTATTTATGTATCTGCTAATCATGGTTATCTTCTCTAGAGATTAAGTGTACTGCAGTCAGAAGCACATCACTCCTGGAAACCCCCAAATTTCCCTATTCTGAAGGCAGGCTCTCCCAGCCATAACTAGAACTGACCACTGCTACCCTGGGAGACCAGAACTGACCCTCAGCCCTCATCCAAATCTGCATCTCTCCCTGGGGCAGTGGTGGCTGCCAGGACAAAAGTGACCATGACACTTCTCTCCCTCTCTACTGAGAACCATTGGGATTGCAAGAGAAAACTTGCTGAGCCCCAGCAGCCCTCCCAGCCCCAGGAGATGCTGCAGGTGGGATGCTCTGTGGGTATAAAAATCCCATTTCTTACCTCTGCATAATCAGCCACGAGCAGGAGCTCCACATACTTTGTAGCCTGCAGAGTCTCCCGTTTCACCTGCAGCAGCAGCAACACTGGGTTATTGGGTTACTCCCCCAATATTCCCAATAAACTCCTCACAAAATGTAGAGGTAATTTTTCCCAGTCTGTTTCTCACTGGCCATTCACCTCACCCCACCCCATCACACACAGGGACCTCTAAATGTGATTGATTTAGGGCAACCAAGGTCAGTGTAGCTACAGCAAGTGCCCACAAGTCTGTCCTCAGCCCACCTTTGGTTCCTGTGTTGGAGGCAGGAACAGCTACAGCCCACCACAGTCCCCAGCACTCATTTACTTCCCTGCTGGAGCCACTATTTCACAACCAGCTTGCTGCAAACCCTCCCAAATGTCCTTCATTTCACTTCCTCAGCTATGCTCCTAGGGAACAGCAGGGCTGGGAACATGTGGGGTATTTGGAGCATCATGCATGGACTCAGGCTTAGCCCTGCTCACCCTCTGGCCTGGTGATTTCATCCCAGTTGTGAAGTTCCTGAGCCAATCTTCAGCTGCATCCCCAGTGCCCTGGTAGCCACAAGCTCCTCCCTGCAACCTCAGGTTGTCCACCCTGTAAATCAAGTGCTGGTTTGGGCTGTTGGGAGCTGGCTCCAAGATATAGCTGGAATTGCTGCTCAATACGATAAGTCCTCTGTTGAAACGGGAAGCAATAAAAGGGAAAGTTAATTACTATCACAGCAACTGGAGACAAATCCTTCTGCTGCTGCTGAGCTCCCATCTGACTCTGGCAAGACACTTATCCTTACCAGGCCAGTCAGCTCATTAGTAAAAAGGGTGGGAATATTTTCAGTTTGGAGGGGGAAATCCCTGAGCTTCCATATATTAAAATCCATTCAGTGGGCCTCAGACATTGAGGGGCTATTGGAGCATGTGCTGCAACCTGAGAAGTTTAACTTACAGCTTTTTCTTTAGGGGCAGTGGAAGCTTTTCCAGCAATAGAAGGAATTTGCCTTTAACAGACCTGACCAGAAAAATGTGAAGACTTTGTTTGTCAACAGGAAGAGCAGAGTTCTCTCTGGGTCATGCACATACCCAGATGGTTCTAGTTTCCTCAATGAGCATCTTGCAGCCAGGAGAGCTGGAAATCTGTGTGTGATGCCCTCTAGAAATGTGTGGCTTGGTAGGCACCACCCACTCTGTGCAGGCTCAGAGTGAGAACAGCCACGTGTGCTCAGCTCCTGTGCCTCCCCAGCAGTTAGAAAAAGATATCAAGGAGCTGCCAGCAGGCACTGACAGCTCAGGGGTGCAGGAAGCCTCTGCAGAGGCACACTGAACATCTCTGTCCCTCTGGAAAGCAGAGCCTAGGAAGACACAGGCTGACAGAAGCACGACACACCTGTGACTGCTTTTGGAGTATTTATTGCAAGCCACAGGTGGCTGCACTGTCCTGTTTATCTCACTGGCCGCTTTGGCCTGTGCTACACTCACTAAGATGTCCCAGGTTTGCTTTGGCAGGGGCTGTTTCCTGGCTGGAGCCAGTCCCATCAGCACAGCTTCCAGCCAGGCCCCAGAGCAGATGATCACTAATGTCAATAAAGCCCGTGTGATGTTTTGGAAACAAACTCTGAGCTGGTGTAAATGCATGCAGCTCCTTGGTCACAACAAACTGCTTCATTTACTCCTGGCTGAGGATACAGACCCCCTTTTCCAGCCAAAGGCTCCATTACTCCCAAAATAAAGGTTTCACACACACAGCCCTGGCACCACCCGGGGAGAAAGCAGAAAGCAGGGCTCACAACCCAGGAGGGAGCTCAGACTTGAAGACTTTGCCTCAAAACACACAGAAAATTGCCAGCTGTGAGAGAGTGGAAGAAGGTTTTTGCACAAGTGTAGAGCACTGGGCAGGGACATGGTGAGTCCTGTCCCTGCCTGTGACAGATGCAGCCCTGAGCCACAAAGAGTCTTTTGCTAAACTCAGTCATTGCACCAGTCCACACTGGCAGCACACGGGGGAAGGGTTCTGGAGCTGGTTAGAGAGCCATGGCTACTAATGACACCCCAATTTCTGCATTTTCCCCAACATGCCCCTTTTTATGCCCAGGTTGGGTGGCCTTTGAGAGCTGGTCCATCCACTCAGAGAGAAACAGGGCAGCCAGGCTGGGACCAGGGGCACTCCCAGGGGCACTCCCAGGGGCATTCCCAGATTCCTGCATCTCCAGGCACTCACCGCAGCCCTCGGCAGGTGCTGAGCGAGACGCTGGAGCGCTCCCGGCCGCGCACGACGCCGTGGTAGAAGCAGTGGTCCTGCAAGGCAGAGGGAGGCAGGGTTGGCGACGCACAGGTGGCACGGACATGATGACACACGTGCAATATTTAGGCGTCGCCGAGTCCCGTGCGAGCGCTGCCGACACTCCGGTTATCGTTCCTTTTCCGCTGCTTTTGGCGGCCGATTATCGCCGCTAAATCTCTGTGACTCCGCAGCGAAATTTGGCCTTTCGGCTGCCATGCACCGCCCGTGCCAGAGCATCAAGCAGCTCCTTGTTGGCAGCAAGAATTGAGAGCTCTGAGTCCCCAGGGAAAGGGCTCGGAGGGCTGCAGCATCCCAAGCTTTGTGCCTGTGACAGGAGCTGCCCATCGATGGCAGCTGGCCCCGGGTCAGGCCCCAAGGGATGTGGCTTCAGCCCCAGAGAGGGTGACACCGTGGGCAGTGGGGCAGCCCCCGTCTCAGGGCTGCTGGTGAGACAAAGGCAGCCTCTGCCTGGGACAAGGAGGCTTTGGGGCAGAAACGCCAACATATTCATTATATCCCTTCCCCTCACCCCGGGGCAGCAGCAGGAAAGATGATCTCATGGGGATTTTATCTCTTATTTTTGCTTTGTGACCAATGCACATCTTTGTGCTGCTGCAGCAGAGCCAGCCAAGCCTGTGTGAGATCAGTAATTTATGGGGTTTTTACTGAACAGGAGCTGGCTTATAGGGGCTGTTTTTCCCATAGGCTGGGAAGGTCCCCAGCGTGGGGAACCTGGTGGCAAAACTAAAAGCAAGAGGGTGAGCAGTGTGAGGAATAAACAATTCCCCAGCACCCAGAGAGAGGGGAGCAATGCTGGCAGCTGACCTTGGCTCTCATAACAGAGCTCAGGCAAAACAGAAAGATGTTTTTACCATTTTTGGGGGATGGAGCAGCTTTCCCACTGGAACCTCCCAGATCAGAAAGCTGGACTGCCCTCCCTTTTAGCTTAAAGCTGAGGGGATCTGTGCCCTCAAAAAAAAAAAAAAAAAAGGANNNGGTCAGGAGGAAGAGGTTCACCTGCTTCTGCAAGCCCCAGCCTGGTGTCCCATGCAGGCACAGGAGGGGAGGATCTCTGCACTCACCGTGTGGCTCAGGGGGGTGCTCTGGGCTTGGCCAGTCTGGCTGTAGTGGGTCTCGGTGTAGCCTGGTGCAAAGAGGTTTCTGCAGACAGAGTGGAGGGGGTGAAAGACAGGAAAATTTAAAAATCAAGATGTTAAGACCTTGCTTGTGACCTGTATTTCTGCTTCTTAGGGGTGCTGGAAGATCAGCTAGATCCAGCTCTTTCTGAAGCCAGTGTAAATATTCCTGCTGCTGTGAACCACTGCTGTGGATTTGGGGCAGTCACTGTTTTCTACCCATGGTGTGAAACCACCTGCAGCACCCTGAGGGGGCAGATGAGAGACAGGGATTCACAGGACAACACTGTGCTCTGTCCCTGCACTCTGCTCTCAGTGTGTCCCCCCTGCCAGGCACTTGTTCAGGAGCAGTGGCAGCTCGTGGTGGCCCAGGAGCCACGGGATCAAAAAGCAGAACCATCACCATGGGCTTGTGACCTGTGCAGAGCATGCTGTGATGGCAGAGGGTCAGAAGGTGGGAGAAAACTTGACCTGGCCTCTTCCATCTCTCCACTGCCCTGGCAGGAGCTGAGCACCTCTCACGGAGCACATCCGCTCCTGGAAGGGCCCCACAAGCCATCTAAGTGCTCTTTCAAGCCATTTATTAAATTAAAACAATAACAGAGAGCCTGTCCCTGAGTTCAATTAGGCACCAAGATCCAATTCCAACAGCTGCAAGTGAACAATTCAATTTTTACATGAGGAGTTTTAAAGGCCCAGCATCCCAACCTAATCACTGACCCTTAATGGGCACAAGTCTCTGTGCAGAGTTTTCTTTCTATTGCTAAATTATGCCCCAGATATACTGGGATTAAATCAAAGCACCAAGTCCAGCATAGCAAACACAATACAGGCCACATCTGGGTGCTGGTGGGAGTCCTCAGCTCAAACCCAGACTGTCTCCACTGCCCAAATGTGAGTACAATCATAAATCAATCTGTATCTGCATTTCAACTGCTGCCCAGAAGCCAGTTCACATCTTTGTTACAGGAAAATGCTGATTCCCCAATTTGAATTTGTTCATGTCATCCCCATGTACACAATATTCTCCCTGTCTTCAACCCAGGATCAGACCAAAAGTCTATAAAAGGAGCTCCTGAATAGAAAGCATTTTGATTTCGTTCCAGAGGAAACAGCCTTCTCCTTCTTTTTAAACATCTGCATTTGCTAAACAGTGATGTAAAAAGTACAGCAAGTCAAAATCTGGGCCAAACCAAGAAGGTCATATCCTGTGTCCATCTCAGCAACCATAAAATGTAGGTTTAAAGCAGTTTTTAAAAACAATAGTTTGTCTTGGAAAAATCTGGAGAAGGATCACAGAACATGTCCTGTTGATGAAATACTCCTGCAGCAACCCCACGGTGCTGTCAGGCCACCAAAGTGCCACATTTGCCATCCATGAGGATGCCACATGCAGCCTGGGCAATGTGTTGTCAGATGCAGCTGCAGCTCAATCCCTTTGCATCCCTGTTTAAAGCATGCCATGCACCAGATATTAGAACTAAACTGCTAGAAAGTAGGAAAAAAAGTTTTCTTCCTTTCTTTGCCTGATTTCTTTAAGCTGGATGAAGAAAGCTGTATCACAAGCAACCACAAAGAGTTTTTCCATCTTGGCTTTTAGTACCTGTCAGTCAGATTTTATCAACCTCGAAAGCATCTCTGTTTAAAAAAGGGACTGGGTGCCTGTGATATCTAATTAAATTACACCAGAACAACAGGAAACAAAACCTTTTATCGGTGTTTGAAAGTGCTTTGCCTACCTGACATCCAAAGGCTCAGACAGCTGAACAACAGACAACAACAGACAACTGTGCCACTGTTGTGTTTGATAGCATCTGATATCAGGAAGACAGCAGCTTTTATCTCCACTTTTAAAATTCAGCATAGCCCAGAAAACCTCACTTTGTGTCTTTCTGATGTGCTAATTCTTACCACCAGATGCTGTCAGTGATCAGAAGGTGAGGTTGCTGCATTCAGCTGTCCCAGGTCTGTAAACCCAAGATAAGCAATATCCCACAGAACATAACTCCTCCATCTCCCTGACTGCAGCAGCTTGCTCAGCAAGGGTGCAAGAAACAAATATTTAATCAGCAGATTGCATTAACTCACAGGAAATTGCCTTGAGCAATGCCCTGGCAGGTATCTGCTCTGTGTCAGGGGCAGACAGGGAAGCAGTGTGATCTGCCCTGTGCTGTTAAAGCCAGACACCAGCCCGTGGATTTCCAGTAGCTGAGGCTTTGCACAGCCTGCTTGTTTCATTCCCAAACAAGCACGCCTGTGTTTTCCTCCTGCTCCTTTATTCTTGGAAAGCATTAGCCATGAATAGCCACTTGATCTCCCCTTCAGCATCCCCTGGGAGGCTCCTCAGAGCTGGGAGTCCTGCCCAGTCCCAGTGCTGAGCACCAGGGCACAGGATGAGTCCACACAGCACAAGGGGTGTGCACATCCCTTCCTACTTGCACACTCAGGCTCCAGCCCCTCCTAGAGTGGATTAAGGAGCTTTGCCTGAATTTTTAGGGACACTTACACTGCTGCTCAGCTGAAAGCCTGTGTCATCTCCATGTCACAACTTCCAAGCCTCTCTGCACCAGTTGATTCCTACTCTACACCACAGGGTTCCTAAGAAAAGTCCAGTTTCTTATTGTGAGGTTGAAACAGTCCTATTTCGAAGACAGTTTCCAGCCTTAATACAGGGGGGCCCTGGGGCTCTTGCAGCACTGCCAGAAAGGGCTATCACAGGGGATTGCACAAGGTGTGGTGAGGAGGGCAGTGAGGAAAGAGGAAAAACAACAGGACATCTTGCAACACTCTTGGTGTCTTATTTTGAGCCTGTAAAATTTCCTTCCCAGCCCAGCTCATTTCTTTAGCAAGCACCAAGCTTTCCACCAAACTGTAAATAAACAGCAAACAAACCTTCTTGTCACCAAGAGTGCACCACAGTTATCAGCCAGTCGTGACTCTCTTTTGTGTACCAGCAGAGAAACACCCATACCCCAAAACCTTCTCTGCCATCATCTCAGGACAACATCCCTGCCAGGCTGAACAGCTCATTCCAGGGGAGCTCAGCCCTGCAAAGCACTGATGGAAGTTTCCAGAAGAACACAGAGTTCGCCTCCATGCTGGAGAAGGAAAGTCTGGAAAAAACGGCACAATTTGATTATTTCTTCTCAGTTACATTACATGTCTCAGTGACCACTTCTCCAGCAGCTCACACTGAATCTGCAAAAGTCTGGATGCAAAATAACATCACTTAAAGGCTTCTGAGATCCAGTCAGGCAGCTGGCAGATCGCTAGCACACATCATCTTCCTAAAAGGCAGCACAGAGTCTCTCATTAGAGGAGTTATCAGCATGAAGAATTGATGAAGTCAGAGAAAAAGCTGGTTTGGGATGGGAGCACCCTCCTTTGCTGGAGCTCGATAGCAGCTGCAGCTGTTTGGGGCCAGGGAAAGCTGCACACGAGCACTTGGGACGCTCTAGAGAAGCCCCACACCTTTCCAACAGGGACCAGCTTTCGGCAGGATCAGTCACTCCCCAAGATCCAGCTCAGCCTCCAAGCGGAGGGTGGAATAGCCTGCTCTTGGCAGGAATTGTTCCCCGGAAAGCCTTGGGAGCCAGGTTGGATACAAGTGAGGAAGCCAAACGAAGGGAGAGTGGCTCGGTGCCATAATGTACAGATGGCCTGAGAAGTTCCTGCTGATGGCCGCGGTGGAGCCGTCCTGGGCCCGCTCCAGCCTGTCAATGATATCATTGTTTGACACAAAGCCCTCCTCCCTGTGCTGCTCCCTGCCTGCAGAGCTGACAGCACAGGGCAGCCTGGCTCTGCTGTGCCAGGGGGTCACATACTTCACTCGTAAGCTGAGATGGGTCTCAACAGGAGAGGCAGGCTGAGGGCACGGGGCAAACCCAGCTCTCTTGGCAGGCAGCTGCCCCTGTGGCACTTGGGGACAGGGAGAGGACATGGCTTTCAGATCATCTGGCTGCTTCTGAGAAGCAGAGAAGCAGCTGGAGGAAGAGGGGCTGCAGGGCACGCCCAAACACTCCCAAAAACAGCAGAAAGAAAGAGGGGCCCTGCTTGCATGACCATGTCCTCTTGGTGGAGTGCACATTTCCCAGCTGCTCTAGAGAACCTCACCCCTATTTTCCTGATAAATGGGAGCAGTTTTGCCTATAAAATATCACTTTTCAGCACAAGCCTAAGAGGAGCTCAGGGCTGCCATGAACACACTCAGTTGCACCAGCCTGAGATCACTCACAGGCACCCAGGGTGCCCCAGCAGCATTCTGATGTTCTTACTAATTAGAGCAAGAAGGACTTTTAACAATTTGGTCCCATCAGCAACCTCGTTTGGGTTCATTTTATAGAGGGGCTAGTCTACATGGACAGCTGCCAGTTTGGAAACACCCAGCAGTATCTAGAAGATGGACATGGTTCTTATTTTCTCCCAAAAAACAAAAGCCAAATGGTCCATGAAGCTCTCACGAGAAACATCTACATTGATTTTTCAGTCATGGGACCAAGAAAAGTGAAGCCTGCAGTCTCTTACATCTCTTTCCCTGTCCCTTTCCTCAAATCACAATAAATCAGTCCAGCCAGGCTGACAGCATCTGGGGGTGGAGGGAATTGATTTTCCCAAGAAACTTTAGACATGAAATTTCCATCTACAATTTGTGGTCCCACTCCATTGCCTCTCAACAGGATCCAAGTAGGGTAAGAAGGGGAATGTGAACTCTTGCCTCTCAGTCACTTAAATGTTCCCTAAAGCCAGAATTTATTATCAAAACCTGAAGTGGCCCCATCTCAAACACCAACACATGACTCATGACAACACAAGCAGGCAGGCCTGCTTTCCATATTCACCACCAGTGGGAAATGGGAGATTTCAAACCTCTGGAATATTGCAGTCAAAACCTGGCACTTCATAAAACCAATTAAATCCAATTTTTTTTCTTGGTGAGTTCCATCCAGATGAATCCTGGAGCTCTTAAGCTCTCTTCCTCTAGAGCTTTTGCTAAGAACATATTTATTGTGTAAACACAGCAGTTTGGAAGGAAAAAGTGGCTTCCCAGCTATTGAGGTGGAACTAAACAAGCCATTTGTAAGGCCTGGGAAAGTATCACAGACTAAAGACTCTCCATCCCCTTCTCCCACCCACATCAACTGTGACATTCACTGTGTAAATTATGTCACAGGACGCAAGAAAGATTTGTCACATAGACCCTTTGCTTACCAATAGGAACCATAAAGGTTGCCCAGAGAGGAAAAAGGAAATGAAATAAATGGAAAGCTGGCTGATAATGAGTCAGTGCACAAAAGATTTAAAAGGCCCCATTTCCCAGTCTCTTCCTCTCTGCCCCACACAGAGTGTATCACTGAATATCCTGAGGGAATTTCCAGGTCCCACCCCTGTTTTTCTGATGATTCCAAGAGACAGTAAAGCAGGATAAACTCAATTTCCCCTTTGCATAACCCTTAACCCCTGCCCATGAAGGAAGCCCATTAGACACTGATGATGTGTAGCCCATCAGTGGAATAATCTCATATATCCTTCCTGCTCAGAAATGGGCAGCAACTTCCTCACTTCGGTAGGAGAGGCCCTGGAAGTGTGCAAAAGCAGGAAACACTGGAATACAAGTGACACACAGATCTTCTACTGCACCACTGAGAGCATCAGGCAGGGTGGAAGCGCTGTCACCTACCCAGGTGGGGCCAGCAGAGCTTGGAAATGATACTGCTCCCTATCAGATTGGCCTAAAAACAACTTTCTGTTGGCTCCTGAGGTCAGAGCAGATGAGCTCTGGACCTCCTTTGCTGTGTCCTCAGGCAGCTCCTGCACATTTCCACTGGGGCTCTGTCACCCAGTGCAGTGGCCAGAGTAAGGAGCTGAAACAAACAGCCCCAGGCTGTCCCAGGGATTCACCCACAGGCAGGGACAGGCAGCAGAGAGGGCCTTTCCCAAGTCTGTTCTTCCCATGAAAAAGAGAAGGGAAGAGAAGAGAAGAGAAGAGAAGAGAAGAGAAGAGAAGAGAAGAGAAGAGAGAAGAGACCTTTTTGCTCCCTTTCCTTCACTGAGGTGAGAAGACAAATTCCATGCAGGTTTCTGCTGTGCAAATGGGAGCTCTCCACTAAGAAAAGGCTCACACCAGGCAGTGCTGCCACACACATTGAGAGGCTCTCAGCCTGTCCCTGCTTGGCTCAAAGCTGCTTTTTATTAACAAATGCAAATGCCTTTTAAAAAAAAAGTCACTTTTCATCCAAGGTTTGCAACTCAGATTCTTCCGCTCCTAAGCCCCAGCCAAATTTAAAGCTGCTTTATAGGCAACTCTCCATATATTTGTTGTTTGTGCAGCTTTGAGCTTTCCAATCCCACAGCTGCAGGACATGGATTTGAGTCATTTAAAACAAGCCAGAGTTGTTTGAGCGATATATTTTGTCATTATTCTGAAATGTTAGTGTGTCGTGAACTCTGCTTGAAACTCCAGTCTGCTTCTGACTTCTTATCAAATTCCTGGACAGGAAATAATGCAATATTATGTTAACTGCTAATGCAATAATTGTATTCACAGCTATATGAAGCCCAAATGCAGATGTATGATGAGCTTATTACAAAACACTGGGTTGGGCACCACTCTGAAGCAAGATATGCAATAATTTCTGTGTTTCACCTCTGTGGATGAACACGATGTCCTTTTTATATGGAATATGAAATTGGATGGCGTGAACATTTCTTCCACAGTTGAAACTAGAATGTTTCTTCCAAAGCTAGTGCATCCTTACCCAAGTACAGATTATGACACTTTCCCCACTTTTCAAAGCAATATTATCAGTTGCCTCTCCAGGAGGAGAGTGGGGAATGTGCAATAAGGCTGCCTAATCCACCAAGAACATCATCTGAAGCAGTTTCAGTGGCTTGGCATATCTCCTTTCTAGTTTTGGGAACCACTGAGTAAATCATATCCCAACCAAACCCAAATTATGCCAAACATTTCAAGCTTTCCTTGATGGGAGTCTGGGATGTGGATACAAGAGTAAAATGTGGGCCAGGTGGGTAAATTCACATCCCTGTGCTGAGCCTGGGGACAGAGGGTGAGCACAGCACCAACCTCAGCAGCAAAGCTGGTTCCCAAAGGCTCCTCTAAACTGGAGCAATTAAATGGCTCAGTTCTCTGAGGCTTATTTTAGTTAAAAAAGCCTCAAGTACCTTCCTTGAAGTTGCAGTTCTGTTTATGCCCCATTTTCATGTGAATCTGGAGCTTACAGGTTTTGCACAGCTTTGAAGGGACACTTCCCACATGGGGAACTTCCCTTTCTCTCCTGCTGCCTGGGCAACAAACTCTTCCCAGAAGAAGTCCTGGATGCTGCAGCTACTCAGCACCCCAAACCTCATCCAGAACCTCAGCTTCCCCTGTAAGAGAAGTGATGAGCTCCTGGGTGCTGTGCAGCACCCCCAGGCTGGAACGTGAGGGACCAGGCTGAGCTCTGCCTTGCCACACTCTTCACAACAAGGAGAAGAGGTTTGCCTCCACTTAAAAGTGTTCTATGGATGCTGATAAATACACAGGGCTCCCAGGGACTTCATCATTCCTCTTTTAGTTTAAGTCTGTAAACTACTTCATCACTTTCACAAGTCTCTGAGAAGTGGAGCCTTTCCACTAATTGCATTTTGTGATTGTACCATCACCTTTCTTGAGCAAGGAATTGAGGCCTAGTAAGACTCCCACATGAAGCACTGCTATCTATGAATCCCCTGCATTTTCCACAGAAAATAAAAATTAAAAGCTCCAAACCAGTTGCTGTATTTCATCAGCACTTGTAAAGGAGATCCATCCTGCAGTGGAAGTGTGTGCACATACTTCCAAGCCTGTGTGTATACATCTCAATGAATGAAAATGCATTTCAGGAAATAAACACAATAGGAACCTTCTATTATTATAACTCTGTTTACTAACACCAGCAAAGGGTTTTTCTGTGCTGGGAATAGCACGGCACCACTCCCAGGAGCACCTGGAGCTTACATCACTGTGCTTGGAGCTCAAACAGACCATCTCAGCAAGGATCCTCTCTCTGGCCAGCTTCTGCTGTGCCAAAAATATTCACTTTTGCATAGCAACTGCAGAATCAGCAAGACCTGGCACTCCTGGAAGGAGACCCCCAGCAGCATCAGAGGTTGCGCTGCTTCCAGGCTCAGTTCAGACCTGGCACGGTGCCACTGTCATCAGCAGCAGCTATTCCTCCAGACAGGACTGGCTTAGCAGTGCCCATGGTGCCTGGTCTTATTTTCCCAGCTGAAACATGCTAAAAACCACAGAATTTATAGCTGTTTCTGTTTAGTTCTACACAGGTGCATGACTGCCTGTGAAAAGCATCCTGTTTTTGCAGCACTGGAGCTCTCAGTAGCTTTTGTGACTTTTTACAGAAAAGACCTCATAGGAGGTGTTTTCTCATCTTCCATCAGCCATCACATTTCAGGCTTTACTGCAGAAAGTGACAAAAAACATCTGGTTTTCTTCCAAAACACCCTGACTATCATTTTAAGATCTGACACTTCACTCTTTTAGGAGGAAAGCTGAGCCCTCAATCTCAGTGATTGGGATGTCCATAAGATACATTTAAAATATAAACAGGGTCATTATTCTGAGGGTATTATTCCTACTGATTCTAGCAGACAAACATTTGGTTGTATTTCCATAGATAAATCTTCAAACCCATTTAAAAGTAAATAAAAAACCAATAGTGCAAGTGGACTGCTGAGCAAAGACAAGCTTCTTGCAGCTGAATTCCCAGCTGCTATTCCACTACTGGAAACTAATGTACTCACAGGGCAGAGGGGCTCTGGGGTGGCCTCCAGACCAGAATCCTTCTCCCTGCCTTAATCTCCTGCAGCTTCAGCTGAATTCAATATGTATCACACCCTATGATAGCACACAGCATTGCTCTCACATGCCTGACAGAAGGCTGCATTTCAGTTAATGCAAAAATTATTTTTCAGTCTGCTTTAGCATGAAGGGCACTAATGGAATTGAAACTGTCAAATCATTTCTCCTAGGAAGCAGAGCAGGACCTCTTTGGATCACAGCAAATGAAATCCTCATTAGAGTCACACTAACTCTAAAGCACTGAGCCATTTGGTAAATAGGGAGCTTCATATCAGCAACATTTCCAGTTAATGTAGGAAGAATTATGATGCAAAAGTAAGTTTACACACTGAGGGCCAGGTCACCATCTGTTTTTCTGCTGACAAAGCTCTGCTATAGTGTGCTGCTTGGCTGATTAACATCTGAGGGGACTTGGAATAACCTTGAAATCCAGTGAAGGACTTCCACATCCTGTCTTTATCAAAACCCTGTTGAAGTCAGTGGAGGTTTTCCTGTTGATCTCACTGTAATCCTTATTCATTATTTAAGTGGGATCACAGTGCAGGGCACAAGCACACTTACCTATTTTTCTCCAGTTCCAAGACAAGCTCCTGGCCTTCTGCCTTTACTGTAACCTCAGCTCGGAGTGGGTGCTGTGTGCAAGAGAGAGGGAGCCTGTTACTCATCCATCATACTCATGAACACATCCACAAATGCAAACTGGAAATTCCAGCTGACCTTAAACCACCCCTTGCCTTCCTCCTGCTTCAGACCTGGAGTGATGGGGAAGGGATGCACCATGGTGGCTCCCAGCTCCAGGCATGCTGCTGCATCCCACAGCACAGCCATGCAGAGCCAGGAAGCAGTACAGGCATCTGTACCTGAGCTAGAGACACCACCTGGTGTCTCAGGAGGAATAAAGTGCTCAGGCAAGGCAAAAAGTCCTGGTGCTGGAGTGCTTGGAGTTGCAGTTGGATGGGAAGAGCTCCCTGCACCTCCCTCTGCTGTAGATTGTGCTCAGCACAACATCACAGGACATCCCAGCTCGCCCCAGAGGTTGAAGAGTCAAATATCTGAGCTAGTTAACCAAAGCTTCCTTTGTTGTCACAGCAGAAAGACATTTTTAGGAGCCTATTTCAGGATGAGAGGAATCACGCCTCTTCTAGAGATTCTCACATCGTTCCTTTACTTGCAGGAAGTGCCAGTGAAAGGCAGGGAACAGGGACCCTTAGGTGCCTTCAGACTCCAGCCATTGCACAGACAGAATTTCAGGCCTCCCCAGGGCCTGCTGGTTTGAACAGAATTCACCCCATTTTCTTAGTGCAATGGCAAATGCATACACTAACCCCAACATTTAAAAAAAAAAAATCATTCCAGAGACTTAAAGCACAGAATAAGATTTTTAAGAGGAGCACCTAGAAGAGGCTCTGAGGTCTGCAGTTTTACCTCCCTCAAAGCAAAACCACTATGCAAAGCCAGCTTGGGGTTTCCAAGTCTGAGTGCTTTCTTGTAGAGAAAATGGATGAACAAATTCCCCAGAAGAGAAATAGCTCATATTAATATAACAATGCACTTTATTCAGCTGAAAGAAAAAAGAAATCATGAGGGTTGGGGAAATCATTAACCCATAGTATTTTCTAAATCAGTGTTGGAGGAGACTTTGCAGAACAGAATACCGAAAGTGAAAGAAAGCAAGGTTGACTGAAGGGGATGTTCTGTCAGCCCAGAGATATGCTCACTTGCCATTTCAGCAAATACAAACATCTCTTTTCATCAGCTCCCTGCTCATATTCTGCGTTTTGCTCATCCTTCCTTCAGTTTCCAGGATGTGGCATCAGGCCCACGCAGATGATGCAAAACAAGTTAATACATTTAGGATATACAAAATGGGATAATTGCAACAGGCAGAGCTTCTTTTGCTAAATCACAGGTGCTCAGTTCATCTCAGGGTAGGTCTGTGCTGTGTCACTCACTAACATGAAAGCACTGTAAGGTTGCCTTGCCCATGGCATCACCATAAAATCTCTTCACAAAGGTTGTGCAAACATCATTATTACTAATATCACCCTTCCTTCTCCTTCAGTAATCCCACTGCTTCAGTCCATCAATTGCTGTGTAAACGAAATATCCCAGCTGTATATAGGCTTTGCTAACATTCATTTCAGAGCCAGTGGGAACTTGCCTGAAACAAACCAAGTGCGACCCCTGAGACCCAGCAAATTTGTATGAGGGGAAATTCTCTCCAGATGTATTTGCATCGCTATCAATAACAGAAACAAAACTTGCAGGCAGTATTGCAAGGCCATTTTAAAAAGAATTAAGATCATGAGAGAGTCATTATATGGTTTTTGTGTGTAATAGGACACAATGATATTTTAGAAAGTCTCAACATATGGAAAAGACCCATTAATAAATTCCCAAATAACACCACTATATTCAAGAAAAACTGCAAGTCTCCATAATGCTGAGCTTCCCTTTTTTTTTTTTTTTTTGGTTCACAATGTAAAAAACACCCTGTGGACTTTCCTCTTTCTCTCTTGATCACACAACCACAATTACCTCTTGATTGCAACAACACCAAGCCTGGGAAGGAGAACTGTGTTTTGTGTTTGATGATGTCTGGACCTCAGTGATTGTCAGAGTCCGGAGACTATTGAGACGTCACTTCACCCCCCATGGAACAGCAGCAGGGGTGAGATCTGTATTAACCCACAGTGTCTGAGGCACAGCCAAACCCACCTGAGTTGCTGGTTGGCTTTTCTTACCTAGTGTGTAAGAAAACACAGCTGGGATTCACAGAACCAGAGAATAGTTTGGGCTGGAAGGGGTCTTAAAGATCATCTTGTTCCATCCCCATGCCATTGAGCTGGAACACCTTCCACAAGGAAAGATGGCTCCAAGCCCCATCCAGCCTGGCCTTGCACACATCCAGGGATGGTGCATCCACAGGTTCTCTGGGCAACCTCTCCCAGTGCCTCACCACCTCACAGTCAAAAATTCCTACCAAATATCTAATCTAAACCTGCCTTTTTTCAGCTTAAAGCCATTCTCCCTTGTTCTGTCACTCCACACCCTTGTAAAAAGTCCCTCTCCAGCTCTCTTGTAGATCTTTTAGGTACTAAAAGGTGCTACAAGGTCTTTCCAGAGCGTTCTCCAGGATGAACAACTCAAACTCTCTCAGTCTGTCTTAATAGGAGAGGTGTTACAGCTCTGGGAGCATCCTCACTGCCCAGCCCTGGCCTGGCTCCAACAGATTGACATTGTTCCTGTGCTGGGGATCCCAGGCACAGCACTGTAGGTGGGGTCTCACCTGACCAGAGTAGAGGGTCAGAATCCTCTCCCTTGACCTGTTGGTCACACTTATTTTGGTGCAGTCCAGGACACAGATGGCTTTCTGAGCTTATCTTCTCCTACAGCAGATTCTTCTATCCAGCCGTTCCCTAAATGCCGATTGTATGGCCCCACTCCCCTTTCACAGACACAGATCAGGCAGATACAGATCGAGGCTTTAAGGCATGGCAGAAGGCAGAGTGAATGCAGTTCCGCAATGCGCCAGCCAGCTCTCACAGCCTTTCCTGCAATCTGCAGCAGCTATGGCAGCTCCTTGCTCATTCCCACAGCTTAACAAACCCAAAACGCGCATCGCCAGGTGCCGTGCTACCCGCGACACCCCCCTGTCCCCGCAAAGGTAGGTCTGCAGACAAAACAGAGTCCAAGCGCTGGGCGCGACCTACCTTGGGGCTGTCGGGGCCACCCGGGGCTGCCCAGCGCGGCACCACCACCTCGGGCTGGAGCCGCACCTCAGCGGCCGCGGCTGCGGAGACAAGAGGAGCGGCTCAGCATCCCCGGCCCCTCCGCACCCCGGGCGCAGGCAGCACGAAGCCGGAGCGGGAGAGGAGAGGGAGCTCTGCGCTGGTTGTAGGAAAAGCAGGAGGATCCCCCAACCCACGCATCCACCCATCCATCCTCCCACCCTCCCTTCCCGGGCGCTCCGCAGCCGGAGCTCTGGGCCGGGCACCCCGCACTCAGACCGCGCATCCCGCACTCACGGGGCGGCGGCCGCAGCAGCAGCGAGAGGGCGATGCCGCAGAGCAGCCCCCGGCCCCGCATGGCTCCGGGCAGGGACCGCTCTCCGCCGCCGCCGCCGCCCTATAAACCCGCCCGGCGCCGCTTGTCCCCTCCCACCACACCGCGGCTCCGCGTCCGCCCCGCAGCCCCCTCCTCTCTTGTTCTCCCCCCGCACAGCCCGGGGTGCTCCCGGTGGTCCAGCGGCTCTGCCCTGCGGGGCGCGGCTGCGCTGGGCTCTGTCCCCGCTCCGGGGCTGGGGGAAGCCTGAGCATCTCCCTGGGGCTCCCTCTGCAAAACCTCCCCTCCAGCGCCTTCGCCAGCACGGAAATCCATTGTGCCTCCAAAGCTAGGAAAAAGGGGAGAGCTGGGGGAAGGAAGGAGCTCAAGAGCTGTTTATTTACTTGTTTGCTGTATTTATGTGTAATCTTATCATAGCTGATCCCATGGTTTCAGAGACATCCTAAATTTCTCCATTCCTGGGAAATACATTACTCCTGGACAGTTGAAGGGATACGGGATAGATTTTTATGTGCCTATATAAAAGGGCAGAAGCAAAAGGATGTTCACTGACTCCCCTTATGTTCGATGGGAGGGCCAGGCTTGAGGAAGGACTTGGGAACAATCCACAGCTCGTATTCCCGGTACTGCTCTTAAGGGATATCCAGCCACAGCCATGAGGCTCCCAAAGGAGCATCCCTGTCTTCTCCTGCATCTTTCAGGGCTGAGCCAAGGCTTGCAGTCCACACATCATCTTTTTGCTGGATCTCTGCCCTTCAGGGAGCTGAGCACGACTGTGTCTCACTGCTGAATTAGCCCGTGGGGTCGGGGTCGCACCAGGACAGGAGAGCCCAGGTTAGTGGGGCCACGCTGAGGTTACCAGCTGCGAACACTGGGGGACTCCACGGTGCTGCAGGGCACGCTGAGCCCACGGAAAGCAACTGCCTTCCCTGTGTCAGTGTGTGACTCCAGCCAGCTCAGCTGCAGCCCCACTCAAGGCTGCAAGGGTTGGCTGACACGGATTTTTATGGGGTCAGCTCTGAGTGGCAGGAAGAGCCATTACCTCTTAGCCACACTTTTCAGACAGACATTGATCTGCATTACCCATTCAACCCTTTCCATTCATCTCTATACTTAAAGTGTCTGTGTAGGTGAGCCAGCAGGGAAATGAGAAATGGGGAGAATTTGCATGTGGATAGGTTATAAGTGTATAAGTGTATAAGTAAATCAAGCTGGTAGGAAGTAAATACTCCTTTCAAAATAAAGGTTTGCCAGATAACAGTAATGATTTTGTCTCTTGTCCAGAGGATTATTTATGCTATTGAAAACTTTAATCTCTTTTGTACTGAAGGTTTTTGCAGGCTCCTGCCAGGGCTGCCCAAAGGAAATGTGACTGTTCCCATTTGTAGGTACCATTTTGGTTTATATTTCACATATGTTCCCTTCGTCCCCCAGCACTTCACAAACTGCATCTCTCTGATCTTGTGAAGGTCAGATTATTCCTGGTATCACCCTGGCAGAGGAAAGTCAGGCACTGTAGGGACACCTAAAGGGAATAATCAGGGTGAGAGGGCTCTAAGTGACATTTTAGCTGACCCGTAGAGAGGGTCATGAATTTTCATGGCACAACTAAATCTTGTTTTGAAGAGCAAAAAATACAGGGGCAAAATTTCAGCTCTTTTCTAATCATATGGAATATCCTAAAGGGAAATCTTGATTTTTTTTCCTGTGAATTCCCCTACTTATTTATAGCTGCCTGTAATATAGAAGGAAACAATGGCACTATTGTGCATGTCTATATTATAAATAAGTAAAAATGCAAGCCAAATTTAGACACCCTGCTTTCATCCCTGCATGAAATTTCTGCCTACCCAAAGGAAAAAAAAAACCACTTTGATGAGGAACATGTATGCTTGTACTAAAAGATTGTCACAAATCTTCTCAGTACAACAAATCTTTGCAGGGACTGCTCCATATATTTCTCTAAAAGAAGATCAGCTCAAAAAAAGCACAAAATGGAATAAAATGAGCCTTATGTTAAGATTATTAAAATATTCAGGCCAACAACTATCTGCTTGTGATTGTTTTCAGCGTTCAAGTACCATAAAAATAAAATATGTGCAATATTTGCATTTGCTATATAGTGATATTTTTACCTTTGGAGCTTGGTAATACGAGAACAGATATCTCAATTTAAAACCACCAGAAACTCCCTGTATAAAAATATAATGACAGGCTGTGCAGTGGTTATATATAGGTTAATCTATATATATATATGATATATCATTTACATTACTGAGACTGTGTTGCATGGAAAAATTCAGGGTATTTTTGCCTTATTAACAGTGCTCAGGTGCTGTAACACTGCTTCTGGCACAGGGTGAGTCAGATCCTGCCTGTGCCCATCTCTTCAAAAGCTCTTCCCCAAAGTCAGTGGGACATTTGCTGGATTTCACAGAACAAGGTCAGACTTGTGGTTATCTAAGAATTACACAGGCTCAGACTCATTTCCTCCAGGACCCAAACTGCCTGATTAAGAGTATCAGCTGGGAATTTCGAGTCTGCTCTGTTCCCTCATCTGTTACATCCCCCGTGGCCAAGGCATGGAGCAGCAGCCTCCGTGCAGCACCCGGAGCAAGGTCCCTCATTAGGCTTGACAATGAGCTGTTTCAGCCTCTCCAGGATAAAGCTGATGACAGAGCTTTTGCAGAGTGGGTTCTGCACTTGCTCGACAATTTCCAAGATGGTTTAATGCCATTGTTGTTAGCCGGAGTGCAAAAGATGACAATTCTCCCTTTATGTTCATAGTAGATCAGGAATTAGGCACCTAGAAAGAAATGGACCTAGGGAGAGGAAAATGCCCATTCAAGAAACAGACTCGAGCAGAGAATGACTGAGATGAGCATCACAGCTCAGTAACATTCCATTGGAACTCTCTCTTAGGAAAGGCTGTGGAGCAAAGTGCTCTGAGAAGACTCCTGCTGACACCAAGGGAAACGTTACCCAGAATCAAAGTCTTAGCAGGAGAAGGGAGAAGGGAGACGACTGTCCTGCCTAACCTCTGCATTACAGACACTCTCATGATGAGAGAAACGTTACAGCCTGGGCTGACTTGAGTGGAATGTGAAATCTCCCACTTTACAGAACATTCTTCTGGTTCAGATCATTTGAAATGATCAAAGGAAGGAGGCTGTGAATCCGTGAAGGAAACTGGAGATTCAAGAATTAACTCCTTTATCCAGTGTCTTAACAGTTGAGAACAGCTTCAGCTGACCCAGAATATTCTGTTTAGCTTTGCTTTTCCACCACCCATGTAGGACAGCAGGAATGTTTGGAAGGGCCCTGGAGCAGCTGTCCTGCCAAAGAGGGAGAAGTGCTGTAAGATGATCAGGAGCTAGACAAGGGCTTGTCCTGATGTGCTGATAGCAAAAGGGTATCAAAGCACTCCCTGTGCTTCTTTTAGAGGGTGGGCCACTGCTACCACTTTCTGCTATGACTTTTGCTTCATTCCTACAGCCAAGTGAACTTGAAGATGATTATATCTGCAGACACATCTTTTAACTCTATTTCCACACGTCAAACACTTAAAATTCTCTCTGTGCTGCCTGTAAACTTCTCCAACAAACAGTGACTACACTGAAATAGTTAATTCTAATAAGAAAAGGGAAACAGGCATAACAGCACAAGGGCTTTTAATAACATCCAGTCCATAAAACTGTCCAGCAGTTTTGGAGAAGTTGTCTCTGTAAATGGATAGCAATGATGCACTGGGAAGCACCAAGTGTCTTTAGACTTTTACAGTAGCAGGAGGAAAACAAACTTTGTACAGAAAATCTTCATCTGTTTTTCAAGCTGAGAAGGACACAAGGTGGTTTTTAGTTTAGATTAAGGTAAACAGTAAGGAAGAAAATAATTATAAGAGAGTAGAACATGTCCCTCTTATGTCCCAATGACCCTCTGCACTGCCATGAAAGGCTGCAGGATGACACACAGCCACCAAGGCACTGGCCCTGCCAACACCAGCCACTGACACATTCGAGGAGGAGAAGTAACAGCACTTGGCATTGCAGGAATCTGCATTATGGGAAAGTTTGTGGGTGAGCTGAAAATCACCCAGAACTGGGAACTAAAAACCTCTTCTTTTCCCAGCTGCGGGGCTGCCAGACATGCTGAGGGATGATGCAGAGGAAGCCAGGTTTGAAGTGGGTTGTTTGTGTAACTTTCACTCCTGTTGTAGACAACATAGGAGAGCCTTCAAGAGAGCTCAGCTGAGGGCTGGCTGCAGTGACACAGACCTGCAGACACAGATCCCTAACAACCACTCCAGGACACCAGCTCTAGCTGGGAGGGAAGAAGGGATCATCCTCACATGTAGCTTCCCATTAGTATGTCCAGGATGTGTTAAACCAGTCTTCCCTTCCTCTGTAGAATTAATTACAATAGTTGTGCACTGTTCTAGATTCTGGTGCATTGAAATATGTCTGATATCCTACTCCACAGGGTATAAAAAGAAAGATGGGAGAAGAGGCAAGTTAGATCTAGAGAATAATTTCACAAACAGCTGTTTTACACCCCGAAACATACTTGTGGAGGAATTTGTACATTTGGCCACATGCATTCCTGCAGGCCAGATCAGCTTTCAGTGAGAATTTAGAAATTAACAGGCATTTTCTGCTATTTATAAGACTTTCCTCTAATCCAAACAGCTCATCAGACTCTTCAAAATGACCTGTGCAACTTACTAAAGCTACCTGGGCTTCCCATTGAACACACTGACTAAAAAGGTGGTGTTGAGGAAAACATTTATTTCCCATTCTATAATATTTCTCTGGATTATAATACGTTTTAAAAATTACAATACTTGGAAAAACTTTACTTCTTCTTCCTCATCACTGTCAGTTACATTGACAATGTAAGTGCTGGAAGGAGTAGATGGGGGGGATGGCAAAACCTCCTCTACCACTTCCACGTCCAGCTGTGGCAGGGGGCTCAGAACTCGCTCCTCACTGCAGGTGCTCTGGCAGGACACGACTTCAGGGCTCCCACAGACACGCTGGTTCTCACGCAGCCTCTCCTCTGAGTATGCTCTGAAACTATAGTCTTCATCCAGAGTGGAAAATATCACCTCCTGCCTCTGGTTCCTCTCCTCATAAAAGCCAAAGCACTGAGGCACTGAGCTGGAGAAATTCCCGTAGCCAAACGGAGCCCTGAGTGGGAATGTGCTGCAAGGGAAGAGATTCGAGGTTGGCTTTCAGAAATGCAGGGCTGCACAAGGACACTGATGTTCTGTGCTACTCACCTTATCCTGTTTTTCAAAACATACAAATTTAAAACCATGTCTAATTTCAGCACTGGGGCCAT
The DNA here is from genome assembly GCA_013399835.1 of Leptocoma aspasia. Lineage (NCBI taxonomy): Eukaryota > Metazoa > Chordata > Aves > Passeriformes > Nectariniidae > Leptocoma > Leptocoma aspasia. The sequence goes on from VXAX01005536.1 coordinate 257,641, forward strand.
AAGAAGAGTTGTTCAGATTTCATTTCTGTGCATAAGCATCTCTTCAACCTCATGTACACATGAGGTTGCTCTGAGAACAAACATAAACCCCACTGTATTTATCAATCAAATAATACCATGGACAAACCAGCATGCAGTGAGTTAACCAACATACTCAGATTAATAAAAGCATCAAAAGTAGGTTTGTGTAATTTCTGTATGCCATAATTTGTGACAGACCTAGGGTAAAACACTCTTATTTATAATTTTTAGTGAGATCTTGCATCTGTTACACTTTTATCAAACAGGACAGGGCACACATATTGTGCCCAATATGTGGTTGTCAATGTTAATTTTAAAGAATGCACAGTGATAAATTTTTAAAAAGTAATCACATAGTAAATTGCAGGAAGTTACTATGTCAAATGGAACTGTATCCCTCCAGAGGCAGATGCCTGACTTTTTATTCTGATGCAGATAGACACAAGGATTGTAATTTACAGTCTTTTAGAGAAATTCACTACATTGTGAAGAAAACAAAAATATGTGAAGAAGTAATAGAGCTCCAGAGTGCAGGCATTGTAAAGACATTGATACAGTATCTACTGAGGTTTCAAGGGGACTATTCATCATTCCAATCTAATATTTAAAATTTTAGTGCATATAGCTGCACTTTTAGTTCAGAAATCATGACTCTTGTATGCAAAAAATGAGTTTATAGGACAGAGAACTTATAAATCATTGTATTAGAAAGACCCTGGCATTAGCAAAGCTGGCAGCCTTCAGAAGTCTATTAATGTGTGAAATCAGAACAGTCTTTTATGCTACAAGAACTCTTCTCTCTCAGAGGCCTCACAAAGCCATCTCATTTCAGACACCAAGGGCTGAGCAAAGATCATTTTTAGCAATTTTGGGAATATGCATTCTGTGTTTCCTTAAAGGACCTCACAAATAGAAATGTCTTGTATTGCACTTGTCAGCTCATGAAGATCTTCTGAGTTTGATGGGTCATCATTAGCCCTAATTAAAGACCAAGGTGGTCTTACTGCCACAGAAACATATTGGTTGCTGCTACTAGTGAGAATAAGCAGTGCGTGAAGAGGCAAAATTTAAGTCTAATAATTGTAATAATTTGTTAGGTTTGCTACTGCACAGTCATGAAAGACAAATGATGCCCTGTAAAAAATAAGCATCAGATGACTGGTGTTTGAGCTGCCCACACACCAGGGCACTGGTGCTTTCTGTGCATGCTCAGCCCAGCAAATACCCACAGGACACAACATGTGTTAGCTTGGAAACTCTTTCATTAGGGCACCTCTGATTGACTGAAAAGGAAGAACAAGGAATTACTACTTACACAAGAATTCTACAGACACTTCCCACTAGGCTGGGTTTCAGAAATATTAGCACTTATGGCAACCACAGTGTACCCAGGAGACATCTCCAGGACACATCCACTTTCATTCTAGCTGACCATTTTCAAAGTATATTTACATTATCTCTACCTAATGCTCTTCTGCCAAAGTCAACTGCACTTAGACCCATAAAGTGGAAAGAAGATATTTCTGTTTTCCATGGCCTTGGGAGTGCCAATTACTGCAATAGCTCTATGGAGCCTTCAGTAACTGGGCACACATTACCAGCAGGCTGAGGCCAGGGGGTCCCACCACACAGGAGCTACAGGAAGGTAAGAGCTCCTTTCTCTCTGAATGCTCCACCTGCTGTCTGCAGTCAAAAGACTCTCTGCCTTTCAGCACTTTTTCTTACTGGTATTGAAATGGTTTCATTACCTTGAGGGGAAACAGCGAGGTCCAGGTATAAAGGAAGGGTGGCAAAATGGAAACTGAGGAGTTCCTCCAAACAAACTGGCTGGTTGTCCAATAGGAGCAGACACATAGGCAGGTGAGGGAATAAAAGGGGTAGCCTGGGGAAGAGCTATGCCTCTAGGAAAAACAGAGATCCCTGGGATCTCACTGTTAGAGACAGAAAATCTGCCACTAGTGCTGCTGATGTTACTTGGGTTTCTGTTGCTGAAGCTCTCAGCGAAAACGGGTGCAGGTCTCTTCAGGGAGAAATTGAGCCCAGGTGACACAAAAGCTTCTGTCTGAGCAGGTTCAGCAAAGTGCTGTGATGAAACTACAGGGCGCAGGGGCAGGGTTGGAACTGCAACAGCCACTGATGTGGTGCTTGCAGCCGTGGTCTGGAAAAGGGTCATGGGCACAGCGTGTTGGATGGAAGACGCCGGCAGACGGATGGCGGGAGAATCACCTTCAGGAAACAAAACAGTTCTTTATCAGACATGAACAGAGTTCTGATAAACAGCATCACAGCAAACCACAGCATTTCTGGGTACAGATAGAGTAATTCCCCCTGAAACATTTCCCAGCAACTCATGTCATACACCTAATGTGACACCATTGTGAGAGATGGGTTTGGAGCCCACACATTAAAGCTTCGTTCCACAGAAACCCACGGGCGGAAGGAAATGGCTAATGAGGGTTCATTGCTCTGGGGAGGTCATGTCTTGTCCTAGTAAGGCCCCATAATGGGTTGGAGTGTGCCTTCAGCTCAGAAGACCTCACAAGTCTACTGATGTGAAGTGAGGCAAATTTATAACAAATCTGTGTGCTGTGGAGCCTAAAACACCCTAATCTCCAATATGCTTTCCTTATTTCATCAATGAATGACACACTAGACACTAGACAACTTTACTTTGAAACGTTTTGCAGAGCACAAACTTCAATATACACTTTGAAATCACTCTTCATCAACAGGGCTGCCTTTATAGGGAAAGATTTCAAAACACGTTGCATAGGAATTTTCAAACATCACTAACTCAGAACTTCACCAGAACAAAGCTGAGTATTCTTTTGTTTTAATATCTCTAAGTATTACCACACAGCACAATCAGGAATTTCATTTTCTTGTCTCATTGCAAAGAAAGCAGCCCTTTCCAGGATGTTCAAAGAGGAAAATGCCATTGCCTGGATCTGAGCTATTTGCTGTTGAAATCCACTATCCATGCACTGACAGAGCCAGAGCTCTTTCTCTAAGGAATGTGCAGATCAGCTCTTATAGTGGTCTGAGGGCTCTCACACTGAGATTTCACTATTTCAAAAGGCCAGTGTGGACTTTTTGTAAAAAAGAAGGCTCCTGCCAGGGTATCTGTGAGGTGGAGACCAAACGAGGGAAAGAAGCAGCTGTAGCTTAACATTTCAAGTAGAAAAGAAATGTTGACAAATAATCACACCTTCTCTGGGCAACGTGTGCCAAGGCCTCACCACCCTCAGAGCAAAGTTTCTTCCCAGTATTCAATCTAAACCTACTCTCTTTCAGTTTGAAGCCATTCCCCTTTGTCCTGTCACTACATGCTCTTGGAAATACAAACTATTACTGGAACAGGTAAATTCTGAATTTTTAAAATAATTCACTACTGAAAACTCACAGACTGGACGTCCAATACTGTTTTTAACATTGGAGTTGCCAAAAGAGTAAGTAGGTGATGAGAAGGGAAGGGTGCCAGCTGGATTTGTAGTGATGGTACACTGGGAAGTGCCTGAAAATGCAGCAGAGCCAGGTGGTGGAGAACACTTCTTTTTGTTCGGCTGATAAACCCAACCTGTCAGAGATGAAAAAAAGATGCACACATCTGATATTTTGGATGTTTTCATTATTTATCTAAAGTTATGTTATCTGTAATTCTGAAGGATCTGATAAGACAAGTCCAAAACCCGCTCCTTTAGGCAATGGCAATGCTCCACTTGTTTTGGTGAGCTGGAAATGGGAAATTTTACTGGAGATGGAAATGGAATAGAAATACTTGAGTATTGTTTAGAAATTACCAAGTTGTAGCTGCTTGTGAGACAAAAAAAACACCAAACACTGGGGAGTGATGTGGCCCACATTAAGGAGAACATGACACTCACTGTACCATGGGCTTTCAGTGGGGAGGAAAACCACAGCTACTCAAAATGTAGTCTTTCCTCATTGTTTCCTTTACCCCTTAAGTCTCACACATATCTGCAGGTTACAAGACATAACAGAAAATATGACCCACTGGGAACCCTGGATAGGTTTTGGAAGAGCAAGTTTGCCTTTGCCTGACAACATTAATCAAACACTAACAGACATAAGAATATATTATGAATTTACACTGAACTGCTTGGTTTCTTACACAGGTTAACTCTTAAAGCAACTTTAAAGAAATGCCTTTTGTTTTTCTTTTTTTGAAAGATGCAAGGAGAGAGGGAGATTGATGCTCTTTTCTTTGTTTATGACAGATTAGGCAGGATCATGAACAAGCAGCATTATGACAATAGAGAGAAAAAGCATCACAACATCTGGTATCTCAACAACTTTTTAAAAGTGTTCAAAGTACTTATGCTCTGTTATCTTCTGGATAAATTAATTTGTTAAGGGTACAAATTTTAAAACTTGACAATGGGCTGAGAAACATTTTTCACACCATTACGTGGGAACCTCAAGTCTACATGTTGAAGAATCCCACGGAATACAATGCTGTTTGTGGTTCCTGTGACATTTCCCTTTCCTGCTTTTAAGGAATGGACGCATGTGTCACCACGGGCCACCTGGGCAGCTGTTTCTGGAGCAAGGAAACTGATCCAGCAGGCCACATTCAAAACAAACTCACTCTCTGGCCATTAGACTACTAAAGCATTCAGAAGAGCTGCTGTAGCTGCAGTGTTCTAACCACGAGCATTTTGGATGCTTTAAAAAATTCATAGTTTCAAGCACACAGAAGGATTGTGTGCTTGAAACATCTGTATTTTTTTTCTATCTCTATTAAATGCCATAATGCAAGGGATTGATTTTCCAAAAAGCCCTGCACTTCTAAATCATTCAGGTAGATAACATTCAGGTAAATAAGATGTTTACCAGGAAATTCCTCCCTGTGCCTCAGTTTTATTTTGTTAGCTTCCTCATAATAAGGCTGCTTCTGCTCTTCAGTGAGTTTGCTCCACTCCAGGCCAAGCTGAACGCTGATCTCTGCATTGTTGGCACCTGGGTTGGCTTTGGCCACAGCAGCCCTGTGGATCCGGGCCCACACCATGAATGCATTCATGGGACGCTTCACACGGCCGCTTTTGGTCTTGCTGAATGGAGTGTCTGGCATTCCTGAGCAACAAGGCAAGGAAAAATCAGCACCTTCCAGGGAATACAGCAGGTCACACTCAATATTACACCCACAGTATAACTGGCAACAGCATCACTGGAGCTTTGGAACAGATGAAACTCAGTGCACATTTGGAGAGCAGCTCCTACAAAATCCTCCACTGCCCTTTGCTGTGTCACTGCACAAGGAATCAGTTACCTGGCTTTTGTTATGTATAAGTAAAAACAAAAAGAAAAAAAAGAAAGAGGCACTGCTAATACACTAGTTTGGATTTCAGCTGGCTTGTTTTCTTATGAATTTATAAACTAATATAGTATAGCATAGTTTTATATTTATAAACTAATATAGCACAGACCACACCACTGCAAATTTATTATCACCACCAGAACTACATAACCACATGCCTAAGGATGCAGGGACTAGGACTAAGGATCGTGAGGCTGCTTAGTTCCACACCTGTGCAGTCCCTGCCTTCTCAGCCATGGTTGTTGCTGTTTTGGGTTTCTGCTTGGGTTTTGTTGAGTTGGTTTTTTGATATATGTGGGTTTTTTTTCTTTTTTTGGATTTGGACACTCGTTTTGTTGGAGGAACATGCGTTCCCAAATGATTGTTACATGATACCTGGCTTTGGCTCTTTGTAAACACAGGCTGCATTTAAATTGAGCTGGCCACATGATGAATTTCCTCCTGGAAAAGGTTTAGAAATTAACTCTTTCACATTACTGATAAAGGGAAAAAGTCTTTAAGACCTTACTTAAGTAACTAATTTGGAATGTCTAGATATTTTTAAAAAAAAGCTTCTAATATAGATGTTTCAAAATGCTCTTCATTTAACATGTCCAGATTTTTTCAGAGAGGTATACGAGTACTTTATAGCTTTAAAAATCAAGCAGATTCCTGACCTTAAAACTGCAATCACAACTCAGTATAACTCTGGACACTGTCCTAAGGAGCTTCATTCAGACAGGGAGCAACATGACAAAACTGCCTTGATCATAACAAACCACTACAGAACTCTGCGCTCCTGTGCTTTTCTGTCTTACGCTGTGCAAGGGCTGTGCTAAACCCAGCCATGCAAAGGGATGGTTTTCTAACATGACCTTTCCACTTGTTTTCTCCTGCCTGATAACCGGCCACCTGCGTGCCACCCTGCAAGCTCTCTGACCATAATACCTGAATCCGAGGGCAGGACTGTGAGGGGAACGTTTTTTGTTTCAATCTTTGGCCGCTGCAGTAGAGGCTGCAATTGAACTGGCACTTGTTTGACCGGCACTGGAGTCACATGCATCAGCTGCGAGGGCAGAGGGCCTTGGAGCTGTACGTGGGACCTGGCAGGTAAGGACTGAAACAAGACCGGGATATTCTGATCTTGAGGAGGGTTCCCAAGCTCACACAGGGATCCAGCCGGGGCATCGCTCTTCTCCACCTTCACTGGGCGGGTCTCATAGGCCACGTTGGGTCGCTCCGTTTGGACGGCAGCTCTTCTCCAGGGCTTATTCCCAGTTTGCTCCAGGACCTTCTCCTCGTTCTGGCGGTCACCGCTGCCCCTTTCCTGGTCCCTTTCTCTCCTGATAGCACTCCGGGCCTCTTTCTCAACCGCCGCCGGAGCCGAGATGCACCTGCTCTTCTTCGCTGCTCCTTCGCTGTGCCCGGGCCGGCTCGGGTGCTCCTGCACTTGGACGCGCAGCCCTCCGAGGGGGCCCATGACCTCCCTGTGCCTGGGGGGCGAGGCGGGGCTCGCCCGGGCGCGGAAGCGGCAGTGCCTGACCCTGCGCTCCATCGCTCCGCTGCCGCTCCTCGGCCGCCGCCACCGTTGCGCCAACGCCCCCCGCGGCCCCGCGCCGCCGGCGCGCACCGAACCCGCATCCCGCACCAACCGCGGGGCGCGCACCGAGCCCCAGCCCCGCCGGCTCGGTCGCGCTGTCCCCCCGTCCCGCGCCCACCGGTGGGGCCGCCCCGACCGCCCATCCCGTGCTCGTTGCTCGGCGCGCTCGGACCGGGGCGCACGGGGCCCCGGCTCCGCGCCTCCCAGCCGCCATGAGCACCGTTGCCGGAGCCGCCCCGCGCTCCGCCCGCCGGCTCCGCCCGCCCTCCGCCGGCACCACCGAGCGCTGCTCCGGGCCGCCCAGAAGGGCTGGGCGCCGCTCTTTCCGCTTCCGCGCCGGTCATGCTGCGCTGCTGCCGGGCGGCCGCGGCCATCGCTGCCGGCTGCGCTCCGGGCTCCCCGCGCGGCCGCCGCGGCCTCGCCATGGCCAAGAGCAAGTTCGAATACGTGCGGGACTTCGAGGCGGACGACACGGTCCTGCCCAACTGCTGGATCGTGGTGCGGCTGGACGGCCGCAACTTCCACAGGTGCGGGCAGGGCCGGGCCGGGCGCTGCGGGGATCCCGCGGGTGCGGGTGAGAGCAGTGCCGAGAGCAGGGTCCTGGGTGGTGCCCGGGTTGCGCTGGGCTGTTCCTGTCCGCCCTGTGCGAGTCCTGCAGGTGCGGGGCTAGAGATCCTCGTGCCGCCCACTCGGCCTCTCCGGGGCACGGAATTCCACCGGGATTTTGTTTTCACGGGCGGCTTCAGAGCCGGCTGGTAGGGGATGGTCCCAGTAGGGAAATGCTTCCAGTGCCTTGGGTGTACTGGGGAGGGACAGCAGCTGCTGTACAGGCATGGGTACTGGTGTTCGGAGTCAGTGTCTGTGTGGCATTCGCCTTCCCTCGGGATAAATGGGGCACAGTTCCCTCGCCTGGTAGATAATTCAGGTTCTTGCTGGGATATTATCTCTGGTTTTGTCAGAGCTCCTCTTGAGTTTTGACAAGTTTGTTGATAATGTTGCCTTTATTGGACTGAGTATCAAAGACACTCTGTGAGAAGGGGAGTTTACAGAAAGTAGTATTTGTTATCCATTTCCAATTAAAATTCATAAACCAACTGCTTTGAAAGACTGCTTAGGGTCAGACGCTGGTGGAAAAGAGAATGGCTTATCCAGAGTGGATAACGAGGATTTTTGTTCCTGCTTTTCATACCTGGAGAGAATTATTTTGTCAATATTGACAGGATACTGGAAGTCAATATTCATATTAAGTAAATATGAGGAAAATGAATGGGTTAGCATTTTTAGTAGCTTTTTAAGGGGCTCTTATGCAACCATTTTTGCTTTGAAGGTTTTCTGAGCAGCATGAATTCAAAAAGCCAAATGATGATCGTGCTCTGCACCTGATGACCAAGTGTGCCCAGACAGTGATGGAAGAACTGGAAGATATTGCTATTGCTTATGGACAGAGTGATGAATATAGTTTTGTTTTCAAAAAGAAGAGCAGGTGGTTTAAAAGAAGAGCAAGGTAACAGCTGCTTTGATACTGAAGTGAACTTCTTTTTAACATCTCTTTATAATTCTTCAGATTTGCCTTTACCTACAGACAGAGGTTAGGAGGAGGGCTGGTGCTTACACTGCAGTTAGTTCAAGTTTTTCGTGTGGATTCTTTACATGTGATCTTTCAGGAAAATGTGCTCAATAATACAGAGCTTGTAAAAGAGTTACATAAACAACTTACTATATAAACAATCAAAATATTATAAACATACATTCTTTTAAGAAAATGTTACAATTCTCAGTACCTGTGTTGTTCAAAAGTCTGTGCCATTCCTCATCTGTTTGGCCATTATTTAAGAAATGCTGCTCTCCACTAGAGTTACCACTACTGATACCTCAGATAACCACAGCTATATGATCACACTGATGTATTTCTTTCTTTTTTTCTCTTGTTCTGTGTTTGCAAGTAAGTTCATGACTCATGTGGTCTCCCAGTTTTCCTCAAGTTACGTGTTCTATTGGAAGGATTACTTTAAGGACCAGCAGCTTCTGTACCCACCAGGATTTGATGGACGAATTGTGTTGTATCCCAGCAACCAGAATTTGAAGGACTACCTCAGCTGGAGGCAAGCAGATTGTAAGTGTTCCTAGAAAATAGAGATTTGTGCAGTTGAGTTCACTTCTCTGAACAGAAATGTCTTTTCTGACAGTGTATTTGTATATACAGTTGTCAATGAAAGAACAGCAGGTTGGGTGGTAGTTTTCAATAATATTACAGTTGTTCTGGGCTTTGTATGGCTACTGGCTGAAATTTGGAGTGTTCAGGCTACAACTAAATTTATTGCATCCTGAGAGTGAGTTCAGCACAAGAAATATTAGGATTGCTAATAGAATTAATAAATTAATTTTGATGTTCAGAGTTGGCTTAGCCAAGGTAATCTTCTTTAATGAAGAGATGTGAATATTCAAATTCACAGCAGGTAGTAATCAAAAGTGCTGAATATTCCATGTTAGAACAGACCACTGGATTTGTCTCTAGACCTTTGTCAGTACCTAGTCCCTACTGTCAAATGAAAATAATTTACATTATACATAAACACCCTTCAGCCTCTGCTGTGTCCTTTTCACTTATGAAATCTGTCTTCTAGTTATGATATGCAGTACCTTAAAAATGTATTATAAACATTGTATCTTCTTTAGAAACTGATTATATTAATTCCCCATTACTCTTGGCTGTTTGTTGGATACAGCTCTGGAAATAAAGCTGTTTTTTCCTGAGTAGTCACTCAGATTTGGTAAATAACCTTTATACCCATCATACTCATTTTTGTGTTTTCTCTAGGCCATATTAATAACCTTTACAATACAGTGTTCTGGATGCTTGTACAGCGAAGTGGTTTGACACCAGGGCAAGCACAGGAGAGGCTCCGGGTAAGAGTCTTCTGAAGTCATGTTTTTTTACAGCTAAAAATTAAATCATAGGGTTTGCAAAGTGCCTTGCCTGCCCAGCAGCCCTGGCTTGTCTGTTCTTACTGTAATAATTTTGTGGGTGTAGTCAACAACTTCTTCAATTGTGCAGATATTAATACCACTAGCGAATAATGTAATTTTGGTCAAGTTTGGTATTAGCAGGGTTTTAAATTCTTAGTTAGCAATTTCAGAAATCTTAGAAATGTCATAAAACGTTCAGTATCCAAACACATGAGGAACAGTGGCAGAATTCCGGTCCTGTTGATTGCCAGTCCCTTCTGTCGTGTTTTGTCTCCTTGTGCAGACTTCAGCAGATTAATCCTGTTTTGTCCTGGAATCTGTTGACTGTCTCCCATTTGTCTTGCAAATGTAATAAAAACCCTCCCAGTTTTAATTCTCATTTGGTAGTTGGAATTAATTCCTGTGTTGAGGGAAGTAATTAAACTTTGTGACTTAAGGGTGAAAAACCTTTACAAATGTCTGTCTTGCTTCCAATATTCACCTTCCTCTACCCTGGAGATACAATTTGTTTGTTTTCTCTAAGAGTATTTTTCTTTTCCTTTCCTCTCAGGGAACTTTGGCTGGAGATAAGAATGAAATCTTATTTTCTGAATTCAACATCAACTACAACAATGAACCTTTGATGTATAGAAAAGGAACTGTCCTAATATGGCAGAAGGTAAAAAACCATATTGCCACTTGCTTTGGGCTCATATTTTAAATAGTTATACTGTGGCAGACAGACTGCACTGTAAGAGCACCACATGTATCTCCAGTGTATGTCTAGGAATAAATATATCTTAAAATTAACTATATTTGCCGTTATATTCGCCATGTAATTGTGTATAAGATGACTCATTGTTTTGGAGATGTTTTTGAGAGCTGTTTCTATGAGCATAAGATAAAAACCAGTCTCTGAAGTCTGGCGTAGATACAAATTATGACTATTGAGATGAAACATGTATCAGCAGATGACAATGTGTCATTTGGGGCCAGGCCTTTCCCAGGATTAGGTCCCAAGTATATCCATGGCAAAGGAATTACAAACTTCTGTTCAATAAAGTAGCTCAGCTCATAGTTGGCTTAGTCCTTTTCTGCTTTAAGGTAAGTTGGAAATGTTCAACTCTATGATTGCATCGTTGATTTAGTGGGAGAAATTTCTGTCTTTTTTTTTTATTAAATTCTTTTTTATTATAATTTTTGAAACCATTCTGGAGCCTTTTATGTCTGCTAATGTGTCAACTGTATTTTCAGGTTAATGAAGTCATCACTAAGAAAATAAAACTGCCAAAGGAAGAAGAAGAAAAAGAAATGGAAGTGACCCGGACTAAGACTAAAGTTGTTCCCCTGCACTGTGACATCATTGGGGACCAGTTCTGGGAGGAATATCCTGAGATTCTGGCTGAGGATAGCTGATACCTTTATGAGCATAACTGGTAGTTTACATTTTGCTCTGCTTGGGTTCTTGGCAAGTGAGGAATACGAATGCTGGCTGGCAGAGTTTGACCTGAAACCCCTTTCAGCAGCTACACTGGGTTCAGCACTGTTGCTGCCTAAAAAGAAGACACTGTTGCTGTCTGACATACAAGGATATGCCCATATGGAAAGCTAAAATCATATTATGTTTTGAATGTTAAGAACTCATCATGAATTAAGACTGTTTCTGCCTTGTACATGTGTATTTGTAAAAAAAGTATGTAGAAATTTCCTGTATTTCTATAGCATTTAAACAATGAGGTATTTTATTCTACTGCTGAACTATAAGAAAGCCCACATATTTGAACAGAAAATTATTTGTTTGATTTTCGTTTTCAACTGAGATGGACCAGAATACATTAGTTGGGATTTAGTATTAAATTTCAAGGCTGGTGTGGTTAGTCAGGTGAGTGACAAACTGTTCAACTGCCTGATGTCTGATTCTTACTGAAATGCAATGGAGTAGCCCAGCAGTTTTCTATGCTTGATTTTAAAAGTATTTGTCAAATGTACAGGATTTTTATACTTTAAAAAAATATAAGGTCTGTATTAGGTCACAGTGTTTTCTAATTAACTCATTCTTAGAATAATAAGCCAACACAGCTGTTCACATATGGATGCAGACTTTGGAACCAAGATCAGGATTGTCTGTACAACCATGGCCTTTAATTTGTATCAAGATAAATGCTAGAGAAAGAAACTCCCTGTGGTATTCTCATGCATAAAGTGTACATGTATGACTCCACAGCTGTAGGGGAAAATTACTATTCCCAAGGCTCGAGCAGGAGCCTGGTGTTGGTGGCACACACAACACACAGGCATTTCTGTAGCTGCAGGAGTCCTGTCCTGTGACACAGTGAAGAAAGAGGTGTTTCCTCTGAAGCTGGTGAACAACCTCTGGTTGATGTATTGCCGTAACAAGGAGCATTAAAGGTACGGGAAGCCGTTATAAAACATTAATGGAGATGGTGAATCATTATATTAAAACCTATTAAAAAGTGCTTCCTTGCTGTTCCTCAGTGAAATGACTCTGCCCTGTGTATCCTTTTATGCATTAAACTGCAAATTCCATTGCAACCTCCTGTTGCCCATGTGGCATTTCATGGCCTGGGGCAGCGGGGTTTGGCCCCCAATCCAGGGATGGTCTCCAGAGTGGGCTGCAGGGGGAGGGTTGCACCAGTGGGGTGTAACTGAAAATAACCACAGATTTGTTAGGGTTGGAAGGGACTTCGGGAGATCATCCAGCCCAACCGCCCTGCCGGGCAGGGACACTTGGAGCAGGTTATCCAGGAATGTGTTCACGTGGGTCTGGGATGTCTCCAGAGAGGGAGACTCCACTCCCAGGCAGCTGTTCCAGTGCTCCACCACCCTCAACGTAAAGCTTTTCCTCATGTTAAGGTGAAATTTCTTGTGTTTTAGTTTACGTACGCTGCTCCTCGTCCTGTCAGCGCGGAGAGTTTGGCACCATCCTTTTGATACCCGCCTTTGAGTCTTTTTGGCTAAGCAGGCCTAGCTCTCGCCGTGTCTCTTTTTGTAAAAGAGAGATGCTCCAGACCCTTCACCATCTTTGCGGCCTTTGCTGGGCGCTCCCCGGTGCCGGACGGAGCAGGGAGGTGTCCGTGCTCCCCGCGGGTCCCTCCCGGCTCCCTCCCGGGTCCCTCTCGCCCATGGCGGCCGCTCCGCCCTCAGGCCCGCGGCGTTGCGCGGCAGCGCCCCCTGGCGGCGGCGCTGGGCGGTGCNCCGCCGACCCCGAGCGCATCCAGCGCCTCCGCAGCCTCATGGTCAACGCGGGCCCCGAGCAGGAGGAGGGTGAAGGCGGAACGGCGACGCGGCGGCGGCGGGCACCGCGCAACGTCCTCACCAGGATGCCCCGTAAGGGCGCGGGCTGGGCGGGCGCAGGGAGGCAGGGCTGAGGGGGAGGCGGAGGCTCTGAGGGCCGGGGGCATGCTGAGGCT